>CM034149.1:484778150-485213150 GCA_019776745.2 Taxus chinensis | reverse complement strand
GGTTTATGTTTAGGGTTAGGGTTTAGGGTTTATGGTTTAAGGTTTAGGGTTTAGGGTTTAGGTTTAGGGTTAATGTTTAGGATTTAGGGTTTAGGGCTTTAGGGTTTAGGGATTAGGGTTTAGGTTTAGGGTTTAGGGTTTAGGGTTTAGGGCTTAGGGTTTAGGGTTTAGGGTTTAGGGTTTAGGTTTATAGGTTTAGGGTTTAGGGTTCAAGGTTTAGGGCTCATAGGGTTTATGATTTAGTGTTTATGTTTAGGGTTTAGGGTTTAGGATTTAGGGTTTAGGGGCTTTTAGGGTTTAGGTTTTAGGGTTTAGGGTTTAGGGTTTAGGGTTTATGGTTTAGGGTTTAGGGTTTAGGGTTTAGGGTTTAGGGTTTAGGGTTTAGGGTTTAGGGTTTAGGGTTTAGGGTTTAGGGATAAGGGTTTAGGGTTTATGGTTTAGGGTTTAGGGTTTAGGTTTAGGGCTTTGGGTTTAGGGTTTAGGTTAGGGATTTAGGGTTTTAGGTTTATGTTTTAGGTTTAGGGTTTAGGGTTTTAGGGTTTAGGGTTTAGGGCTATATGTTTTTTAGGGTTTATGGTTTAGGATTTAGGGTTTAGGGGTTTAGGGTTTAGGGTTTAGGGCTTTAAGGCTTAGGGTTTAGGGTTTAGGGTTTAAGTGGTTTAGGGTTTAGGGTTTAGGGTTTAGGGTTTAGGGATTAGGGTTTAGGGTTTATGGTTTAGGGATTAAGGTTTATTTATGGTTTAGGGTTTAGGGTTTAGGGTTTAGGGATCAGGGTTTAGGGTTTAGTGTTTAGGGTTTAGGTTTTAGGGTTTAGGGTTTAGGGTTTAGGGTTTAGGTTTAGGGTTTAGGATTAGGGTTTATGGTTTAGGGTTTAGGGTTTATATGGTTTAGGGTTTAGGGTTTAGGGTTTATAGGGTTTAGG
The DNA here is from genome assembly GCA_019776745.2 of Taxus chinensis. Lineage (NCBI taxonomy): Eukaryota > Viridiplantae > Streptophyta > Pinopsida > Cupressales > Taxaceae > Taxus > Taxus chinensis. The sequence continues at coordinate 485,212,228 of CM034149.1, read as the reverse complement.
TTTTAGGGTTTAGGTTTAGGGTTTATGGGTTTAGGGTTTAGTTTTAGGTTTTAGGGTTTAGGGCTAGGGTTTAAGGTTTAGGATTTAGGGTTTTCTTTCAGGGTTTAAGGTTTAGGGTTTTAGGTTTTAGAGGTTTAGGGTTTAGGTCACATTAGGGTTTAGGGTTTAGGTTTAGGGTTTAGGGTTTAAGGGTTTAGGGTTTAGGGTTTATATTTTATGATTTAGGGTTTAGGGTTAATGGTTTAGGGTTTAGGGTTTAGGGTTTAGGGTTTATAGTTTAGGGTTTAGGGTTTAGTGTTTGGGGTTTAGGGTTTAGGTTTTAGGGTTTAGGGTTTAGTTTAGGTTTTAGGGTTTAGGGTTTAGGGTTTATGAGTTTAGGGTTTAGGTTTTAGTTTTTAGTGTTTAGGGTTTAGGGTTTAAGTTGTTTAAGGTTTAGGGTTTAAGGTTTAAGGTTAAGGGTTTAGGACTTAGGGTTTAGGTTTTATGATTTAGGGTTTATTGTTAAGGGTTTAGGCTATAGGGGTTTACGGTTTAGGGTTTAGGGTTTAGAATTTTAGGGTTTAGGTTTTAGGGTTTAGGGTTTATAAATTTAGGGTTTAGGGTTTCAAGGTTTTGGGTTTAGAGTTAAGGGTTTATGTTTAGTGTTTATTGGTTTAGGGTTCAGGGTTTAGGGTTTAGGGTTTAGGGTTTAGGTTTAGGGTTTTGAGGGTTTAGGGTTTAGGTTTACAGGGTTTAGGGTTTAGGTTTTTAGGGTTTAGGTTAATACATTTAGGGGTAAGGGTTTAGGGCTCATGGTTTAGGGTTTAGGGTTAACAGTTTATGGTTTAGGGTTTAGAGGTTTAGGTGTTTAGGGTTTTAGGTTTAAGGTTTTTTAGGGCTCAGTGTTTAGGGTTTAGGGCTTAGGGTTTAAAGGTTTAGGGTTTAGGGTTTAAAGTGATTTAGGGTTTAGGGATTTAGGGTTTAGGGATCATAATGTTTATGGATTCAGGGTTTAGGGTTTAGGATTTAGGATTTAGGGTTTATGTTTTAGGGTTTAGGGTTTAACATTTAGGGTTTAGGGCTTAGGGTTTATGGTTTAGGGCTTTAAGGGTTTAGGGTTTAGTGTTTAGGGTTTAGGGATATGGTATAGGGTTTACAGTTTAGGGTTTAGGGCTTAGGGTTATAGGGTTTAAGGTTTAGGGTTTAGGTTTTAGGTTTTAAGGTTTAGGGTTTAGGGATAGGATTTTAGGGTTTATAGTTTAAGGCTCAAGGTTTAGAGTTTAGGGTTTAGGGTTTATGGTTTAGGTTTTAAGATTTAGGGTTTATGGGCTCATGAATTTTAGGGTTTAGGGTTTAGGGTTGAGTGCTCATGTTTAGGGTTTAGGGTTTAGTATTTAGTTTTTAGGGTTTAGGGATGGTTTATGGTATAGGTTTAAGGGTTTAGGGCTTAGGTTTTTAGGGTTTAGGGTTTAGGGTTAAAGATTTAGGGTTTAAGGTTTAAGTGTTTAGTGGTTTTGGAATTTAGAGTTTAGGTTTTAGTGTTATAGGATTTAGGGTCATAAGGTTTATGGTTTACTGAATTTAGGGTTTAGGGCTTACGGGTTTGAGGGTTTAGAGGATTTATTGTTTAGGGTTAAGGGTTTATTTGAGAGTTTATGCTTTAGGTGTTTATGGTTTAGGGTTTGTGGGATTTAGTAGTTTAGGGGTTTAGGATTTAGTGTGTAGGGTTTAGGGTTTAGGGTTTAGGGCTCATAGTTTAGGGTTTTAGTTTTAGAGATTATGGTTTAGGATTTAGGATTTATGGAAAGGGATTTAGTGTTTAGGGTTTAGGGCTCAGGGTTTATGGTTTTTGGTTTATAGTTTAGGGTTTTAGATTTTAGAGATTAGTGTATTAGGGTTTAGTGAATAGAATGGCTAAGTCACTTCACCCTCTAAATGTCGAAATCACTACACCCTCTGAATGGTTATAATTTTAACATGATGCTCAGTGTGATAGGGACACATGTGATCACCTCTCAATATATGGGACTTGGGCTCGAGGTGAACCTCCACAGAAGGTCAAATTCCTCTATAAACTAATTGTTTTACTAATAGTGTAATAAAATGGCTATTTAATGTTATGCTAAAATGTCCATGGGTTTTAGGGAAAGATATTTTTAGAAGTGAAACTATACTAGGGATGGTGATGCACCAAATAAAGTGTGTTACTATACTTTAGAAGGATTAATTTGAAGAGGGTGTGTGAACCATAGGTCAACTTCACCTATTGCAACTTAAAGAGGGTATAGAATACCATAGGCTAAGAACCACACATTCCCTTTTTTAAAATTAATTAGAAAAACATGTTATCAGTCTTCCAGTGAAGAATGATGAACTTGAGAAGGGTGAACAAGCACCATAACTCAACTACATGTAATTCTCCACCACTCAAACAACAAAAAACTCCAAGATCATGTAATAGAAATGTGAACTTGCACAGTGTACCTAGAAGCATGGGAAAAGGCACAAAGAAGTATAGAAGGATGAAAGGACCAAGATTATTCACAAAACACACACTTTTATTGCTTCAATAATGTTCACAATGCATCATACATTTAGAAGAGGAAATGGTTGCCATTACACTCTTGAAAAGGAGGTTTGAAAGTTATCTCAACACACAAGGACAACTTGCAAAAGAGAGAAGACTCTTTAAAAATTACACTTGCCTAAAATGTCTACTTTTCCAACCTATCTAACCTGTTAGAACCATTTGGAATGAGCTTCCAACTTAAATTTATAGAATAATATGTGAAAGAGAAGAGGAAAGGTCATACTTACATTCCTAAATTGAAGTCACGTGATTTATTTATTAGAGTTGGTTGAACCACTTTGAGAAGGTTCCATCATGTGTCATAAATGTTTTATTGACATAATATTCTCAATTAATCAAAAGAATATTTTAATAATAATAAATATTATTAATAAAATATTAAAATAAAAATAAAAATTTAATTACTATTTTTGGAGGGCCCGCTAGTGACCTGTTTGTACTGAAGGGGGGAATCATGAGGCAAAAGGCCAAAAAGTGCCCAACTCGGTGGTTGGCTTACTAAGCCAACTCACCGAGTTAATCATCGAATTCCTCCATTGTCATTGTAATGACCGAGCTACTCAATTTCCTAGATGAGATGACCTCATATGAGTTCCTCCATAATTCAATGTAACCAAGCTCACTTTATAACTGCACCAAGCTCCTTTATAAGAATCAAGATCCTTTTGTAACAACACCAAGATCACTTTGAATTGATCTCACCACCAAGATCTATATCATTGGTTAAATCATTACTAACTCGAGACTGAACCAACTCCATATTAACTAAGCTAGTTATGTATTCCTTATCATCTCGTTAACCCACTCAACCTTGGTGAGTTTCTTAATAGCCTGGTTAGCATCGCAACTTGTCTTTTAAAATCCCTTATTTCTTGACAAACCATTTTCCAAATCAACTCAGATCATTTTAAGCTTGAAGAACCCCCAACATCAAGCTATATCTACCAATACCACCGTCATGGATGATTCAATTTCCTCAAGATACCTTGTTAACTAATTTTTTTCTATCTTGAAGAGCCATACCCTCTTTGACCTATTATGACTCAGTTATTTTGAGGGCCAAAATCCTTCTACATAGCCATATGAGTCTTTGTGTGGACCAAGCTATGTCTCATCAAAAAAATTCTCCATGTAATCTCATCACCAAGATCTGTCTCATCCTTCAAGTTGAGTTTCTCCATGATTTGTAAACCTACATGAACCGAGATCCTTGGATTTGTATTGAAACTTGAAATAAATTGAGTTCTTCCTGTATCATCCATGAACCTACCTTAGCCTATGTCTAGGGAGCTCAACCAACATTCATGAGCCACATTATATATAATACCATCCAACTATATAATTTTCCATGTCATGGTAGTTGGACACATCAAGCAATTCCTCTAAGATTTATACCTAGTTTCCTATTGTTCCCATAGGTAATTTCGACATGAATATTATCACATGGTTTTATCTCAAATGATCTCCTTTTTCAACACTTGATGATCACCTTCCACTTCAACCGGATATCTTGCTATGTAAATTCAAGTTCTTCTATAGATCACAACAAGTTGAGATCCTCCATCACTGCAGCTAAGCTCAACACATAGCACCGAGATCCTCACATTCAATGGATTGATCTATATTTACCTTGAAATGAATCGTATTCCAAATTAACCTTGAGATATTTTATGGCTCGACAAACTTAGTTGCCTCTCTCATGATCAATAAACCATAGGAGCTTGAACTTCCATAGACTTAGTCACTTCATAACTCAACGAAACAAGCCAACTTATGTCTTAACATGGACTTGGCTCCCAGTTTTGAACTACTGAGTAGCTCACTGAATCACATATTTCCACACTCATCCATGTTCATGCACACTTCATGAGTAACTTCTAGCTGGTTGGAGTCCCAACTATCACTACACTTCAACTCGAATCCTTGAACATTCTATCCTGCTATGGGCAAGATGGTTTAAATCTGTTGATGGGATACAGGCCATGGATCGATGCTAGCTTGGTAAAACACATCTTAAATTACATGAAATCCATCACTTTTCTTGCTGGATCCTTGATATGCATGAGCTATACCTTTTCCTTGATAAGTTATCCCGACCTTTCAAAGGAATCAATTTCTGAATTATAGCCTCTAAGATCCTTGATTTGAATTTGACTGAAATTGATCTAGCTTTAATCATCCATGCCATGTTCCATTGTGTTCTACCATCCCGTTAAAATTTTAATGCAGAGATATCTTATTTTTTCTTGATCTCATCAACAATCTTCCAAATGAATTGGCAAATGACTCATTGTCTTGTGTGAAACCACTCAATCGTGCACTAACACCCCTGATGACTCACCTAGTTTTTTGGAAACCATTTTAGAATTATTATCTGCATGGAATTATCACAATAGCTTTCCATTATGAAATCCCCATCAGTTGGAACTTATTTCATGGGAACCTATAGAATCATTTTGCCATCATCAACATAGATTATTCATTGCCAAAGTCTGCATCCTTGTTAATTTGGCATCTATTCCCCTATTGGTATGTGATCTTTCAAAACTCCCTAAGTGAGGAATGCACTTTGGCCTACCATCATTTCATCTCCACTTAGCCACGGGCATTCGAAATTCCCTAAACCTTGACCTCAACTCAGATTTTCCTCGTAGAGTTGGCATAGACTATCATGAGTTTTCGTGTGTCCTTCTACATGATGAGCTCACCCCGAACATCACCATTTTATTTTTTATCCAAGCCGACCTTATTTAGAATAACTTGGTTACATATCCTCTTTGCATCATAGCCTATGATCATCAGCTTGACTCCAATTTAACTTACTATCAAATTGGTGCCTCCATGTCATCGATCTCAGTCTATAATAGATATATCGAGAAGATAATTGATTTACTCCTACACTAACCTGATCAACTCAACCTAATCCATTTCATGTTTATAAGCCCTGAAATGTCCCATGAGATCCTCCAATCAACTTGGTAATGTGAATATTTCTTACCATGTCACTCTGAGCTGACCTCTCAACCTTACCACAAGCCACTCTTGACGATCAACTCGTGAATTTTACTTGAGCTCGTGCCATTTTTTGTAACCATTTAAGTGTAATCTGAATGATGAGTCATATATGAGTTCATCAAACCAATGCTACGTAATGCACTAATGAGATATTCACAAAATTCAGACCCACATGTGATTCTCTGACCCTGTCACCTTATTCAAAGAAGCCCAATCCTTTTCAATCGGGATGGTCATCTCTCCTCACACTTTTTAACAATCACCAAATTGCTACATTGAGATGAACCTGAGATTCTGATATAGCTCAACCCTCATCATGCCCAGCCTAAATCATTTACTGAGATCTTGAACATGATGAGCTCATTAACCATCAAGTTCCCACTTGCAGTGTTTCTCTAAGTCTCTGAGAAACTTGGGTCTCATTTTTATCTTTTACCTGAATTATTTTCTTTTGTGTGCACCTAGCTAGTATAGCCCGAGCCACTTCTACTCATCCCAACGCGAAGATAAAATTGACTAGCTCACTGAGTAGCTCGTTGAGCTTCCTGATGAGTTGTTCTAAAATCACAAGCCATTTAGTCCCCTTTTCTATATATATATATATATATATATATATATTTAAAATTTGACTTTATTGGGATTCTTCCCAAAACTAGAAGATCAAAAAAGTACAATATGCCTTTTTACAATGATTTATCAACTTTTAAACACCTTTTTCCCATGTTGACTAGAAGTGGGGCCTGTCATAGAAAATTTCCCTATCTCAAGAAAACTTTAAGTTTTCAAAAACATGAAAAATAGAAAATAATTCACAACTATCTAGGATCTTCCTTGTTAGATCTCAATAAGACCCCATTGTCCAGTTTTACCATGTGCATAAAATTGGATAACATTTTTGGTGACCTCCTGGGGATGATTGTCTTACTAAGCATGATTCCAGTAGCTTTAAGTCATCCATTGGGCATGGAGTCAATTTTGGAATCTTGAGAGTAATTTGATCTTATGCGATACATCCCATAATACTCTTTGAGTAAAATCCAATCTTGGACCTCCCTGGAATGCTAAGCATGAAGTATACTGAATATGTCGAATGCTTGGAATCTATGGAACAATGCAAAATTTTAAATGGGGTAGAATCATGAGACTCTTATGGAAACCTTGAACCTTACTTCTCCTTGAAACCTTCTTATGATGATAAACAATGTGCAAAACAACACAAAACACAACAACAAGGAAAACAAAAGAACAACTCACAACAATAATGTGCATAAGCACTTGGAGGAAAACACCTAAGTAAACTATATAGGGGGTGGAATGCTTCTAAAAAACAAGCTTTGATATGTATCCCATTTACATGAGTGGGAAATTATTCTTGATTGAGCCTAGATAGATGAAACAAATTATCATCTTTAAAGCTTGTGATGATGTATGGACCACTCTGGAGAATAGACAACTTGGCATTCTTTCCTGGTTTAGCCCTATCTTCATCCCATTTGAGAACTAAATCTCCCTCTTGAAAATTCCTGTTAGATGCCTTCTTGTAAATATATTTTTTAACCTGAACCTGATGTTGCTTCAAAATATTCATAGCCCTTGTTACGTACTTCCTCTAACTCCACGAGTTCAAAAAACCTTACTGTCAGAGGATCAATCTCCATAACTTCAAGTTGATGAGCTAACTCCAAAGAAGGTAACTCCAAGGAAAGCAGGAAGTTTTTCTTCTCTTCCATATACAAGTACATGAAAGGAAAATTGCTCGATGGCCCTTTTAGGTGTGATCTGATCTACGCCCATAAGGCGGTCTTAAGATGGGTATGTCCAAGTCTCTCTTGCTATGTTTCCATCGTATGCACTTAATAATCCGTAATGAGGTTTTTTATTACTAGACTCAGCCAATCCGTTTCTTTGTGGATAGTAATTGGACAAAGTATTGAGGTAAACCCCATTTTTAACATCTCATTCACTCAACTTCATACAAAGAAAATCCATCGCGTTGTCTGAAATGAATGTAAACAAAACACCAAACCTTGTCATTATACCTTCCAAGAAATCCATAACTGCCTTTTCATTGCTCTCTTTGAATGTTACCACATCTATCTCATCGAGGTAAAATAGTCTGTTACCAGTAAGGACCCATTTATGTCCATCACTAGATGGAGGATTAATCATTCCGATGAATTCTAACCTCCATTGAATGAAATGGTTGATCCACTTGGATTGGATGTAGTGGAATAGATACCAACTTCTGCTTTCCTAGTGAAAAAGGCACATTCCTTACATCTTCCTTACCGAGACGATGGGCATATTTTCACAAATCCATTCCAATAGTAATTGACTTGCATGATCTTGGTAGCAGTTGTTCATGCAGAGTAATGTCTTCTAGATAGGCCATTATGAAACTCTTCTAGTATCTTACTCTTGTTCCAGTCCTACGCACCAAACGAAGATGCCATTCAAATCCTTTCGAAAGAGAACATTATCTACTAAAACATATGGAATACATTTAAGACAGAAAATTTAATCTTTGGTTTTTTATCCATGTTCATAGGATATACTCTTGAGAAGAGGAAATTCTTCATTTTGGATAACCAATCAACTCACTCATCACTCTCATCAATGTTTAAGAGTGTCATATCCTCATCACCTTTTTATTCCATGTCTACAGGCAACTTGTTGACACAAACCTTTACCTCTAAAAAGTTTGGTAACCTTGATATGCACATCATACTCCATCACCTTCATGATCCATCCAACGCGCTTTTTCATTTCATCTCTTTATTCAAAAAAAAACTCCTTGACACCTAGACGAGACACCATGAGATGAATTTTGTTGTTGGACAACATGTGCTTGAATTTATTCAAAGCTCAAATAACCACAAAGACTTATTTTTCAATGAATGAGTATTTAAGTTTATAGTCTTTGAGGGATTGACTGAAGAAAGCAATTGGCTTACTCCATTAGATCTGTTGTTTTGTTGGGTGAGGATCCCTGAGATGCTCTCTTGACCTGTAAAAGCATAAAGGATAAAGTATTTGTCAAACTTGGGGTTTACCAAGCGTGGGAGCTTGATAAATTTACCATTTTGATGGCTTTGAAGCTCTCTCGTTTTTCATTTGTCCATGATAATGGAATTTTTTTCTTTAACATGGCTGTTAGTGGTTTAGCCAATGTCGTGAATTGAGGGGATGAACCTCTGCACAAATTTTATGGATCCCAGAAAACTCTGGAGAGCCCTTCCTATGACTTGGGAGATATAAGGACATAATTGAAAAAATCCTGTCTAGATTGATTGATAGTCCTTCCACTAAAAATACATGCCCCAATAACTTTCCCTCATGCACTACAAAAATACACTTTTTGGGATTAAGTGAAACCCCAAATTCCCTACACCTTCAGAAAACCTTCCTTGGATGTGTGATGTGAGTATCCGCATGCTTAGAATATAAACTTATTTCATCTAGGTAAACCAAGATGATATCATTTATTAGTCCTTTAAAATCCATGTCCATAGCTCTTTGGAAAGTAACTGTGGTACTAGACAATCTGAACAACATTTTGTTTTGGGCATACACGCCCCACTTGGTAGTGAAAGACATTTTGAATTGTTCAGATTCTTGGATGAGAATTTGATTGTATCCCAAATATTCATTGAGAAAATAAATTATTTGAGCTCTTACCACTGTTTAAAGAATTTTCTTTATTGACAAGAGAGGATAATGGTATTTTAACGAGGCACGGTTCAAATCCCTAAAATTTACGCACAACCAAAACTCTCCATTCTTCTTCCTTACGGGCACCAGATTGGATACCCAAGAGGAGTGCTTGATGGAAAAAATAATACATGGTTCAATGATTTTAGTTAGCTCCTTTCTCATTAGTGGCTCTATTTTAGGATTAATTAGCCTTTGTTTTTGGTAAACAACTTGGCATTAGGATCCAGTTCAATGGTATGTTATGCTAGACCTGGGTCAAAACCACATATGCCTTTATAGATCCAAAAAAATGTCATGATACTCTTTATTCTTTTTTGAAAGATTCTTTCTCCTCGAAAGTACATACTTTTCCAATATTCAAAAACTTCTCATGCGCTACCTCGACTTACTCAAAATATTCTTCTTTGACCACCATGTTAGATATTTGTATTTTGGCTTGATCATCTAAATTGAAAATGGATTCCAAAGTGACTAAGCCTTTTGGTAGTTTTTTTCTCTTCAATTGTATAATTTTATCACCATATGAATCTTGTAACTTATTATGATTTCTTGTAGCAAACTCCACCTCTTCTTATAGGAAAAGGAAAATTTGTTTGTCACTATCCAACACTTACTAGCTACTCACATTATCAAGGATGGTGGTTAAAACCACAATTTTGACAAATTGCTACCCTTATTTCATAATATCAATAGGTATTTCATATTGAAAACCAATTGTAGCAATCCTATCATCATCTTGATTCTGATATCTTGGAACTGCGTGGATTCCAAAAGCTTTGAAATATTTAATCAAGTCCTAGACTCAGTTATTGTATGATCTTAAAAGATAATTATTGGATGCACTACGTGACATCACTTCATGGAAAACTAACACACTGTCTTTAAAAATAGTCAGGGCTTTGATCCCCTTCTTTCAGGCTAGTTGAATTCCTTGTACAAGGGCCTTGTATTCAACAACATTATTAGTGTAACTAAATTACAACTAGAAAGATGAGAGGTAATTATCTCCCTCTAGATAAATTAACATAACACCAGCACCAGATCCATTATAACTTCTCAAGACATATAAGATCAATTGACACAATCCTTCTGAATCACTTAGTGTTTTGACAAGTTGTGGTATGATTGTATATTATTCATGAATGTAGTATGTACCCAATCTTGTTTCTTCCAAAATTAGAAAACCAGCTTATTCTTATACCAATACATCAGCTTAGTGATTATAATGATGATATCCACTTACTTCATCTAGCATAGTATCAGGGAATTCTTCAATGAGAGTGGTTAGTTCATGATCAACATGTTCTTCTTCTAGATCTTTGATGCTATAATTTTCATTTACAGGACTAGCAGTGTAGGGTTATACATGATTATGGTCGATTGGTTCCATCCTTATAGTCTCTTGGTTTTGTATCGAGTCCTGAGAATCATATGTGACCAATCTGCTGATAAATAACTACCCATCTTGGCAGTGAAATATTATGATAGGAAGATGGCGAAGAGATGAGGAAGATCAATGAATGATATATCTTGGGTGAAAGAAAAAATTTGGCATGCATGGATGGTAAGTTAAAGTCCTTCGATAAATCTAATAGTCTTAACAGACATGTCATCTAGCTGAACAACCCCTCTTGCATGTGGCACATATTATATGCCTAGTACATCTATAATTTATTTGGGCATGACCAAACTACTAACACTAAAATCGATCATGCAATTATGTACTATGTGGTCATTAATGATAAGGGAAATATAGAATGGTAGTGGTTTGTTCTCCTTAGGAATAATTTTCCCTTATGATTGACACAAAATCATAGTATTTATTACTTCATGACCTGATGATCCGCCAGTTGTATAAAAATTGTTCACAACCTATCGCAACAAGATTCTTTGAGAAGGAATTGAGATTGCGTCCCACATAGTAACACTTAGGTCTATTTTCTTCATCTATTCCACTATGCTGAAGGGAATTGCTCCTACTTTATTGAAACTTCTTTGATCATTGGGATCCTTCATTGGAAAAATTTTGTTGGGTACCGTGATGCCCGATGAACCTTCTTTCCTTGCGGCTTGACTAGCAGGTGTTTTTGAAAATATATTTCCCACATCTTTATCAACCACCATTTTTGGTTGAGGCTCTAAAGTGGATTATTGATCAGCTTTGGAATTTTGAGGTTTAATTTCTCTCTTATTGGAACGAGTGTTTGCTGCCACTGATGAGGAATTTATATTCAACCCACAAAAATATTCTTCTTGCCAGTTTAGCAAAGTGGTTTCTTCAAGTGCATGTGGTTGATCTACTATTTCTTATGTATATGTGTTCTATATTAGCTCAGAAGGGGTAGATACGCTTTAAACCATAAGGGCCTAGCCAAGAAATTCATTGGGATAAATATTTTGATTTTTAGGTTAAGAACAAGGGTAACACCATTCGCAGTCTTGAACTAGATTATTTTGGACATGTACTGTGGCTCTAGATGAGCAAGCAAGAAGAGGGTTCTAAATTTTCAAAGGCCTGACATTCACAACTTTATTTGTAGCTTGATTTTACAGTTGATTGTTCCCTTGAAAAAGAGGAAAATTAGCCTGATACTACTAATTTTGTTGCTGATATAGACAATTGTATTGCAATTGTTACCTCTTAAGTGCAACAAGCTCATTTCCAAAAGTTTTTAGTAGTGACTTGAATAAAAATAGATCATTTAAAGAGGTAGGGATAGACTAAGTTGGTTGATTAGAGGCTACTAGAATAAGAGTGATGATAGGATGATTATTTGTAAGATCTAGAGATAATGACATTGGTGGTCGTATAACTATCTTTCCAGCCTAAATCAAGGAATTTTCCACTCTTATGGAAACATCGTAGGCATCAGGTAATGTAGCCTCTCCCATAGACTAGATCATAACCGCTACATTACTATTCAAGGCTCATAAATAGTATAACAATGTATTATGTGTACAAGGCTTTTAAAGTACCAGAATCCTATTCTAGGTCTTGTGGAATCAAAATTTGAAATCACTCATGTATTATTGGGGAGATCTCTTCATGGTACTATTCTAAAAGTGATAGGTGACTGTTATCCAAAATTCACCCCGGGTAATTTTGATAACATGCATTAAATTCTCAAGTCCCAGGAAAATAGATTGATTCAGGGAAAAAATCATGTTTCTATGGTCCCCTCAGATTTTTTCTAATTCCCCTATCCAAGAAGACAAGAGCAAGTTCTGAGAAAAGGTGAAAAAGTTGTAGAAAACAAGCTTGGGCCAGGAAAAATCATGAAAAATGGCTAAGTCCTAGTCCTCGTAACAGTCAGGACATGAGGGACATCTGGGTGCAAATCGGCCGAAAGGCCGCCAAGCAGTCTACAGAGTAAAGGGACATCTAGACCGTGAGGATGTGCGGGACATGGAAAGGTGAACTGGCTGAAGATCAGAGGAAAATCAACTAACTGCTAAGTATAATAGTCTGGGACATCTGGGCCGCGAGGACATGAAGGATGCAAACCGCCCGGATCGGCCAGTGCAGAGAACTTCAGTTCGAGACATCTGGGATAGAGGGACGCGGAAGACGTGGATAGCCAAAGGAGCCGAGAGCCAATCACATTACGCCACGTGTCATCGGCAAAAAAGGGACAATGAAGCCCATTTTGGGTGGATCGGAGGAATTTGTCCCAAGCATTTTGGGACAGTTGGGCTGTGAGGACACGAGGGATGCGAAAAGCCGGCAGACCCGGATACCAATCAATGCATGCCACTTGTCCCAAGTGGTGGGGGCATGGAAGGAAACTGGAAAATGTTCCAAAATCACAAAAAGGCCAAATTTCAAGGGAAAACCCATGGGCAAGTGAAAGGAGAGAGAATTACGTATCCAATCAGCACTTGACACATGTCATCCAGGTGGCAGAGCGCGGGGAAAAATTTCAAAACACATTTTCACCTATTTTGTGCCCTAAATCTTGAGATCTCCATATATTTCGATCCAGAGCTTGGATTTACACGTTCTTTATATCAACAGAAAGCTTATGAAATTCTATACATGATTATGAGGTTAATCTTAAATTTTAGTGTAGTTTGGAGAGAGAAAGTTAAGAAATATCTCTGACGCATGTTCATGGCTAGAAGTGACATTTCAATGACCAAATTTAACGCAAAATGGGTCTCATTCTCCTGTAATTCAGTCAAAATTAACAGGTTATGGGTTTGTAAGGTATCCCATGCTGTTTTAATGCATCTGCAGTTGAGGAGGAATGGGCTCTCATGTTTTTTGTACATTTCTGTCTCCTGGGCTTGACCCATGCAATGTAAAAGCCAGATTTGGCTCATTTTACAAGGGGACATTTTTTGGACATAGCAACTTCTTATTTCACCTCTAGCAAGTGATGGTTTTGAGGAATCAGACCTCTCTAAAGACTGTAACATTTTTTACCTCTCTGAGGTTGTAATGCAGTGATTTTGACACTGGAAATGATAATGCAAGCCTTGTGAATGAATTTCAGTCATTTGTTTGTATTGTTTGCTTCATTTCAGATCCTAAATTATATCTTATAAGCCTGTGTGTGTTTTATGCTGCAATCTATGGTTTGTGTCTATTTGCATGATAGAAATGTTTCACCACTCCTTTTGGTGCATCACCATCTTTAGTTAGTTTCAATTTTTGCATTTCTATCCCTATCTCCTTGCAGTTTAAAGTAGGATTAGGATTTGAACCTCTGTAGTTGTGCAAGAATTAGATCTAATCAAAGGAGTTTAAGGAACCAGCCTCTAATCTGGAGATTCCTCTCTTAGTTTCACAATTCCCACACTTGGAGAGAGGTTTCCATGTTGTGCAATCACACTGGATGCTAGAGTGATCAACCTAGAAGCTTGATCTGCATCCAGGGGTGCTGTGAGCCTACAACAACAGATTTGGCACACCCGATGGGAAACTAGAGGTCTCATTTTTATTGCAGCAAGGTTGATGTGCATCTGCTACAATTTTCCTACTTAAAAAGAGTTATTATTTGCATATCTGGCAACTCCAAGGGGAAGAATCAACTGGTTTCAGCAGTGCAGGCCTAAAAATTCATGAGAAGAATCACCACAAGGTCAAGAGTTGGAGAAGAAGAAGTGTTGTTTGAATACCTACAGTTATCTCCAAGAAGAAGGCAAAGAGGAAGAAGGATTCAAAGGTCTCCATCTCCACCAAACAGAACTCTCTCAACTCCTCCACTTGGTAGGCCTTTCATTTAGTCAACAAGGTTTTTAAGACCAATCAGAATGGCTCAAAACAACCCCTATGTCAACTTCACAGGTAGCAGCCCACTTGCCCTCAATGCACAACATCCAGTTCCTATTGCAGCCTTGAAGAACATTCCCTACTTCACTGGAGAAAATCAAAGAGATTGCTAACCTTTGTGTAATCCATGAAATCAATGAAATGCAAGTGGCTGTCAAGTTACTAGCATCTTCATTCAAGGGTAAAGCATTGCAATGGTTTAGAAGACTTGGAGCTAGTTCTATCACAAATTGGAATCAGCTGTGTATAGCACTTCATGAGCAATTTGGAGAAAAGGGAGACAACTTGTCTCTTTTGGAGCAGCTGACAACCATCAAGAGAGTTCCCAATGAGTAGCTGACCGATTTTAACTTAAGATTTCAAAAGACTTGGGAGAGAATTCCAGTGGTAGTCAGGCCAACAGCAAAAGGTTCTTTTCTTTACTATCTCAAAGCTCTAAATTCTGATATTTCTATGTTGATTCAGTCCATGGGAGGCATAACTATCCCTATGGCTTATAGCATTGCCATTAGGGCTGAAATTTGTCTGATCTAAGCTGGTAAACTTTCCCCTAGACCTCCCATGCCACTGTTTCTAAGTTTAGAGAATCCAAACACCAGTCAAGCACCTAATTTGGCTCCTTCTCCCACTCCTAGAAATCAAAGTTCAAACGAAGCATCCACTTCATCTCCAGGTGACCCAAATGAGCTTCAAGAAGTCATGAAGCAATTGCAAAACCTAGGCAGTGAGCTGGTTACTCTTAAGAGGCAGCAAGCCCAAGTTTTCAGACCTTCTTATCAACCCCAAGCTCAGCCTAATAGGCAGCCTTACCAACCACAAAGACCCCCTAATCCAGCTGCAAATATGAATCAAACAAGGCCTCCTACCAATAGACCATTTCAGCCATATAATCCAAATGCCATATCTACCTCTAAGGCATTGGTGCCAACACAAAACAACATTGCTCAGGAGTATGACTGGTGCTTTCCATGCAATGAGCCTCATAACCAATCCATGTGCTTCAATGGTGCTTTGAACCAAGCACTAATGGTGACAACTGTTGGTGCTGAGGCTGAGGGCAGTCAAGGAAACATCCAACAACAAGAAACATTCCAATAGCAATCAGCCCCAAATGACACCACATTGGTAAATTGGCAAGCAGATGATTTCTGTGGCATGAATCAAGTAGTTTCTGAAGGTGTTGCAGCCAACACAAGGTCAAAAAGGAGGAATTTGGGTGAAGAACAACCATTAGCCCCAACCAATCCACAACCTTCCATGGCTCCACAAGTGGTTAGCAGGAAAAATCTGATTGTAAATGCACAAGGGCAGCCAAGAATAGCTCCTAGGCCAACTCAAATGCTAGCTGTTGCTACCCATATGCAAGGAGTGAATGTGCAAACCAAGGGACAACAAAGATATCCTTCATCTCCATTCAGTATCATTGATCAGATGAAGAAGACAAACGTCAATATATCAATGTGGGAATCCCTATCTATCCCAGGCCAAAGAGATCTACTGCAAGCTGCCATGAAGGACTGGCCAACTTTGAATCAGCAAGTTCAGATGCAAGGAAAATTTCTTACAAATACTACCCAGCCTAAGGGAAATCATGGAGGACGACAAGGTAAGATGTCGAATCACCCTCCCTTCTATGTTTCATTGATAATTGGAAATTAGCTAGTGCACAATTACATGATTGATTCTGGAGCAAGTAGTTCTGTCATGCCCAAATAAATAGCTGATCAGCTAGGGCTCTAGTATGAAACAATATCCAAAGGGGTAGTGTAGCTAGATGGGATAGCAATAGCAATAGTTGGAGTGATTAGAAATTTGAGTCTTACCTTGCATGCATGTCTAAATGTTTTTTCTTTACAAGATGTATCAGTCATAGACCTTCCACCACTCTTTGCCCTTTGCTTGTCAAGGGACTTCACAGCCAAGATTGGAGGCTATCTATTTGCTGACTAGTCTCACATGTTGTTCAGAACGAGGTATGGAACTAAGGCTACAATCAGGTCAGAACCTATTACAAACTTCCATATTAAGCCTTACACTCCAAGTCAGATTAATGCCAATTGCTCAGCATTTGATCAAGAAGATCACCCAAGCACTGATGAGGCTGACAGCAATGTTGGAAGCATCCCATATCTAACTCTTGATGAATGGGAAAACAAAGTACATGCATTTGATCCTAATCAAGAAGTAGAAGAATCTGAGCTAGGAGTCTATTGCATACACGAAGAAAATTAGTCTATTCCTAGCATCACCAAACCAAACCAAAAAGATGACAATGAGGTATGGCAGCTATTTTTTTATGGATCAAGGAGTAGACAAGGTGTAGGAGGTGGAGCTATGCTTGTTTCACCTCAAGGAATAAGGTACTATTTAGCTTTCAGATTTCAGTTTGCATGCTCTAATAACACTGCTGAATATGAAGCCTTGGTGCAAGGGATGCATTGGGAAATCAAGAGAGGAATAAAGAACTTGCAAGTCTTTGGGGATAGTGAATTGATTGTAAATCAGGTCAAGGGACAACACACTACCAAGAATGATCTTCTCAAGTGCTACAAGAACAAGGTGTGGGACCTCATGGAATATTTCAAGGGTTTTGGCATCAAATCCATTCCTAGGAAAGAGAATCAAGCTGCTGACAGACTTGCAGCAGTAGGGGCAGCCTTTGACATTGTGGAAAGCTTTCAACAAGACAAGGTACAACCAAACATCCACGTGATTGTGAGGCCTTCAGTGCCAGATAACAATGTCAGTTGGCAAGTGTTTGAAAATGACCAGTAAATCATCCATTTCTTGCAAGAAGAAGCTGAGTTCTCAGCCAAGAATCAAGAGAAATTGGAACAGGAGTATGGTGACCAGGTAGTGCAGCTGAGAACTAACAAATTACCAAAAGGCCTCATAACCTTGGAGTCAATATTCAACCCGAATGATCAGTTCTGGAAGGAGAAAGTGAACATTCAAGTAAAGGGTGAAGATTCAGAGCCTATTTTAGTGGAAGAAGGCAAAACATTGCAAATTAGCAAAGTACCTCACAAGAGAAATCTGATTTTGTTCAGCTTTGTCAAGAGTTCCCAGATGTCTTTTCTTGGAGCTATGAAGACTTGAAAGGTTTCAATCCCAGCTTAGCTCAGCATACCATTGAATTGGATCTAAATACTAAGCCTGTCAGGCAGAAACAAATACCAGTCAATCCACACATGGAGCTTCTCATGAGGAAAGAATTGGACAAGCTGATTGAGTCAAGGATTATATTCCTAATCAAGCATTCTAGTTGGGTTGCCAACTTAGTTCTACTCAGAAAGAAGAGTGGAGAAATCAGACTGTGTCTTGACTTCAGAGACTTGAATAGAGCCTCACTCAAAGATCATTATCCGCTTCCATCAATGGAACAAATATTGCAGGTTGTAGCTGGTTCAGAAAGGTTTTTATTGCTAGATGGATATTCAGGCTATAATCAGATAATGGTGAAGGAAGAGGACCAATTCAAGACAACCTTCACTATAAAATGGGGCACATATGCTTATAGGAAAATGCCATTTGGACTGTCGAATGCTGGAGCAACATTCTAGTGAGCTATGGATATGGAATTCAAAGGCTTGATCAACAAGATAGTGCTGGTATACCTAGATGATATCACTGTCTTCTCAAAGAATGCAACATACCACCTCTCTTATTTGAGGCAAGCCTTCACAAGGTGCAGGAGATTTGGAGTGTCTTTGAATCCTAAGAAGTGTATCTTTCTTGCACATGAAGGAAAGCTCCTTGGCCATATTATCTCCAAGGAAAGATTATCAATTCTTCCAGAGAGGGTTGAAGCCATAAGAACACTACCATTGCCAAACCACAAGAAATCCCTTCAGAGTTTCTTGGGAAGGATAAACTTTTTTCGGAGGTTTGTCCCAGATTTTGTAGCCCTTGTCAAGCCCATCACCAAAATGTTAAAAAAGATCATGGCTTTTAAGTGGACAACAGAAGGCAAGGAGAGTTTTGAAGCAATCAAAGAAGCTATCTCTCAAGCACCAACTCTCATTAACCCAGAATTCTCCAAGGATTTCATCCTCTATGCATTTGGAGGTAATGACACTATCTCTGCCATTTTGGTACAGCAGAACAAGGATAATGATGAGCAGCTAATTGCTTTCTTCATCCAGAGCCTGGATGACTATGAGGTGAGGTACTCTTTTATTGAGAAGCATGTACTTGCAGTAATCAGAAGCTTGAAGAAATTCAAGCATTTAGTCTCAAACAACAAGGTTCAGTTGCTGATCTCACATGTTGGGGTTAAGGACTTCCTCCTCGACAAGGATTTGAATGAGAAAAGGGCAGGTTGGATCACCCGTGTCATGGAGTATGACATTGAGATCAAGATCACCAAGCTGGTAAGAGGGAAAGGATTGTGTGAGCAGCTGGTATTGGGGAAGCAAAAAGAAGTATGCAACAAAGAAGAGACTGTTTTGACAGTCCAAGACAGCCATGAGCCAAGTGGCAAGCAAGAAGAAGACAATGCTACCGCCACTCTTTGCTGGACCCAAGGTATTATGCACTTCCTAGGCACAAGCCTATGCCTTCCAGAGATGAACAAGACCCAAAGGAGATACTTCAGATTGCAGGCTATCCCATATGCCATTGTTGATGGAGTGCTGCTGAGATGCATTAGCACAAATCAGATTCAAAGGGTGTTAGAAGAGTTTCATGGTGGACCAGCTGGTGGTCATTTTGCACCAAGAGTGATAGCTCTAAAAATCATGAAGGCTGGTTATTATTGGCCTAAAATCTTCAGTGATTTCTATGCATGGATTAAGAGGTGTAAGAATTGTGCATTCTTCACAGGAAAAGAGAAGCTTGCTACCTTTCCATTGCATCCAATCTCATTTGACCAGCCATTCATGCAATGGGGTTTGGACTTCATTGGAGTCATTAATCCCAACTCAAGCCAAGGGCACAAATGGATTTTGACAGCCACAGACTACTTCACCAAATGGACAGAAGCAGTAGCACTCAAAGAAGCAAATGAGTCTTGCATCTTAGACTTTTATGAGGGGATAACAACCAGATTTGGTGTACTTGCTACAATAGTCTCTGATAATGCATTGGCATTCATTGGATCTAAGGTGACTGAGTGGGCTGTCAAGAATGGTATTTACCTAAGCACTTCATCAAACTATTACCCTCAAGGTAATGGCCAGGATGAGTCTACAAACAAGAACTCGTTGAGGATCATTAGGAGGACTCTTGATGAGAATCAGAGGTCTTGGCATACCAAACTGAAATCAGCCTTATGGGATGATAGGATAACTCCCAAAAGATCCACATGTAACTCTCCATTCAGGCTTGTCTATGGAAGAGAGGCAATCTTGCCCATGTCACTGGAGTTGCCAACATTGGAACTCATGAAGTAGCTGGAGTTGCTTGAATTTGAGCCCATGGAGGTGAGGTATGCAGAGTTAATGGAGCCGTAAGAGATCAGAAATCAGGTATCCG
The DNA here is from genome assembly GCA_019776745.2 of Taxus chinensis. NCBI lineage: Eukaryota > Viridiplantae > Streptophyta > Pinopsida > Cupressales > Taxaceae > Taxus > Taxus chinensis. The sequence goes on along the minus strand of CM034149.1, from coordinate 485,192,180 downwards.
AAGCAATGGAAAAGGATCAAGCTTTGATCAAGAAGACCTTTTTATAGAAAGGTCAAGGATAGATCTTTTCAAGTTGGAGATCTAGTGTTGAAATGGGATGTGGATAGAGAAAAACCATGAAGGAATTCAAAATTTGATGCCATTTCGAGTGGCCCATACATGGTCACGAAGTGCAAGAGCAACAATGCTTTTCAATTGGCCTCATTGGATGGTGAAGAACTATAGATTCCAGTCAATGGAATCTATCTTAAGCATTGCTTCTAGAGGGAAGTTCACTACTTTGTAAATATTAGATTAGATTTTCATTCCTCCAAGTGCTGTGCACATTGTTTTTCTGTAGGTTAGTTTTGTTTTCCCTAAGTGCTTTGGCATAGCTTGCTGTCCATGGAGATGTTTTGCAATCCTTGCTCCAATCAGGTGATATTCCATCTTCCTCCTTACACATTCTGAGTTAGTTATGGTTCTAAACTGAATATTTGATGACTCCACGCCCAATGGACTGCTTCAGGCAACTGGTATCTTCTACCTAGCAGGCAGGTAACCCCGCTGAGTCACCAAATTGTTATCCAAAATTCACCCCTAGGGTAATTTTGATAACATGCATTAAATTCTCAAGTCCCAGGAAAATAGATTGATTCAGGGCAAAAATCATGTTTCTAGGGTCCCCTAATATTTTTTCTAACTCCCCTGTTTAAGAAGAAAAGAGCAAGTTCTGAGAAAAGGTGAAAAAGTTATAGAAAACAAGCTTGGGCCAGGAAAAATCATGAAAATTGGCTAAGTCCTAGTCCTCACAACATTTGGGACATGAGGGACATCTGGGCGTGAATCGGCCGAAAGGCCACTAGGCAATCTATAGAGCAAAGGGACATCCGGGCCGTGAGGACGCGCGGGATACGGAAAGGTGAACCAGCTGAAGGTCAAAGGAAAATTGACTAACTGCTAAGCGTAATAGTCTGGGACATCTGGGCTGCGAGGACACGAAGGACATGAACTGCTCGGATTGACCTGTGCAGAGAACTTCAGTTCGGGACATCTGGGACAGAGTGATACAGAAGATGTGGATAGCCAAAGGACCCAAGAGCCAATCACATTATGCCATGTGTCATCGGTAGAAAAGGGACAAGGAAGCCCATTTCAGGTGGATAGGAGGAATTTTTCCCAAGCAGTTTGGGATAGTCGGGCCGTGAGGACACGAGGGACGTGAAAAGCTGGTAGACCCGGAGACCAATCAATGCATGCCACTTGTCCCAAGTGGCGGGGGCGCGGAAGGAAAGTGGAAAATGTTCCAAAATCACAAAAAGGTCAAATTTCAATGGAAAAACTATGGGCAAGTGAAAAGAGAGATAATTACGTATCCAATCAGTGCTTGACACGTGTCATCCAGGTGGCAGAGCGTGGGGAAAAATTTCAAAACACATTTTCTCCTGTTTTGTGCCCTAAATCTTTAGATCTCCATATCTTTTGATCTAGAGCTCAGATTTGCACGTTCTTTATATCAACAGAAATCTTATGAAATTCTCTACATGATTTTGAGGTTAATCTTGAATTTTAGTGCAGTCTAGAGAGAGAAAGTTAAGAAATGGATATGACACGTGTTCATGTCTAGAAGTGACATTTCAGTGACCAAATTTAATGCAAAATGGGTTGCATTCTCCTGGAATTCGGTCAAAATTGATAGGGTATGGGTTTGTAAGGTATCCCATGTCGTTTTAATGCATCTGTAGTTAAGGAGGAATGGGATCTCACATTTTTTGTACGTTTCTATCTCCTGGGCTCGACCCATGCAATGTAAAATCTAGATTTGGCTCATTTTACAAGGGGGAACATTTTTTGGACATAGCAACTTCTTCTTTCACCTCCAGCAAGTGATGGTTTTGAGGAATCAGACCTCTCCAAAGACTGTAACATTTTTTACCTCTCTGAGGTTGTAATGTAGTGATTTTGACACTGGAAATGATAATGTAAGCCTTGTGAATGAGTTTCAGTCCTTTGTTTGTATTGTTTGCTTCATTTCAGATCCTAAATTATATCTTATCAGGCTGTGTATGTTTTATGCTGCAATCTATGGTTTGTGTCTATTTGCATGATAGAAATGTTTCACCACTCCTTTTGGTGCATCACCATCTTTAGTTAGTTTCAATTTTTACATTTCTATCCCTGTCTCCTTACAGTTTAGAGTAGGATTAGGATTTGAACCTCTGTAGTTGTGCAATCATTAGATATAATTAGAGGATTTTAAGGAAACAACCTCTAATCTAGATATTCCTCTCTCAGTTTCACAAGTCTCACACTTGGAGAGAGATTTCCATGTTGTGTAATCACACTAGATGCTAGAGTGATCAACCTAGAAGCTTGATCTACATCTAGGGGTGCTGTGAGCCTGCAACAACAGTGACCACTCTTGTCTTCAAAATATTTACAGATATTTTCTCCTAACTCGTCCCAAGTAGTTATACTTCCAACACTTATCCCTCAAAACCATTGAAGTGCTTTTTCCTTCAAAGAGGTAGTAAGAATTCTAACTGTAAAATTTTCCTCCATGATATTATGTACGATTTGTTTTTGTCTACATCAATAATATGTTCCACTAGAGTAACATGAGTTTCCCCTATGTACAAGGGTAAAAAATTGAGTGTTGTAACAGGTATCGGGTCACGTTAGGCCAATAAAAGAGGACTGCTTGCATTGAAAGGAGGAAAAACTTGGTCTCGTGCCATAATAATAAGAGGCTTATTTTTTCTTGGTGGAGGGAACCTTCCATACGGAGGATTTGAGTGACCCCTATGAGGAAGAGTTGAAACTAGTGATGTTGAAATGCCTCTTCTTCTTCTCTTTAGAGGAGACAAGGAAAGTTTGATATGCTGATAATTTCCTTGCTTTGAATAGACTCTTGTCTAAATTATTCACATAAGTTAACACACTGATATTTGGGAATCCAAATATATAGATTTTCTAGGTACTTTTACTTGTGTAAGTGAGAATAGAAGTACAAACTCAGTCCCACCGAGCATGCCAAAAATTGTTTTCACCAAATCACCACACCCTCCAAATGGCCAGAATGTGAACATGACATTCGATGTGCTTGGGACACATGTGATCACCTCTAAATATGTGGGACTTGGGCTCAAGGTAAACCTCCAGAGAAGGCCAACTTCCTCTTCCTAAACTAAATGACTACTCCTAGTGTAATAAAATGGCTATATAATCCTATGCTAACATTTTCATGGGTTTCAGGGAAAGAGATTTGTAGAAATGAAATTATACTAGGGATGGTGTGTAGATTGAGAAACAGGGACAGAAGCCTGTGTATATTTTATTAATCTCAATCAGTAAACAATTACAGAGAATGGGCTGCAATATTTATAGATATTGCACAGCCAAATACATCCGGGAAAATGAGTTGCACAGGTGCAACCAAAAACCAGATTTCACAAGCTTCCAATAACATCCGGGAAGCAAAATTACATAAAGACAAATATATTGTTTATAACAATATAACAATGTGCAAACAGACAAATATGGTTGTTTAACCATATAACAATTTAATCATTAATTATTTAATTAATAAAATTAATTAAATAATCCTACTATGCATAATTAATAATAGGATAATAAAATTTATCCTAACATTCCCCCCCTTAATTGTGCATTGTCTGAAGAGATGAGGAGAGAAATGCTCTGAACAACTCGAACTTGTCATGTGCAAGTGACTTTGTGAAAATATCTGCTCGTTGTTCAGCTGTTGGACAAAATTGAAGCTGGATGTTGTGCTTTAATACATGTTCGCGTATGAAATGAACCTGAACTTCAATGTGCTTTGTTCTCTCGTGAAAAACTGGATTGCGAACAAGTTTGAGAACACCTTCGTTGTCAACATACATGGTGGTCGGTTTGTCCTGTGGTATTCCAAGTCCTTCCAGCATGCGACGTAGCCAAATCGCTTCACAGACAGCTTCTCCTGCAGAACGATACTCGGCTTCTGTGGAAGAGCGAGAAACAAAGTGTTGTTTCTTACTTCCCCATGATATTGGTCCAGATCCCATAAAGAATACAAATCCAGAAGTGGATTTTCTATCATCAATGTTACCTGCATGATCTGAATCCGAATATCCAGTCAAGAAGAAGTTTTCATTCTTCTTGTATTCTAGACCAAGATCCACTGATCCTTTGAGATATCTCAAGATGCGCTTTGCTGCTTTCCAATGACAAACTTTGGGTTCCTGCATGAACCTGGATAGATAGCTCACTGCAAAGCTGATATCTGGTCTAGTGTAGGTCAGGTAAATGAGACTCCCAATCAGCTGCCAATAGAGAGTGGCACTTACCTCAGGAGATGGATCTGAACGAGATAACTGTAATCTGTTCTCCATAGGTGTAGCAATTGGTGTGCAATCCATCATCCTAAACTTCTCGAGCGTTGTTTTGGTATATTTCATTTGAGAAACAAAGATGTGATTCTCTTTCTGCCATACTTCCAGTCCAAGACAATAATGCATAAGCCCGAGATCTGTCATGTCGAATGATCGCTTAAGATCTTTCTTTGTTTCATCAATCATCTTCACTGAACTACCAGTGATGACTAGATCATCGACATAAACAACAACAATCACCATCTCCCCCCCTTGCTTTTTGAGGTAGAGATTGGGATCGTATGGATTTCTGACAAATCCATGTTGTACGAGATGCTCATCAATCTTGATGTACCATGCCCGGGGTGCTTGTTTTAGGCCATACAGAGATTTCCTAAGTCTGCATACCTTTTCTTCTTGACCAGGTACTACATATCCCTCCGGTTGAGTCATGTAGACTTCTTCTTGCAAATCTCCATTCAGGAAGGCACTTTTTACGTCCATCTGGTGAACTTTCCATCCAAACTGAGCAGCTAGAGCAAAGATCATCCTGATCGTTTTGATCTTAGCTGTGGGAGCAAATGTCTCCTCATAGTCAATGCCTTCTTTCTGTGCGTACCCCTTTGCTACAAGTCTTGCTTTACACTTGTCTACTGTCCCATCTGCTTTGTACTTAGTTTTGAATATCCATCTGCAACCAATGGGTTTCTTCCCTGGTGGAAGATCGACAAGCTGCCAAGTGTTATTCTTCATCACTGATTGATATTCAGAATCCATGGCATCTTTCCAAGCTTTTGACTGTAGGGCTTCCTGGACTGTAGATGGCTCGTCTGTTTCAATAACTCTACTCATCAAAGCAAAGTTAACTTCTTCTCTTGCTTTACTGCGAGTCCGTGGTCCAGGGGTGGATGTATCCGGTGGAGCATCCAGTCTTGCATCTCGTAATGTGCTTGTACACCATTTAGGCATACGTTGAGCTGTTCCCATGGGTTGTGGTCCTATCTGATCAACACCATCATCCCCATCATCACTTTCATCTTCTGAGGGAACATTTGCTTCAGTTTTTACAACTTGTGAAAAATCTACATCTTGCGAGTCCGGAGGAGGAGTCTCTGCTGCTTTCTTCTCGAAAAACTCAACATCTCTGCTTGTGTAGACTTTTCTGGTCTTAGGATCCATCAGTCTGTACCCAAGAGTCTCTTCACTATATCCAATGAAGATGAGATTTTGTGACTTCATGTCCAATTTCTTTCTGTTCTGTTTGGGTATGTGCATGCTGGCTTTGCACCCGAATACTCTGAGGTGTGCAATGGATGGTTTCCTCTTTGACCATGCTTCTTGTGGTGTAATTCCATCAAGAGCAGTTGTGGGCGCTCTGTTTAACAAATACACTGCTGTTTTTGCTGCTTCTGCCCAAAATGTCTTTGCAAGTCCGGAATCATCAATCATGCATCGCACCATTTCCATGATAGTACGATTTCTTCTCTCGACAACACCATTTTTCTGCGGTGTGTGTGGAGGAGGCATTTGTCGACGAATCCCGTGAGTTTGTAGGTAGTCTCTGAACTCATCACTGGTGAATTTCCCCCCTCGATCTGAGCGGAGAGTTCTGATGTGACGACCAGTTTCTTTCTCAACTGCCACTTTGAACTTTTTGAACGTTTCAAAGGCCTCACTTTTCTTGCGAAGACAAAAAATCCACATTTTGCATGAATAGTCGTCAACACAGAGCATGAAGTACTGGAACCCTGAATGACTTGGCTGCATTGGACCGCACAGATCGGTATGAACCAGGTCAAGTTTTCCATGAGCTCGAAAAGTACTTGTTTGGAATGAAACTCTGTGTTGTTTCCCTGCTAAGCAGTGAGGACACTTGTCTGTATCCTTCTGAAGAGATGGTAGCCCATGTACCATATTGCACCGGCGAAGTGTGTCGAGATATTTGAAACTTACATGACCAAATCTCCTATGCCACAACTGAGCTGAGGTGGAGTTTTTAGCCACGAGTGCTTGATCATTTTTGTGAATGAAATCAAGTTGAAACATTCTTCCCACATTTGAGGCTTTTGCAATTATTTTCGAGCCTCTGGATTTATCTCGAATCAAACAGATTTTCTTGCCGGATTGACTATCAAAGTCAATTTTCAGGTTGTGATCTAGGAGTTGACTGACCGAAAGAAGGTTCTTTGTCAACCCAGGGACATATAGAACATCTGATAGTTTGCATTTGCGTGAACCAAGGGGTAGAGAAATGTTTCCAATCCCCTGTACTGTATATGAAGAATCATCTCCCAACGAAACATGATTTTTCGATGGCGTGTCCCTCATTGAAATAAACCAGTCTCTGTGGCCGGTCATGTGTCGAGTGGCTCCCGAATCAACATACTAGACTTCACTAGATGACGTGGATGGTTCACTTGATCGAGCAGTGAACAAGAAGTCTTCATTGTCTGACTGATCTTGTTGCTCAGCAATATTACCTTACTGGTGGGGTCTTCTTTTCCAGTTCCCCTTTTTCTGCCCGTGATAGTTGTTTGACTGTCCCTTGTAAGTTTGTTGTTGTTGTGGTCCAGAATTGCTTGATGAACCTTTCTTATATGTGTTAAACCAACAATCTTGTAAGTCATGTGCTCTTTTGCAAATTGGACATTGCTTCTTCTGTTGATTGTCCCCATGATACTGATTTTGATGAGGGGACTTCTGAAAGGATTTAGGTTTTCCTTTACCTTTTCCTTTCCATTTTTGATGTGAAGACAGTGCCTGCTCCTCTTCATCATCCTTGTTGTGCATTGCTTCCTCTTGTTGCAGTAGGTTTACTAGCTTGTCAAAACTAATTGTCGTATCTGACAAGTTTAGAGTTGTGACAAAAATTCAGTAAGAAGAAGGGAGAGCTCTCAGAACAATGGGAACGAGAGACTCATCTTTGACCTCTTCTCCTAGGGCTAGAAGTGAAGCCCTCAACTCTGCAACTCTTCTTAGGAAGGCTTCAATTTTCTCATTCTGTTTGAATTTCAATGTATGTAACTGACTCTGCAAATTGAGTATGACATTCTTGTTCTTGGCCTCATATATTGTGCTCAGTTTATCCCAAGCTTCTTTTGCTGATGTAGCATCTCGAATGTGGACTTACACATCGTCGGATACTCCAAACAAAATGATGAGCTTTGCTTTCTGATCTGCTCTATCAAATTGTCGTTGTTGTGTTGCATCCGTTGGTGATCTGGTTAGAGTACCAGTCACAACAGGCTAGATTTCTTCAAACTCAAGCTGTGTCTTGATTTTTGTCTTCCAAGCAGCATAGTTGCTTCCTCTGAGCAATTGTGAATCCGGAAGAAAAAATTTGGGGGCATTGGTGCCCATTTTGCAGAGATCACTGACAGGGTTTGGCTCTTATCACTCCAGGTATAAGGTCTCCCAATCTATATACCGTCAGTCCGATATACCGAACCTTTCTATATACGCGCCCTTCCGATATACCCGTCGGTACGTGGAAGAAGCTCGCCCTTTCTATATACCTGGCGGTACGTGAAAGAGGCGTTAACGTACGTGAAAGAATTCGATACGTGGTACCAAGACAGTACTGATGGGGTCTGTGCGATTATTGACACCGGCTCAAAGAAATATCCTCATACGCGCACGTAACTTCGCTATATACTCGGATAATTTCTCAGTCCGGATTTATGTCTTGCAATCGTTCACAGACGGATGGGATGGTTCATAGTGTGTGCACTGTGACCTTATTACTCCCCATCGATTTATAGGGATGATGCCCAGATGACGTTGTTGCAGCTATATTAGGCGTTAAGTGCAGTAGTAGTCGCGACGGCTTTACCCGTAAGCGCTTCCCAGAGGCACTGCATATACCGAACGCTGCGAATGAGATCTAAGATCTCGTGAGTGTTACAGAACCAAATTTACTATTTTTGATTACAATTCTGTCAGTTTCTTAGCAGTTACAAAGTTTTGCAGTTGACTATGGCAACCTGCAAATTAGTACAATATATAATACAATTTGAATGACAGGAAAAAAATTTACAATTTCGGGGTCCTGGTGACCTCCTGAGCCCTAAATGCTAAAAATTGCAAAAAAATAGCTGAAAATGCAATTTTTAGGTGGGTCTCCTTTTGCAAAAAATCTCTGGAATGAGAAAACAGACCAAATAGGAGAAAAAAAATTTTTTACCCTAAATTAGGGATTTCTCCGCTAAATTTAGTTAGTTATAACTAAATTCAAATTTTGCCACTAAATTTGGTAAAGCCGCCAAAAAATCCGCCAAAATTGAAAATGTGAAGTTGGGGTGGGATTTGAACCATGCACCTCCCACTTCTAAGGCGTTTAGTCTATCCACCTTGGCCGCTTAGGCTTGTTTGAATATGAAACGCAGCATATTGTATTTAAACAAGTGAAAAAACGACTGACCTTTTAAAAAACGTGATTTGAATGAAGCTCCACGTGGCTGCATGCGTGGTAATGCAGATTTAGGTTTTCTCCATGCTTAAAATCCGGATCTTGAAACGTTTTTATCTTCTTTTGCTTGTGACCCGCCTTTTCCACGCACTGTAGCAAGTGCAGGCCGCGTTTTTGACTTGTGGCTGCGTTTTTTTTATTGCTGGGCCGTTTTTCTCCTTTGCCGCTGTTGCTTATTGCCCTGGCCGCATTTTTCCTTGCCTGGGCGCGTGTTTTCAATGCCTGGGCGCGTTTTTTAGTTGCTGGCCTTTGTACAGGCCGTGGAAGATGAAAAATGGCGCGTTTTGTTTGCTTTGGCTGCGTTTTTGCTGCTGGGGGCGTTTTTTAATTGCTGGAGGCGTTTTTGCCAATGCTGGGGGCATTTTTGCTTGTACAGGCCGTGTTTTATACAATCTAAGCCTTCATTTTGCGCATGGGACAGCAAAAGACAGCAAAGGGCGCCTCTAACAGCAAAGGACAGCTCCAAAAAAAAAAAATTTTACTTGTGCAGGCCGCGCATGGGAGAATGGCACCTCTTTTTCTCAAAAAAAACGTTTTTATCTCCTTCCACTGTATATTTTCCAGCTTGGGCGCCTCCTCCTTTTTTTTTTTTTTTTCTTTGTTCTGTGTATTCTCTGCAGGTGCATAGACAGTACTCCAAACAAGCAACACAATCTCCAAATACAGTAAAACAAAACCCTGATTGAAATTTTTTTTTTTTTTTTTTTAAATTCAATACCTTAGCAATTTTTGCCTGGTGCTGAGTGCACCAGTGCAAAAAAAAATTTGCCTTCCAAGTACCTGGAAGGAACAGGCTGATGTGGGGGAGGCAGGGATGGGGCTGGGAGTTTGCACGAGGCTGCATAGGCTCTCAAAATGCTGCAAACACATCTCCAATCTCCTCTCTCTCTGCTGCTCTCTCTTCCACACCTTCACAGGGCCAGAATTTCGCTCTGGTACCAAATGTAGATTGAGAAACAGGGACGGAAGCCTGTGTATATTTTATTAATCTCAATCAGTAAACAATTACAGAGAATGGGCTGCAATATTTATAGATATTGCACAGCCAAATACATCCGGGAAAATGAGTTGCACAGGTGCAACCAAAAACCAGATTTCACAAGCTTCCAATAACATCCGGGAAGCAAAATTACATAAAGACAAATATATTGTTTATAACAATATAACAATGTGCAAACAGACAAATATGGTTGTTTAACCATATAACAATTTAATCATTAATTATTTAATTAATAAAATTAATTAAATAATCCTACTATGCATAATTAATAATAGGATAATAAAATTTATCCTAACATGGTGATCCACTAAATAAAGGGTGTTTCCATACTCATGAAGGGTTAATTTGAAGAGGGTGTGTGCACAATAGGGTATAGAATACCACAGGATAAGAATCACACATTCCCTTTTTAAAACTTAATTAGAAAAAAAAGTTATTAGTCTTCCAGTGAAGAATGATGAACTTAAGAAGGGTGAACAAGCACCAAAAATCAACTTCATGCAATTCTCCACCACTCAAAAAGAAAAAAACTCCAAGATCCTGTAATAGAAATGTGAACTTGCACTGTGTACCTACAAGCATGAGAAAATACACAAAGAAGTATAGAAGGATGAAAGGACCGAGATTAGTCACAAAACACACACTTTTATTGCTTCAATAATGTTCACAATGCATCATACATTTAGAAGAGGAAATAGTTGTCATTACACTCTTGAAAGGGAGGTTTGAAAGTTATCTCAACACACAAGGACAACTTGCAAAAGAGAGAAGACTCTTTAAAAATTACACATTCCTAAGATGTCTACTTTTCCAACCTATCTGACCTATTGGAACCCTTTGGAATGAGCTTCCAACTTAAATTTATAGAATAATATGTGAAAGAGAAGAGGAAAGGTCATAATTACATTCCTAAATTAAAGGCACATGATGTATTTATTAGAGTTGGTTGAACCACTTTGAGAAGGTTCCATCATGTGTCATAAATGTTTGATTGACATAATATTCTCAATTAATCAAAAGAATATTTTAAAAATAATAATAAATATTATTAATAAAATATTAAAATAAAAATATTAATTTAATTACTATTTTTGGTGGGCCCCTTGGTGACCAATTTGTGATGAAGGGGGGAATCATGAGGGAAAAGGCCAAAAAGAGCCCAACTCAGTGGTTGGATTGCTGAGCCAACTCATCGAGTTGATCATAAAATTCCTCCACTGTCATTGTATTCACCGAGCTGCTTTGTTTCCTAGATGAGATTACCTTAGATGAGTTCCCCCATTATTCAACATAACCAATCTCACTTTATAACTGTACCGAGCTCCTTTGTAAGAATCGAGATCCTTTTGTAACTGAACCAAGATCACTTTGAATCGAGCTCACCACCAAGCTCTGTAGCATTGGTTAAATCATTACTAACTCGAGACTAAACCAACTCCTTATTAACTAAGCTAGTTATGTATTCCTTATCATCTCGTTAACCTAATCGACCTTAGTGAGTTTCTTAATAGCCTGGTTAGCATCGTGACTTGTATTTTACAAGCTCTTGACAAACCATTTTTCAAATCAACTCAGTTCATTTTGAGCCTGAAGCACCCCTAATGTTAAGCTATATCTCTTGATATCATCATCATGGATGAGTCAATTTCTGCAAGCTATCTTGTTAACTAATTTGTTTCTAGATCAAAGAGCCATCTTCTTTTTTGAGCTATTATGAATCACTTATTTCGAGGGCGAAACTCCTTTTGTATAGCCATATGAGTATTTACACCAACTAAGCTATGTATCATCATGAAAATCCTCCATGTAAGCTTGTCATCAAGATCTGTCTCATCCTTTAAACTAAGTTGCTCCATGAGTTGTACACCTACATGAACCAAGATCCTTGGCTTTGCATTGACACCCAAAATCAATTGAGTTCTTCATGTATCATCTATGAACCTACCTTATCCTATGTCTAGGGAGCTCAACTAAAATTCACAAGCCACATTATATTTGATACCTTCTAACTACAATATTTTCTATGTCATGGTAGTTCAACCCATTAAGAAATTCCTTTAAGATTTGCACCAAGTTTCCTATTATTATCATAGGTGATTTCAGGATGTATAATATCACTTGGTTTTAGCTTGAATGATCTCCATTTTCAACACTTGATGATCACCTTCCAATTTTACCAGATCTCTTACTATGCAAAGTCAAGTTCTTCTATAGATCACAACGAGCCAAGATCCTCCATCACCATGACCAAGCTCAACACATAGCACCGAGCTCCTCATATTCAATGGATCAATCTGGATTTACCTAGAAATGAATCATATTTGACATTAACCTCAAGATATTTTATGGCTCAGCCAACTCGGTTTCCTATCTCACAATCATAGAACCATCCGAGCTTGAAATTCCATTGACTTAGTCACTTCACGACCCAACAAAACAAGCCAACTCATGTCTTAACATGGACTTGGCTCCCATGTTCGAGCTCTTGAGTAGCATACTAAATCACATCTTTCCACACTCATCCGCATTCATGCATAGTTCATGATTACCTTCTAACTAGTTGGAGGCCCACCTTTCACTGCACTTCAACTTGAATCCTTGAACATTCCATCTTGCTATTGACGAGATGATCTAAATCTGTTGATGGGCTCCTGGCCATGGCTTGATGCTAGCTTAGTAAAAAGTGGCTTAACTTGCACAATCACCATCACTTTTCCTATGGGCTCCTTTCTCTGCATTAGCTAGACCTTTTCCTCAAAAAGCTATCTCAACCTTTCAAATGAATTGCTCATTAAAATATAGCCTCCAATATCCTCAATTTGAATCCAACTAAAATTGATCTAGGTTCAATCTCCCATGCCACGTTTCATTGTGTTCTACCATTCCATTGAACTATTAATGCTGAGCTAGCTTATTTTTTCTCGTTATCATCAACAATCTTCTGCATGACTTGGAAAATGACTCTTCATATTGTGTGAAACCTCTCAATTGTACACTAACACCCCTGATTACTCACCTGGTTTTTTAGAAACCATCCTCAACTTATTCTATACAAGGAATTATCACAATGGCTTTCCATTATGAAATCCTAGTTAGTTGGAAATTGTTTCATGGGAACCCACGGATCATCTCGCCATCATGCCATGGATTTTTGATTTCCAAATTCCAAATCCTTGTCAATTTGGTGTTAATTTCCCTATTGGTTGTGATCTTTCAAAACTCCCTGAGTGAGGAATGCACTTTGGCCCACCATCATTTCATCTCCACTTAGCCATGGGCCTTCAAAATTCTCCAAACCTTGGTCTCACCTCAAATTTTCCTCATAGAGTTGGCATGGCTATCATGAGTTTTCCTATGTCCTTATAAATGACAAGCTCACCCCAAACATCACCTTTATTTTTTCCAAGATGAGCTCATTTAGACTAACTCGGTCACATATCCTCTTTGCATCATAGCCTATGATCATTTTCTCAACTCCAATTTAACTTACTGTCGACTTAGTGCCTCCATGTCATCAAGCTCATTTTACCAATGGATATACCAAGAAGATAATTGATTTTATCTTATGCTAACCCAATCAGCTTGACCCAAGACATTTCATGTTTACAAGCCTCGAAATTTCCCATGAGATCCTCTAATTAACTTGGCAATGTGAATCTTTCTTACCATGTCACTCCAAGCTCACCTCTTAACCTTACCATGAGAAACTCTCGATGATCAACTCATGCATTTTCCTAAGCCCATGTCATTATTTCCACCCATTTAAGTGTAATATGAATGACGAGTCATACATGAGTTCATCAATCCAATACTACCTAATGTAATAATGAGATATTCATTGAACTTGGCCCAAATGCAATCCTCTGACCCTTCCACCTTACTAAAATAAGCCCAATATTTTTCAATCGGGATGGTCATATCTCTTGACACTTGTTAACAATCACCAAATCACTACATTTAGATGAACTGAGCTTCTGATATAGATCAACCCTCATCATGCAAACCTAAATCATTTACCGAGATCTTGAACACAATAAGCTTGTTAACAATCAAGTTCCCATTTACGGTGCTTCTCTAAGTCTATGAGAAACTTGGGTCTCACTTTTAGATTTTACCTGACTTATTTTCCTTTTTATACACCTAGCTTGTATAGCCTGAGCCACTTTTACTCATCCCAATGCCAAGCTAAAACTGACCAACTTTTCGAGTAGCTCATTGAGCTTCCCGACAAGCTATTCTAAGCTCAAATCCATTTAAGCCCCTTTTCTATAATTTTTTTGTTAAATTTGACTTTATTAGGATTCTTCCTAGAACCAGAAGATCAAAAAAGTACAATATGCCTCCTTACAATGATTTATCAAATTTTAAACACATTTTTCCCATGTTGACTAAAAGTGGGCCCATCACACATAATTTCCCTATCTTGAGAAAACTTTAAGTTTTCAAAAACTCGAATGAGAGATAATAACTTAAAATTATCTAAGACCTTGTTATATCTCAATAAGACCCCATTGTCCAATTTTTCCATGTGAACAAAATTAGATAATAGGTATAGGGTTAAGGGTTTAAGGTTTAGGGTTTGGGGTTTAAGGTTTAGGGTTCATGGTTTAGGGATTAGGGTTTAGGGTTTAGGGTTTAGGGGCTATGGGTTTAGATTTTAAGGGTTTTACCATATATGGTTTATTTTTTAGTATTTAGTGTTTAGGTTTTAGGGTTTTGGCATTATATTTTAGAGTTTAGGGTTTATGATATAAGGTTTAGGGCTAAGGTTTTACAGTTTAGGGGTTAGGGGGTTTACGGTTTAAGGTTTAGGTTTTTGATTTTATGGCTCTAGATTTAGGTTTTAGGGATCATGTTATGGGGTTTAGGGTTTATGGTTTATGGTTTAGGGTTTAGATATTATAGTTTAGGGTTTATATTTTAGGGTTTCAGGATAGGATTTTATGGTTTAGGGTTTAGCGCTTAAGGTTTATGGTTTAGCGCTCAGGGTTTAGGTTTTAAGATTTTGGGTTTAGGCTTTAGATTTTAGGTATTAGGGTATAGGATTTAGGGTTTATAGGTTTACGAGTTTAGGGCTCATGGTTTAGGTTTTTGTGTTTAGGGTTTAGGGATCAAATTATAGGGTATAGGGATTAATTTTTAGGTTTTAGAGCTTAGGGTTTAGGGTTTCAGGTTTAGGGTTTAGGGTTTAGGTTGTTTAGGGTTTCAAATTTTAGGTTTAGGGCTCAGGGTTTGTTTAGGGTTTAAGGTTTCAGGTAAGGGAATTAGAGATTTAGAGTATATGGTATATGGATTAAGATTTAGTGTTTAGGGTTTAGGGATAAGGTCTCATACTTTAGGTTTTATGGCTTATGGTTTAGGGATTAGTGTAAAGAGTTTAGGGTTTAGAGCTTAGGGTTTAGGGATTAGCATTTATGGCTAAGGGTTTTAGGTTTTGGGTTTAGGGGATTTACTTATTAGGATTTATGATTTAGGGTTTAGTGTTTAGGTTTTAGGATTTAGGGTTGAGGCTTTATGGTTGAGGGTTTAGGGCTCAGGGTTTAGGGTTTAGGTTTTAGGACTTATGGTGAAGGGTTTATTATTTAGGGTTTAGGGTTTAGGGTGAAGGGTTTATGTAAAAGGGTTTAGGTTTTAGGGTTTAAGGTATAGGGTTAGGGGTTTAGGGTTTTAAAATCATGGTTTAGGGTTTAGGTTTTAGGGTTTAGGGATCAAGGTATATACTTTATGGGTTATGGCTAAGTGTTTAGGGTTTAGTGTTTAGGGATTAGGGCCAAGGGTTTAGGGTTTAGGGTTAAGAAGGTTTACAATTAAGGATTTAGGGTTTAGGTCTTGAGGTTTAGGGTTGGGGATTTAGTGATTATGGTTTAGAGTTTAGAGTTTAGGGATTAAGGATTAATTTTTAGGGTTTAGGGTTTAGGATTAGGGATTTAGGGTTAAGGGTATAGAGCTTACAACTTAGGGCTTGGGGTTTGGGGTTTAGGGTTTAGGGCTAGAGGTTTAGGGTTTATTTATTAGGGCTTAGGGTTTAGGGTTTAGGGCTTAGGGTTTAGGGTTTATGGCTAAGGTTTTAGGGTTTAGGGTTTAGGGTTTAGGGTTTAGGGTTCTAGGGTTTATGGTTTATGGTTTATTCTTTATGGTTTAAGGGGTATAGGGTTTAAGGTTTAGGGTTTAGGGTTTTGGGTTTAGGGTTTAGAGTTTATTGTTTAAGTGTTATGTTTAAGGTTTTACGACTAAGGTTTTAGAATTTTTAGATTTAGAGTTTAGGGTTTAGGGTTTACGGTCTAGCATCTAGGGTTTAGGGTTTAGGGTTTGTTTTATGGGTTTATGGTTTAGGGGTAAGGGTTTAGTGTTTAGGGAATAGGGGGTTTATGGTTTAGGGTTCAGGGGGTTTATGGTTTATGTTTTATTGTTTATGGATTAGGGTTTAAGGTATATGAGTTAGGGGTTAGGGTATAGGGTTTAGGGTTTATGGCTCAGGGTTTAAGGTTTAGGGTTTATGGATCATGGTCTAGGATTTGGGGTTTAGGGTTTAGGGTTTAGGGTTTAAGGATAAGGGTTTAGGTTTTATGGTTTATGTCTATGGGTTTAGGGTTTAGGGTTTACAGTTTAGGGTTGAGTGATTTGGGTGTAGGGTATATATGGTTTAAGGTTTAAGGTTTACGGTTTATAGTTTACGGTTTATAGTTTAGCGTTAAGGGTTTAGGTTATAAAATTTAGTGTTAAGGGTTTACTATTTATGGTTTAGTGGGTTTAGTGTTTAGGGTGTAGGGTTCATGGTTTAGGGTTTAGGGTTTATGGGGTTTACTTTTTAGGGTATATATTTTAGGGTTAAGGGTTAAGGGTTTAGGTTTTAGCATTTAAGGTTTATTGTTTAGTGTTTAGGGTTCATGGTTTAGGGTTTATGGTTTATTGTTTAGGGTTTAGGGCTTAGGGTTTTGTGTTTAGGGTTCAGGGTTTAGGATTTAGGACTTATTTTTTATGCTTTAGGGTTTAAGGTTTCAGGATTTTATGGTTTAAGGTTTAGGTTTTAGGATTTATGGTTTATGGTTTAGGGTTTAGCGCTCTGGGTTATTATTTTAGGATTTAGGTTTTAGTGTTTGGGGTTTAGGGCTTAGTGTTTATAGTTTAGAATTTATTATTTAGGGCTAAGGATTTAGTGTTTAGGGTTTAATGATAGGATTTTAGGGTTTAGGGTTTAGGGCTTAAGGTTTAGGGATTAGGGTTTAAGTTTTAGGGCTCAGGGTTTAAGTTTTGTAGTATATGGTTTAGGATTTAGAGTTTTAGGTATCAGGGTATAGGGATTAGGGTTTAGGGTTTAGGGTTTATGGTTTTTGGTTTAGGGTTTCTTTTTTAGGGTTTAGGGTTTATGGTTTCTATTGTTTAGATTTTAGGTTTTAGGGTTAAGGGTTAAGGGCTTATGGCTAAGGGTTTAGGGTTTAGGATTTATGGGGTTTATAGTTTAGGGTTTAGGGATTAGAGTTTGGGTTTTAGGGTTTAGGTTTTAGGGCTCAAGGTTTAGGTATTAGGGATTAGGGCTCATGGTTTAGGGTTTACAATTTAGGGTTTATGGTTTTTTTTATTTAGGGTTCAGGTTTTAGGGTTTAGGGTTAAGGGCTTAGGGGTAAGGGTTTAGGGTTTATGATTTAGGGGGTTTATAATTTAGGGTTTAGGGATTAGAGTTTGGGGTTTAGGGTTTATATTTTAGGGCTTATGGTTTAGGTATTAGGGATTAGAGCTCATGGTTTAGGGTTTAATATTTAGCATTTAGTGTTTAGGGTTAGGGGTTTAGGTTTTAGGGATCATTTTTTAAGCTTTGAGTTATTAGGATTGAGTTATTAGGGTTGAGGGTTTAGTGTTTAGGTTTTAGAGTTTAGGGATTAGGGTATATAATTTAGGGTTCAGTTTTTTTGGGTTAGGGTGCAGGGTTTAGGGATTAGTGTTTAGGGATAATAGTTTAGGGTTTAGGGTTTAGAAGTAAGGTTTAGGGTTTACAATGTAGGGATAAGGGTTTAGGGTTTAGGGTTTATTATTCAAGATTCATTGTTGGGTTTCTAGGGTTTAGGGTTTAGGATTTTAGGGTTTAGAGTTTATAGGTTAGGGTTTAGGGTTTAGGGCTAAGGGTTTATGGTTCAAGGTTTAGGGGGTTTATAATTTACGGTTTAGTTAATATGGTGTAGGGTGTAGGGAGAAGGGTTTAGAGTTTAGGGTTTATGGTTTACGGTTTATGTTTCAAGGTTCGGTGTTTAGGGTTTAGTGCTAAGGGTTTAGATTTTTGGGTTTAATGCTCAAGGTTTAAGATTTAGGGATTAGGGCTCAGGGTTAGGGTTCAAGTTTTAGGTTTTAGTTTTTAAGTATTAGTGTATAAGGTTTAGGGTTTAGGGTTCAAGGCACATGGTTTAGGATTTAGGGTTTAGGGCTAATGGTTTATGGTTTAGGATTTAACGGGTATAAAATTTAGTGTTTAATGTTTAGGGTTTAGGGTTTACGGTTTACGGTTTATGGTTTATTGTTTAATGTTTAGGGTTTAGGGCTCTGAAGATAGGTGGTCTCCAAATCACTACACCCCTGAATGGCCTGATATGCGACATTTGGTGTGATTGGGAGACATGGGATCACCTCTAGAGTTGTGGGACTTGGGATCGAGGTGAACCTCCAGAGAAGGCCGACTTCCTGCTCCTAGACTAAACACAACACTAATTATGATGTAAGAGAGATGGAAAACTAGTCCTATGCTAACATTTCATGGAATTTACGGAAGAAAAATACAAGGAAATAAAATCTATTCTAGAAGTGGTGATGCACCAAGAAAAGGGATATTTAACTTTTGGAAGGGTTAATGTGGTTATGCTGGTTTCACCATTAAACACCCTCACTTATTGCAACTTGGAAAGGGTAAAACACCACAGACTAGAAGCACACGTTCCTCCGTTAAACCTTAAACATACATAATAAAGGGATCAACTTTAATTTAATACACAAATATTTTATCAAAGGGATTATCACAAACGCCGATCCATTATTCACTTAAATGATAATAATAATGTAACTTTTAATCAACAGAAGGAAAATATTTTCTCACAACTGATGGGAAGAAATCACACTATTCTTTTCTCAATATGAAAATAGATAACATGAACTAAAGGTCGATTAATCATATAACACTAAGGAATCTCATTCACAATGCATGCAATGATTAATCATTAAACATAATAGACAGATTTTCAAGTGCCAGGAGTGAATTTGAATATAATTAAAAGGTTTCAACAAAATTTTGAAAGTACTCTTCCAAGCTTGAAGAGAAACTTTCCTCCAAATCTCTCCAAAAATATGTATATGTAATAATGTAGAGCATTCCACTATTTATAAGTTCCTAAATTGAGCCATTAGAGTTCAGCCTTAACTAACAGTTAACTAAAAATAGTAATGTCATTTATGAAAGGGAACATGATCCCATAAAAATAGCAAATTTGTTGCTGAGATTTGACCAAGTCAATCCTGCAACTTTTACCATTTCCAGAGCTTCAACCTATCCTTTCATGGCCACTCAGCTTTGGCCTGGTTCACCCTCCTTTCCTACCTCTACATATTTTTGTTTCCCCTATTCCGCATGGCCATGCATTGTCTGTATTCAAAGTAACACTTGACAATACTCTAAGTTTCATCATCTTTAGGTCCACACGCATAGTGATTCACCACGTACGCTTGTTTCTAATTTATTTTGTGATCCTTTCCTGGCAACCTTCGAAAGCTTGATTACGACGTTCTTTAGTCTCCTTATAAATGTTCTGACATAGAACCAGTTGATCAATGGAGTCATTGTTGAAAGTTTTCACAATATCACCATCCCACTCCACCAAGTGTTTGAAATTATCTTTGATCTGGTCCTCAGGAAGAGCATCGATATTCTCATTGAAAAACTTGTAGTGGGCGTTGTCGAAATCTTCAGAGATATCATTGAGGGCATCCGTAATTTCCACCAAGTTTATCCTCCAGCTTCTTAATTAGATCTTGCATCACCTGAAACTATAATTCCATAGCTTTTTGATATTCAAACAATTTTGAGGCATCATAAATTACATCTTCTTGAAAAAATTAAGTCAGAATCTTCCTCTCTTATGTCACTCCATGTCACCAAGGTTAAGTTCAAGTTGTTACTATCTTTGGAGAGTAGATTCATCCATCTTAGCGATGGTGGTTTTTGCAATCTGTAAATCATCATAAATCTCCACAGCTTCCTTGATCAAGGGGTTGGCCTCCTGCAAGATCCTCTCCATCCATCCATTCACCACTCTCCCTTTTTGGCCTAGCTTTTTCAATTTCATGATAAGAGATATCATCGATGGTAGATGATATTTTCATGGCCTATAGTAGTTGAGATGTTGGTGGGGTAATTGGGCTGAGTTACTCTGCACAGCAGTGCAGTGAGCTGCTCGACCTTGGCCTTAAGCTCATCCTTAGTGGCCTTGTCTTTATCGTATTTCTCCAAAAGGGCCCCAAGAGCAGTATGTACATCCTGCTTGGCTCCTTCATGTGTAGCCTTCCCCAATAAGAACTTTGAGATCTAGTAATCTGCTTGCTGTGATAGTCTCTTTAGTTTTCCCCTCAATAGGGGTAGCTACTTCTATCACGCACTCTCCTGATGGATTAACCATTAGACTTGATATGGTTCTCGGTCTCTTGGCTTGTCTTTTGGGCAGGGACTCCAATATGCTGAGATCTATCACATCTCCCAGAGGAACCTTTTTCTTTTGTTTAGAATTCTATCTAAACAGCCACTCTGGTATAGCTAGAGTTGAGGAAGGCGGAACCGCAGATCCGATACCTGAAGTACCAGTTAAGGCAATGTCGCTAGACATGCCAACTGACATCTGAGCAAGAGGTGGCAATGATGGAAGGTGTGGGAGTGAAGTGAGCCATGGGAATTGACAAGGTGATGTTGGGAGTTGAGATTGAAGAAAAAGGGAGTGTCAAAGGAAGTGAGGAAGAAATGAGTGACCTAATATTTTCCCCAGCTGATAAAACTGGAAGTGACGAAAATACCTGGGCCATAGAAGGAGATGGAAAAGAGGAAATGGTAGATGTGGAGTGAATTGATATTGGAAGTGATAATGGAGGAAGGGGAAGATGGGATGGATCCTGAATGGTACTTGGGGAATCACTTACTTCCACTATCTCAGATACTGTAGATGTTGTAACCCTGGAAGCAGTAGACCTAGAAAGGGATGAGCCACCAACCACAAATGAGATCTTCTTTGGAACTATGGGAACCCTTTGGGTCGATCTCTTTCCTTTTGTAGGTGTTGGTTGGTGCACTGTTGATGTGGGCCCTGTATTTGAAGGTTGATTTTCCCCTTTGGGTGAGATTCCCAAAGTGGCCAACCAGCTGAAAGTTATTTTTAGAATGGGGCCCGCTCTCTCCTTAGTATTGTTGCATTCCTCTATATACCAGTCAACCAATGGTAGTGGTCTATTAGCAACATCATCATCCCTGTATGATGAATCTAGAACCTCATCATTATCTTGTAAGTCATTTGGCACATCAGCCAACCCAAACTGCCACACTTTATCAAGGGTTAATATTTCATAATACCTTTTCTGTATGATGAATTTGTCTCAACAATGGATCCATATATCTTCTAATTGGGGAATATGAGCACTATATTTCCCTATTTCCTCGAACTTTCCCCAATAGTTGAAGTTAGTTCATGGATGGAAGGTCCGCAGCGTTACTTTACCCATTTCAGCATCCACGTTTCTTGCCTTATGGATAGTTAGGCAAGAATACCTGCCAATTGTAATAGGGAAATGCATCCCCACCTTGTGACACTTGTTTTGGATTTTATGGTAATCCAACAACTGTTGAATCAATTCCAGAAGAATCCACTTATCAGTAGGGCACCTTGGCAACTTGCTTGGGGCACCTATGAAACTAGGAATCCGAAGGTAGGTGAATGTGGGAAACTGAAGGTAATTTTCTCCCCATTCCCACACCTCTTGGAAAACCTCATCATAAGTCCACCTATTATATAGCTCCTTGTCGAAATAATAGAGGACAATAGTGAAGAAAGCATCGCTGATCCTTCGGAAGTGTTTTCTCCCCTCGTCCAGAGTAAGCTGGGGATAAAATTCATATATTTGGGATGTACTGCAAACACCCCTGGTATTTAACCCTATAAAATCCCCCATAGCAGCAACTACATACACTAGGAAAGATGTCATGTAGAAGGATTTGGTCTCTACCACCTTACCCAACTGGTAGCGGATATTACTGCTGATATGTTCACCCCATTGGATAAACTCATTATTCTTCTTGATCATTTCTATGTACAAGAACATCCATTCTTGGAATTCCTTAGTAGATGGAAGACCTGAAACATTTCTTAAGAGTATAATGAGGTCGTTGACCTCCTGAATAAAATCTGATCGATGTATAGTCTTGGGAAATTTTGAAAAGTTCTTAGTTAGGTAAGACTTCATCATAACCTTTGAGCATACCTCCTACTTTTTATCCCAGTGCTTGACTGCTATCTCAGGTGAGATAGTGGCATAATCTTATAAGTCTAGAAGTTTGAACAATTCCTCAAAGAAATCTGGGTCCAGATGGATTACCACCTTATCATCGCTATCTCTTATCAACATAGAGTCTTCGTCGTAGTGAGCTGCTGCAGCTAGGAAAAATTCTAGGCATTGCACGGATGCGGGAAAACTAGTGGCAAGAGCAAGACCACTGTCAAAGATGGCCTACATCCATGGATTTTTATTTGGGGCCTTTAATCTTTCCCAGAACTCGAGAAGATCAATCTGCCTGAGATCGGTGTCCCCGATATTTCCCAAATCAGAGATTAAGCAGGATTGAGGAGTAACTCCAAGAAATGTGTACTTCATCTTCTCTTTCCCTTTTGAAGTAGAGGTAGACATCAAACCTATGTTTCAGGAGTTTGAATGCTACAGAAATCTGAAAATCTGAGAGTAGGAAAACTCTGAAAACCTGAAACGAAAAAGTCTGAAAGAAAATACTGAAAGAAATCTCTGAAAAAAATTTCCGAAGTCAGGGATCCTAAAAATCTAAAATATCTAATTCACTAAAAATGTGAAAATCTCTGATTCTCCAAAAATCTGAAAACCTAAAACTGGAATCTCTAATTCTCCAAAAATCCAAAAACGTGAAACTGGAAAATTCTGTGAAAACCTATTTTTTTCCAAAAAGTTTCTCCCACGTAGTTTCCTGGCTTGTGATTTTTTGAGGATTTCTCCGAAATGAAAATTTTCCAAAAGACACTCTGAATGATCTCTGAAGTAACTGCAAAAAGGAAATGTTAAGAAACCAAAGTGGATTTCGAGAAACAGGAGGAAGTATGAGGGACTCAGAGAGATCCCCATTCTTAAAAAAATACCTGAAAAACCTCTACAAAAAAACAAGGTAAAAAGAAAGATATCACAAGAGAAAACAAAGGGGAAAACAAAAGAAACCCAAAAATGGGGAAAAGACCTAAAAACCAAAAGAAAGTAAAACCAAAAAACATACCTTGAAAAGGACACCGAAAAAGGACAAGAATGAGATGTCAGAGCGAAAGTGTCAGGTAAAAATAAAAGTAAAAATCCACATTTATATAGAAATCCGACATTAATGGTAAAAAATCCTACCCCGTATGGAGGTAGGTGAGAATTAATCACGCTTAAAACCTCCAAAGTTCTGAAACCCAAAAACCTGAAATTCTGAAATTTGGGATTTCAGACTTCGGAAAAAATGGGGAAGCAAAGGATAATTTGACAACTAAAAGTCTGAAACCCAAAAACCTGAAAGTCTAAAATTTAGGATTTCAGAGTTTCAGACTTCGGAAAAAATCAAGTTTAAAATCCTAAAATGACTCGGAGAAATCTGAAAACCTGAAACCCAAAAATCTGAAAATTCAAAATTTTGGAGTTTCAGACTTCGGAAGTCCGAGTCGGATTTTAAACAAAAGAGCCTAAAGAGTTCCAAATTCTGAAAGCCCAAAATTCTAAAATTCAAGATTTCAGACTTTCAAACTTCGGAAAAAAATCAAATTTAAAATCTGAACTTAGCTTCAAAATTCTGAAAAGGAAAAAATTCCAAAGTCTGAAAATTTGGAATTTTTTCAGACTCTTGCTCTTAGCAAAATTCATTGTGTGAGGGTTCCTTAAAAAACATAGGTCTGACATACATCCTTTTTCCAGTAGGTTAAATGGTTAACATTTTTGGTGATCTCTGGGGAAAGATTTCCTACTAAGCTTCTACACCAGTAGCCTTAAGCAAAACATTGGGCAAAGGAGTCCAAAAGAACAAAACCAAAACCAAAAAAACACACAAGCAAAAGAAAAGAAAACCAAAACATGTGCAGAGCACTTAGAGGAAAACAACAAAACTATACAGGGTGGAACCTCCTCAAAAACAAGCTTTGAGGTGTATACCATTCACATGAATGGGAAATTCCTCTCCATTGAGCCTGGATAGGCAAAATGAATTTACCTCCTTGCAGCTTGTAATGACATAGGGCCCACTCTAGAGAGCATCGAACTTGGCATGCTTGCCTGGTTTGGCATGATCTTCATCCCATTTTAGAACTAAATCCCCTTCCCTGAACAACATATCTAAGGCTTTCTTGTCAAAGGATTTCTTAACCTGAGCCTGATGTTCTGTCAACGTATTCATAGCCGTGTCTCGAATCTACTCTAGATCCATGAGTTCTAAAAACCTCACTATCAAGGCTTCATCCTCCATAACTTCTAGCCGATAAGCCAAATCCAAGGAAGGAAATTCTAAGGAAAGTGGTAACTTTGCTTCCCTTCTGTATACGAGCATAAAAGGTGAAACTCCAATAGCCTTTTTAGGTGTTATTCGATCTTCCCATAGAGCAACCTTAAGCTGGGTATGCCAAGTACATTTGTTGGCCTCCATTGTGCACTTGATGATTCTTATCAGGTTCTTATTGTTGGACTCGGCCAACCCATTTCCCTGTGGATAGTAATTAGACAAAGTCTTAAGATAGACCCCATTCCTGACAGCCCATTCACTTATTCTCATCCTGAGGAATGCCATTGCATTGTCAGAGATGACAGTAAATGGAACACCAAATCTTTCATGATACTCTCCAAGAATTCAAGGACCGCTTTTTCATTGCTTTCCTTCAAGGCCACCACTTCTGTCCAGCGGGTGAAATAATTTGTCACAGTAAGGACCCATTTGTGTCCTTCACTGGATGGAGGGTTGATCATACCAATAAAATCCAACCCCCATTGAACAAAAGGTTGATCGACCCAAATGGGATGCAATGGGAGGGCTGCCAACTTTTGTTTGCCTGCAAACAGAGCACATTCCTTACATTTCCGTACCCAAAAATGGGCATCTTTGAACAAGTCTGTAACCAGCCCACATGATCTTGGTAGCAGTCATTCGTGCCAAAAAATGTCCTCCTGACGGCCCATTGTGGAATTCCTCCAATACCTTGTTTACCTGCTCTGGTTTGATGCAGCGTAAAAGAACATCGTTCAGATCCTTTCGGAAAAGAATGCCATCTACCACAACATATGGAATAGAAAAGAGATGGAAAGTACATCGTTTAATCTTGTCCATATTTGGGGGATATACTACCAAGAGGAGGAAATTTTCCATTGCAGTAAACCAATCAATCAGACCATTTCCTTCATCAATGTTGAGGAGGGTGACATCCTTATCATTTTTTATTTCCACATCCACGACCAACTGTTGGCATAACCCCTTGCCTTTGACAAGTTTAGTGACTTTAATGTGTACATCATACTCCATGACTTTCGTGATCCACCCAACACGTTTCTCATTCATCTCCTTATTCAACAAAAAATCTTTAACGCCAGGGTGAGAAACCATTAAGTGTATCTTGTTGTTGGACAACATATGCCTGAACTTTTTTAAGGCTCGAATGACCGCAAAAACCTACTTTTCAACAAAAGAATACTTTAGCTCGTATTCCTTGAGAGACTGACTGAAGAAGGCGATGGGTTGCTCCATTAGATCATTATTCTGCTGAGTGAGGATACCTGAAATACTCTCATGACCCACAAAAGCGTAGAGAATAAAATCCTTGTCAAACCGGGGGTTTACCAGTGTAGGAGCTTGGGAAATAGTAGCTTTGATAGCCTCGAAGCTTTCTCTCCCCTCTTTTGTCCATGAGAAAGGAATGTTCTTTTTAAGCATAGCCGTCAGCAGCTTGGCTAATGCTGCAAATTGGGGAATGAATCTCCGAACAAAGTTTATAGTTCCCAGGAAGCTCTGGAGCCCCTTTTTGTGACTTGGGAGAGATAGAGACAAGATCAACTAAATCCTATCTAATTCGATTGAGATTCCTTCATCTGAAACAATATGCCCCAATATCTTTCCTTCTTGATTGAGAAAATGCATTTTTTGGGTTTACTGAGATCCCAAACTCCCTACACCTTCAGAAAACTTTCCTTAGGTGAGTAATATGATCTTCAGAATGTTTGGAATAGACAGTAATATCATTGAGGTAAACCAAGATCATATCATTGATGAGTCCTTTAAATGCCATGTCCATGGCTCTTTGAAAAGTAGCCCCCGCATTAGACAATCTGAATGGCATTTTGTTGTATGCATACGTGCCCCACTTAGTGGTGAAAGCTATCTTGAATTGATCAAATTCTTGGACCAAAATCTGATTATACCCTGAATAGCCATCCAGTAGAGAAAACCTTTGAGCACCTGCCACTGTTTGGAGGATCTGTTCCATTGACAGAAGAGGGTAGTGATCTTTTAATGAGGCACGGTTCAAATCCCTGAAATCTACGCAAAGCCGAATCTCCCCATTCTTTTTCCTCATGGGCACTAGATTGGCTACCCATGATGAATGCTTGATGGGAAAAATTATACAAGCTTCAATAATCTCTCTTAGCTCTTTCCTCATTAGTATCTCAACCTTGGGATTGATTGGCCTTTGTTTTTGATGAACTGGTTTAGAGTTCAGATCTAGTTCAATCGTGTGTTGGGCTAGGCCTGGGTCAAAACCATGCAAGTCTTTATAGCTCCATGTAAAAATATCATGATAATCCTGACACAACTCAATGAAAGAATTCTTTTCCTGAGTAGTGCATATCTTACCAATCTTTAAACGTTTCTCACTGGCCACCTCAACTTCCTCAAAATCTTCTTCTTTTACCACCATATTTGTGTTTTTCCGTTTAGCCTGGTCATCCGAATTGAAGATAGATTCAAGTGTGACCAAGCCTTTTGGAAATTTGTTTCCTCTCAACTGAATGACCTGGTCACCATAGGATTCCTACAATTTACCTTGTTGTTTGGTGGTGAACTCTACTTCTTGTTGTAGAAAGAGAATAATTTTCTCATCACTATCAAAAACTTGCCAACTGCTTACATTATCTGGTACTGTGGGATGGACAACCATTTTGACTGTTTTCTGCCCTTCCTTCATGATATCTGTAGGTATATCATACTGAGATCCAACAGTGGCAAGCCTATCAGCATCTTGATTTTGAGTTTTAGGAACCACACAAATTTTGAAAGCTTCAAAGTCTTCTATTAGGTCCCAAACTCGATTCTTATATGATCTTAAGAGATCATTCTTTGATGCATTGCAGGCGGTTACTTGATGAACCACCAATTCACTATCGCCAAAAGCGATCAGAGATTTGATTCCTCTTTGTTGGGCCAACTGTAACCCTTGTATAAGAGCCTCTTACTCGGCAATATTATTGGTACAACTGAACTGCAATCTAAAAGATGAGAAATATTTATCCCCTCCTAGAGAAATTAACATGACTCCTATGCCAGATCCATTCTTACTCCTCGAACCATCAAAGAAAAGCTTCCATAGTCCTTCAGAATCATTGGGCATCTTAATCAACTACGGTATGGTTGTACCTTCTTCATGTATACAATAAGTTCCCAAGCCAGTCTCATCCAAAAACAACAGGCCAGACTCCTCGTTAGCCAATAAATCAGCATACGGGTCGTATTGATGGTCTATACTCACCTCATCAAGCACTGTATCAGGCACCTCTTCTACAAGAGTAGCAGGTTCATGATCTGTGATCTCTTCTTCTGGGTCGCAAATGGCGTAGTTACCTTCTATGGGATTGGACGTGTATGGTTCCACATGGGTAGGAGAAATTGGTTCTGCTCTTATGGTTACCTTCGTCCCATAATGAGTCCTCAAGATCATATGTGACCAGTCTGATGACAAATATCCTCCCATTTTTGCAGTGAAATCCCGTGATAAGTAGATGGCGAAGAGGGGAGGGAGATCAATGACGGATATATCCTATGTGAAATTCAAACTAGGACATGCATGGATAGTGAGCTGAAGCCCCTTAATAACCCCCACAGTTTGGACTGCAGTACCATCCAGTTGAACAACTCCTCTTGAGATTGGAGCATATGGAATCTGTAATACATTTGTGATCTGCTTAGGCATCACATGGAACTACTAGCTCTAGAATCGATCATGCAATTGTGTACCAAATGGTCACCAATGATCAGTGAGATATAAAATGGTGGAGGCTTGTTGGTCTTAGCCTATATTTTTGTTTCAGGTTGGCACAAACTGGTCGCCACTGTGACTTCTTGACCTAACGATCTGTTAGTAGTGCTAAAGTTGTTCAAAGCTTCTCGTAACAAGTTCCTTTGAGAAGGAATTGAAAGTGCATCCCACATTGTGACGCTCAAATTGGTTTTCTTCATTTGTTCCACTATGTTGAATGGAATTGCTCCCACTTTGCTAATACCTTTTGGGATGTTGGGGTCTTCCTTCGGATAGTGCTTATTGGGTATCATGATACTGGACGTCCCATCTTTCTTTGTATTTTGATCAGCAGATATTTTTGGTGATTTCTTCCTCATGCCTTTATCATCTGGTATCTGTGTTGGGGCCTGAGAAGTGGATGCCTGATCAGTATTGGGAGACCCTGTGTCTATTTCCCTTTTCTTAGAATGGGTGTTAGATGCTACAGTGGAGGAATCAGTATTCAAATCACAAAATTCCTCTACCTGCTAATTTAATAATGTGGTTTCATCAGGGGCTTGGTCTTGACCTTCTGAATTGGATGGTTCAGCAGATGATTCAGGCAGAGTTGTTATGCCTTGAACCATGAGAGCTTGGCTCAAAACTCCATTTGGGAAAAGATTCTGGTTATGGGGCTGAGAACATGGATAACACCATTCGTAGTCTTAGATGAGGTTTTTCAGCACCGGGACTATAGCTCTGGATGAGCTGGCAGCTGAGGGATTCTGGAAGTTCAAAGGCTTCACAGTTGTAGCTTGGGTTATAGCTTGGTTTGGTGGTTGACCGCTTCCCTAGAAAGGAGGATGGTTTGTTTGATATTGGGATTGAAAGGGGTGAGTATATTGGGACTGCTGCCTTTTCATTGCTACGAGTTCATTCCCAAAGGTCTGTAATAGTGATTTTACCTCAACCAAATCATTTGAGGTATTGGAAGCATGTGTAGCTATTGGAACCGAAGCAACAGGGATTGGGGCAAGGACTGGCTGTTGTCCTGCCAACTCTGTAAAAATAGGAATGGGGGGTCTAGGAACAATTTTACCTACTTGAATCAGGTAGTTCTCAGCTCGTACGGCCACTTCGTAAGCATCAGGGATCACGGTGCCCCCCATAGACTGGATCATGATAGCGACATCAATGTTCAATGCCTGTAAGTAATATAAAAAACACTTTCTAGGGATGGCCTTACGAGTGTTGGGGTCTGTTTCCAAGTCCTGTCAAAGCGGAGGTTGAAGTCACTCATATATTCTTGGGAAGATCACTTGATAGTATGAAACTGCTCCACAAGTGAAATATTATCACTCTTATCTTCGAATTGTTTACACAGCTTTGTGCCCAAATCATTCCAATTGGTAATGGATCCTGCAGTTAAACTCCGGAACCATTGAAGTGCCCTGCCTTTGAATGAAGTAGTAAGGAGTTGAACTGCCACGTTATCTTCTATAATACTATGTACTGCACAGATGTTGGCCACAACCATTATGTGCTCCCGAGGTGATACATTATTTTCCCTTGTGTAAAATGGTAAACTTTTCAAAGTGGCTGTTGGTATTGCGTCTCTTTGTGCTAACAGCAGGGGACTGCTAGTATTGAACGGAGGACAAGTATTGTCTTCCATGATATTCACAAACTGGTTATACCTTGGTGAGGGGAAATGTCTTTCAGGAGGATTTGAATGTCCCCTACGAGGTAAAGCTGCAGCTGACGACACTGAAAGGTTTCTTCCCCTTCTTCTTGGAGGAGACAAAGAAAGTAATGTATGAAAATAATTATCCTGTCTTGAAGAAGCTCTTGTGTGAATCCTTCACATGAGTTGTACTAAACTTTGAAATCTAGAGAGATGGAGTCGCCAGGTACCTTGTGTTAATGAAATGAGAAGAGTGGTACCAACTCCTCCCACCGGGCGTGCCAAAAATTATTGTCTCCAAATCACTACACCCCCTGAATGGCCTGATATGAATCATGACATTTGGTGTTATTGGGACACATGGGATCACCTCTCAAGCTGTGGGACTTGGGCTTGAGGTGAACCTCCGAAGAAGGCTGGCTTCCTACTCCTAGACTAAACACAACACTACTTCTGATGTAAGAGAGATGGAAAACTAGTCCTATGCTAACATTTCATGGGATTTACGGAAGAAGAATACAAGGAAATAAAATATATTCTAGAAGTGGTGATGCACCAAGAAAAGGGATATTTAACTTCTAGAAGGGTTAATGTGGGTATGATGGTTTCACCATTAACCACCCTCACCTATTGCAACTTGGAAAGGGTAAAATACCACAGACCAGAAGCACACGTTCCTCCGTTAAACCTTAAACATACACAATAGAGGGATCAACTTTAATTTAATACAAAAATAATTTATCAAAGGGATAATCACAAAAATAGATCTATTATTCACTTAAATGATAATAATAATGTAACTTTTAATCAGCAGAAGGAAAATATTTTCTCACAACTGATGGGAAGAAATCACACTATTCTTTTCTCAATATGAAAATAGATAACCTGAACTAAAGGTAGATTAATCAGATAACACTAAGGAATCTCATTCACAAGGCATGCAATGATTAATCATTAAACACAATAGACAGATTTTCAAGTGCAAGGAGAAAATTTGAATATAATTAAAAGGTTTCAACAAAATTCTGAAAGTACTCTTCCAAGCTTGAAGAGCAACTTTCCTCCAAATCTCTCCAAAAATATGTATATCTAATAATGTAGAGCACTCCACTATTTATAAGTTCCTAAACTAAGCCATTACAGCTGAGCCTTAACTAACAGTTAACTAAAAATAGTAATGTCATTTATGAAAGGGAACATGCTCCCATAAAAATAGCAAATTTTTTGCTGAGGGTTAACCGAATCAATATTGTGACTTTGACTATTTCAAGAGCTTCAACCTGTCCTTTCATGAACGCTCAGCATTTTCCTGGCTCGCCCTCCTTTCCTTCTTTTGCATATTTTTGCTACCCCTCTTCCCACGTGGCCATGTGTTGTTTGTATTCGAAGTAATGCTTGACAATACCCTGAGTTTCGTCATCTCTAGGTCCACACACATAGTGATTCACCATGTCCGTTGTTTCAATATCTTTTGTGATCCTTGCTGAAAACATTCGAAGCTTACTTACGACTTTCTTTAGTCTCCCTATAAATTTTTGGCATAGAACCAGTTGATCAATGGAGTCACTATTGAAATTTTTCACAATATCATCATCCCGCTCCACCAAGTGTTTGAAATTATCTTTGATATGGTCCTCAGGAAGAGCATCGATATTCTCATTGAAAAACTTGCAGTGGGCATGTCAAACTCTTCAGAGATATCATTGAGGGCATCCGTAATTTCCACCCATTTATCCTCCAGCTTCTTAATTAGATCTTGCAGCACCTGACACCAGAATTCCATAGCTTTTTGATATTCAAACAATTTTGAGGCATCATCAATTACCTCCTCTTGCAAAATTAAGTCAGAATCTTCCTCTCTTAAGTCATTCCATGTCACCAAGGTTAAGTTAAACTTATTACTATCTTCAGAGAGGGATTCATCCATCTTAGCGATGGTGGTTTTTGTAATCTATAAATCATCATAAATCTCCACAGCTTCCTTGATCAAGGGGTTGGCCTCCTGCAAGATCCTCTCCATCCATCCATTCACCATTCTACCTTTCTAGCCTAGCTTTTTGATTTCATGATAAGAGATATCATCGATGGTAGATGAGATTGTCATGGCCTTAGTAGTTTAGATGTCAGTGGGGGGGAGTGAGCTGAGTTACTCTGTGTAGCAGTGCAGTGAGCTACTCAACCTTGGCCTTAAGCTCATCCTTGGTGGCCTTGTCTTTATCGTATTTCTCCAAAAGCACCCCAAGAGCAGTATGTACATCCTTCTTGGCTCCTTCATGTGTAGCCTTCCCCAATGAGAACTTTGAGATCCAGTAATCTGCTGTTGTGATAGTCTCTTTAGTTTTCCCCTCAATAGGGGTAGCTACTTCTATCACATGCTCTCCTGATGGATTAACCATTAGACTTGATACAGTTCTTGGTCTCTTGGCTTGTCTTTTGGGCAGGGACTCCAATATGCTGAGATCTATCACATCTCCTAGAGGAACCTTTTTCTTATGTTTAGGAGTCTTTCTAAATAGCCACTTTGGTATAGCTAGAGTTGAGGAAAGTGGAATAGGACATCTGATACCTGAAGTACCAGTTAAGGAAATATTGCTAGACATGCCAACTGACATATGAGAAGAGGTGGCAATGATGGAAGGTGTGGGAGTGAGGAGAGCCATGGGAATTGACAAGGTGATGTTGGGAGTTGAGATTGAAGAAAATGGGAGTGTCAAAGGAAGTGAGGAAGAAATGGGTGACCTAATATTTCCCCAGCTGATAAAAATGGAAGTGAAAAAATAACCTGGGCTATAGAAGGAGATGGAAAAGATGAAATGATAGATGTGGAGGGAACTCATATTGGAAGTGATAATGGAGGAAACGGTATATGGGATGGATCCTGAATGGTACTTGGGGAATCACTTACTTCCACTACCTTAGATACTATAGATGATGTAACCTTGGAAGGATTAGACCTACAATGGGATGAGCCACTAACCAAAAATGAGATCTTCTTTGGAATTACGGGAACCCTTTGGGTCGATCTCTTTCCTTTTGTAGGTGTTGGTTGGTTCACTGCTGATGTGGGCCCTATATTTGAAGGTTGATTTTCCCCTTTGGGTGAGATTCCCAAAGTGGCCAACTAGCAAAAATTTCCTTTAAGAATGTATTTATGCATTCCTCTATATACCAGTCAACCAATGGAAATGGTCTATTAACAACATCATCATCCCTATATGATGAATCTATAACCTCATCATTATCTTGTAATTCATTTGGTGCATCAGCCAACCTGAATTACCGCACTTTTTCAAGGGTTAATCTTTCATAATCCCTTTTCTGTATGATGAATTTGTCTTGGAAATGGATCCATATATCTTCTAGTTAGGGAATATGAGCACCAGATTTACTTGCTTCCCCAAACTTACAAAAATAGTCGAAGTTAGTTCATGGATGGAAGGTCCATAGGGTTACCTCAACCATTTCAGCATCCACATTTCTTACCTTATGGATAGTTAGGCAAGATTACCTACCAATTGTAAAAGGGAAATGCATCCCCACCTTGTGATGCTTTTTTTTTATTTTATGGTAATCCAACAACTACCAAACCAATTCCAGAAGAATCCACTCTTTAGTAGGGCACCTTGGCAACTTGTTAGTGGTGCCTATGAAACTAGGAATTTAAAGGTAGGTGGATGTTGGAAATGAAAGGTAAATTTCTCCCCATTCCCACACCTCTTGGAAATCCTCATTAGAAATCCACCGATTATATAGCTCCTGATCAAAAAAATTTAGGAAAATAGAAAACAAATCATCACTGATCCTTTGGAAGTGTTTTCTCCCCTCATCCAGAGTAAGATGGGGATAAAAATCATATATTTGGGATGTACTGCAAACACCCCTAGTATTAAACCCTACAAAATCCCCCATAACAAAAACTACATACACTATGAAAGATTTCATGTAGAAGGATTTGGTCTTTGCCACCTTGCCCAATTGGTAGCAGATATTACTGCTGATATGTTCCCCCCATCAGATAAACTCATTATTCTTCTTGATTGTTGCTATGTAAAAGAACATCCATTCTTGAAATTCCTTAGCAGACAGAAGACCTAAAACTATACTCAAGAGTATAATGAGGTTATTTACCTCCTGAATAAAATCTGATCAATGTATAGTCTTGGGCAATTTGGAAAAATTCTTATTTAGGTAAGACTTCATCATAACCTTTGAACATACCTCCTACTTTATATCCCAGTGCTTGACTGCTATCTCAAGTGATATAGTGGTGTAATCTTGTACGTCTCAAAGTTTGAATAATTCCTCAAAGAAATCTGGTTCCAGATGGATTACCACCTTATTGTCGCTATCTCTTATCGACATAGAGTCTTCATCATAGTGAGCTGTTGTAGCTAGGAAAATTTTTGAGCATTGCACAGATACGGGAAAACTAGCAGCAAGAGCAGGACCACTATCAAAGATGGCCTGCATCCATGGCTTTTTATTTGGGGACTATTTTCACCAAATAACTACACCCTCTGAATGGCCAAGATGTGAATCGGATGTTCGATGTGATTGGGACACATGGGATAACTTCTCAAGCTGTGGGACTTGGGCTCAAAGTGAACCTCCAGAGAAGGCTATCTTCCTTTTCCTAAACTAAGTGCTATAATACTCCTAGTGTAACAAAAATAATTAGCTAAACCTATCCTAACATATTCATGGGGTTTTAGGGAAAGAGATTTATAGAAATGAAACTATACTAGGGATGATGATGCACCAAATAAAGGGTATTTCCAGACTTAGGAAGGGTTAATTTTAAGAGGGTGTGTGCACCACAGGTCAACCTCACCTATTGCAACTTAGAGAGGGTACAGGATACCACAGACTAAGAGACACGCGTTCCCTTTTTTAAAATTTATCAGACTGAGAAATATACCAGTTTTCCAGTTAAAATGGATGAACTCAAGAAGGGCGAAGAGATACCACAACTCAATTGCATGCAATACTCCACCACTCGATAAGAACAGAATGCCAAGAACCTGTAATAGAAACTTAAACTTACATAATGTACCTACAAGTATGAGAAAGACACAAAGAAGCACATAAGGATGAAAGGACATATATTAGTGACAAAACACACACTTTTATTACTTCAATAACATGCACAATGCATCATACATTCAGAAGAGGCAGTAGTTGCCATTACAGTCTTGAAGAGGAGGCTTGAAAATTGTCTCAACACATAAGAACAACTTGCAGAAGAGAGATGACTCCTGAAAAGAATACACTCACCTAAGATATCTAACTGTTCAACTTTTCTGAACTGTTGGAACCCCTTGAAATGAGCTTCCAACTTACATTTATAAAAGAATATGTGAGAAAGAAGAGGAAATTTCATAATTACATTCCTAAATTGAATGCCCATGATGTATTTATTATAGTTAGTTGAACTACCTGAGAAGGTTCCATCATGGGTTATTAATTGCCTGATGACCTAGTCTTCTCAATTAATTAAAAGAACATTTAAAAAAAATATTTAAATAATAATAATAAATATTATTATTAAAATATTTAAATAAAAATATTAAATTAATTAACATAATGTCAGGACCCCTTGTTGATCCATTTGACTTGAAGAGGAGGAGGGTCCATGTGGATAGAGTCTGCACATAGCCCAACTCGATGAGTTTCGAATCCTCTATAAGTTTGATCAGAGCCAATTTACCCCACCGTCATGGCTTTTTGAACACCTTGTGAGCCAATCAAAATGAACTCAATTATCCACAACTCGTCTTCCACCAGCTCTTCTTGATGCTTTGTGTCCTCTTACCTTCTTTCTAGAACAAAACTCTTGAGTTCTTCTCTGGCTCAACTCACTTGAATACCGAGCTTGACCCAACATTTCTGAAAAGAATGGTTTTACCACAATGCTCATAGTTCTTCCTTATTATATAACACTTGTAGTAAGAATGTTTTGGCTTTTCCATAATAAACACAATTGTACCTTCCAAACGATGAGAAAATTTCATTACCAATAAGGACCTAATGCTGCCATGATGATGACCTAGGTTCATGCCCATAACATGTTGATAGACACCCTTAAGACGTATTCTTGGCCAAAGAGCCCTTCGATATTCTGGTAGTGCACTCTGAAATCTCAGCTCCAATTAGAAATTATGCCACTATTGGGATATTAGTATGGAATAGGTAGCTATGAGCTACACAATATACTCATTTTTCCATAAACTAAAAAGATCCTTTATGTTACAATTTGCAACACATAAAATAAGCCCTTAAAAAAATACATTGAACAACTGGGGCAACTAAGAGGACCTTGGAAAAATGTATAGGTAACAACCTTATGAATTCTTCCTTAGTCATGGAGCAAAGCTAATAGAAATAAAGCTAGATAAAATTAGCTTGAAAACTATAGTATAATCGTCCATTGTAAAAAACAAGCTTCTCTAAACCTGGTAAAAGAATACTTTTTATTATCTAATTAGATGTACATAATGGAAGGGTATAAATATTGCCTATTACCCTTAGAGTTTCTAAAAGAGACCATATACAAGTAACAAGGATGTTGCATACAAAACGGCCAACCAGGTATTTTCAGAGTTGACCTTCACATTCAATTCATTTCTAGGAGAAAAAATGTTGAGCAATATGAATCATTTCATTTTGCGCCGTAATAAACCTTCATCTCCTAATTTAGGGAAATTTTATGAAGCCTTGAATAGCGTGACTCCAATCCATTGTACATGGCAGTGTATAATTTTTTTTTCCTACAGCTGCCATGGATCTAAGTTCAGAATAAGGATAAGCCTACAGTTGCATTATGCTAGAGCATTGAGAATCCCAAATTTGAGAATGCATTCGATACTTAACAAATAACAACATAGTTGGATAACATATTGTTGGAAGCACTTAAAAAGTCTTCTACTATACTGCAACATGCCTACTTCCTGGTGTGTGGGAGCTTCTCTCGTGACCATCAAGCCTCAACTCGGTCTTGATTCTCATTTGACGAACACTTGTTATTAATTTTACCGATATCCTTTCAATGTTTTTTGTTCCTCACTTTACGATGAATTCAAGGTCCATGCACTGCTCCACATTGCATTTGACTCGTTCTTCCAAATTGGTGTCATTTCTTATTCACTTGTTTATATGGTGATTCACTCATCATACCTCGGTCATCAACTTCATCCTCCAAATTCACCAACGTGCTTTGATTTCCTGTTTAGATGGCCCATGTGGAAGTATCATGTTGGTTTTCCATCCCAATATTTCCCATTGACCATGCTCACCTAAATCTCCCCTACGCGGAGTGAACAACTTGGCCTGCCATCATCAAATTTATGACCTTGGAAATATAGTGAAATGTTTCCCATGCGTGGGATTACCTGCTTGGTTTATTATCATTGTGCTCCCGATTTTTCACAGTAGACTCAATGTTCTCCCACGCTCAAAATTTTTTCAATGGCTTGACATCACGTCATTTCCCTTGGTAATGCTCACCTTATTTTCTAGGTCTGGGATTGGAGTGTGGGGTTTCATCATCATTTGGCCATATTTTTTTTGGACAGATGGCCACTGATTTCCACTTTTGCACTCAGCATGAGGAGACATCATTCTCTCGGAGTAAAAATTTCAGTTGTAGCTTGCAAGGTGTGATAATTCCAATAGAAACCTTTATGCTTGCCAACTTAGTGACTCGTTGAAGATGCTCATGAATATTCTGATATGAAATAGATCCACCTCTATGAGATTCAATTCCATGAGTTACATCATAAAAAAAGTAAGGTCTCGATAGAGAATCTTTGTAATAAATATCATCAGATCTCCCGGTAACACTCTCATTGTCACTTAATCAATTTTGATAAAAATATCTTAAAGGAAAATCCTGAATTTGAGGATGCATTCGATACTGAATAGATAATAACATAGTTGGACAACCTACTTGTTGGAAGCACTAAAAAAGGCTTCTACTATACTGTAATATGCCTACTGCCTATGCACCGAATGCTTGGCCAAGGAAGGTCTGAACACTATTATAATTCACATCTCTTTTAAAGATGTCGATTTGACTCAATTTTAGATTGGTATCCTATAATGCTTTTACTATCTTCCTGGGTCGATAGAATTCCTTCCATCACATAATTACAAACCCAAGATTCAATGATGTTGAACCTCCCATATCTGCATAATATCATATCATCTTGGTCAAACAAGATAATTTCCCCAAGTGGTTGGTCAAGCACCGTCTAATGGATTAGACTTAGCTTTCCTTGACTCAACCTTCATATCTTTTTACATCGATCTCTACCAAGATCCTTATAGAGTTCCTTTTGTTTTTCAATTTTCAACTAGCTATATTTTGTATTAACAAGATCTCATCGAGCTCTTACAACTAAGAGACTGTTAGGAAATATTATTAGTGCTCCATTAGTATTCACATGGTTTTTTATAATTTGTTAGTATGTTTATATTGTTATAACAAATGTATAACAATATATTAGTACGGGAAGTTTATTGTTTTATATACTTCCTATTTTATAGGAAGTTGTTCAACAACATTCCTGGCTATATAATAGCCATTGTATTAGCAAGAAAATATAGAGAATTAATAATATATTCTGTGTTCGTACTGTGTAATTTTGTACCAAATTTAATAGAGACTCTACTGAGATGATTTCTGAGATGACTATCAATTTGACACCGAGTTCTTTATCAACTCGACCCCAAACTCTTCACTGAGTTGAGATCAACTGGGTACCTTTAGATGTTAGGTTATCTCTTCATATGTAATTCAGGAATTATTTTTAATTATTGTATCTCGATAATAACCAGAGGTGGGTTCCTGGGACTATTATTTCATTTCGATCATTATAGGACCCCATTTTCCAATATTGCCATGTGTGTAAAATTGGATAACATTTTTGGCAACCTCTCAGGGATGATTGCCTACTAAGCATGATTCCAGTAGCCTTAACTCATCCATTGGGCATGGAGTCTATGTTGGAATCTTGAAAGTAGTATGATTTTCTTTGACACATCTTGGAATCTCCTTGAGGATTGCCGATATCCTAGACCTCCCTAGAATGATAAGCATAAAGTATACTGAATCTGTTGAATGCTTGACTTCCATGGAACATTGTAAAATTTTGAATGAAGCAGATTTTGAAACTCTTATGGAAACCTTGAACCTTCTTCTCCTTGACACCTTTCAATGATGAAACAATGTGCAGAACAACACAAAACACAACAACAAGGAAAGCAAAACAAAAATACACAACAATGTGCATAAGCACTTGGAGGAAAACAACTAATTTAACTATACAGGGGGTGGAACGCTTCTCAAAAACAAGATTTGAGATGTATCCCATTCACATGAATGGGAAGTTCTTCTCCATTGAGCTTGGATAGATGAAATTAATTTTCCTCTTTGTAACTTGTGATGATGTATGGCCCACTCTAGAGAGCGTCAAACTTTACATGCCTACTTGTTTTGGCCTTGTCTTCATCCCATTTAAGAACTAAATCTCCCTCTTGAAAACACCTGTCAGATGCCTTTTTTAAAAAATATTTCTTAACTTGAGCCTGATGCTACTCCAAAGTTTTCATAGCCTTGTCTCATACTTCCTCTTACTCCATGAGTTCATCAAACCTTACTGTCAGAGGATCACTCTCTATAACTTCAAGTTGATGAGCTAACTCCAAAGAAGGTAACTCCAATGAGAGTGGGAGTTTTGCCTTTCTTCCATATACAAGAATGAAAGGAGAATTTCTAATGGCCCTTTTAGGTGTGATCCGATCTTCCCATAAGGTAGTCCTAAGTTGTGTATGCCAAGTCCTCTTGTTAGTCTCCATTGTGCACTTAATAATCCTTATGAGGTTTTTGTTGCTAGAATCAGCTAATCCATTTCCTTGCGGATAGTAATTGGATGAAGTTTTGAGGTATACCCCATTTAACATCCCATTCACTCAATTTCATACCAAGAAAATCCAGTGCGTTGTCTAAAATGACTATAAATGGAATACCGAACCTCATCATTATACCCTCTAAAAAATCCAGAACTACCTTTACATTGCTCTCTTTTAATGCTACCACCTCTCTCCATCAAGTAAAATAGCATGTTGTAGTAAGGACCCACTTATGTCCATCACTGGATGGAGGATTAATCATTCCGATGAAGTCCAACCCCCACTGAATAAAGGGTTGATCCACTTGAACTGGATGTAGTGGAAGAGTTGTCAGCTTTTACTTACCTGTGAAAAAGGCACATTCCTTACATTTACTTACCCAGAGATGGGCATCCTTGAATAAATCTGGCCAATGGTAGCTGGCTTGCTTGATCTTAGTAGTTGTTGTTCATGCGGAATAATGTCCTCTAGATAGGCCATTATGAAATTCTTCTAGTATCTAACTTACCTATTCTGGTCTTACGCACTGAAGGAGAATGTTGTTCAAATATTTTCGAAAGAGAACACTATCTACTAAAACATATGGGATAGATTAAAGATAGATATTTCATCTTTGGTTTTTATCCATGTCTACCAGATATGCTCCTGAGAAGAGGAAACTCTTCATTTTGGATAACCAGTCAGTTTGATCAACATTCTCATCAGCATTTAGGAGTGTCACGTCCTCATTACCTTTTGATTCCATGTTTGCAGCAAATTGCTGACATAAACCCTTACCTCTAACAAGTTTAGTGACTTTGATGTGCATGTCATACTCCATTACCTTCGTGATCCATCTAGTACACTTTTTGTTCATTTCTTTGTTCAGAAAAAACTCCTTGACACCTAGATGAGACACCATCAAATGAATCTTGTTGTTGGACAACATGTGCTTGAATTTCTTCAAAGCTTGAATAACCACAAAGACTTACTTTTCAATGAATGAGTATTTGAACTCATATTATTTGAGGGATTGACTGATGAAAGTAATTGGTTGCTCCATCAGGTTGTTGTTTTGTTGGGTGAGGATCCCTGAAATGCTCTCTTGACCTGTAAAAGCATAAAGGATAAAATCTTTGTCAAACCTAGAGTTCACAAGCATGGGACCTTGGGAAATGGTTGTTTTGATGGCTTTGAAGATTTCTTGTCCTTCCTTTGTCCATGATAATGGAATTTTTTTCTTTAGCATGGCTATGAGTGGTTTAGCCAATGTCACAAATTGAGGGATGAATCTTTGCATGAAATTTATGGTTCCTAGAAAACTCTAGAGTCCCTTCCTATGACTTGAGAGAGATAAGGACATAATCAAATGAATCCTGGCTAGATCAATTGGTAATCCTTCTTTTGAAACAACATGCCCCAATAATTTTCCCTCATACATTGTGAAAATACATTTCTTGGGGTTAAGTGAAACCCCAAATTGCCTACACCTTCATAAAACTTTCCTTAGATGTGTGATGTGATCTTTTACATGTTTAGAGTATACAATTATATCATCAAGCTAAACCAAAATAATATCATTGATTAGTCCCTTAAATGCCATGTCCATGGCTCTTTAGAAAGTAGCCCTAGCATTGGACAATCCAAATGGAATTTTATTGTAGGCATACGTGCCCCACTTCGTAGTGAAATCTGTTTTGAATTGGTCGGATTCTTTGACTAGGATTTGATTGTAACCTAAATATCCATTGAGCAAATAAAATCTTTGAGCTCCTACCACTATTTGAAGGATATGCTCCATCGATGGAAGAGGATAATGGTCTTTTAATGACGCTTGATTCAAATCACTGAAATATACGCATAACCTGATCTCTCCATTCTTCTTCCTCATGGGCACCAAATTGGCTACCCATGAGGAATGCTTGATGGGAAAAATTATACAGGCCTTGATGAGCTTGGTTAGATCCTTTCTCATCAGTGGCTCAATTTTGGGATTAATTGGTCTCTTTTTCTGATGAACTGGCTTAGCATTAGGATCCAGTTCAATGGTATGTTGTGCTAGACATGGGTCAAAACCGCACAAATCTTTATAGCTCCATGCAAACATGCATGATACTCTTGAAAATTTTTGATGAAATATTCTTTCTCTTCAGAAGTACACACTTTTCCGATCTTAAGAAACTTTGCATTTGATACTTCGACTTCCTCAAAATATTCTTCTTTGACCACCATATTAGGGCTGTCTTTTGGCCTAGTCATCTGAATTGAAAATGGATTCCAAAGTGACTAAACCTTTTGGTAACTTTTTTCTTTTTAATTAGATAATTTTCTCACCATATGACTCCTGCAACTTATCTTGATTCTTTGCAGCAAACTCTGCCTCTTCTTACAGGAAGAGGACAATTTTTTTGTCACTATCAAACACTTGCCAACTACTCACATTATCAGGGACTATCGGTCGAACCACCATTTTAAAAAATTGCTGCCCTTATTTCATGATATCAACTGGTATGTTGTATTGTGAACTAATTATAACAAGCCTATCTACATCTTGATTTTGATCTCTAGGGATTGCATGGATTTCAAAAGCTTCAAAATATTCAATCAGGTCCTAGACTCGGTTCTTGCATGATATCAAAAGATCATTTTTGGATGCACTACGTGTTGAAACTTGATGAATAACTAACTCACTGTCTCCAAAAATAGTCAGGGCCTTGATTCCCTTCCTTTGGGCTAGCTGGATTCCTTACACAAGAGCCTCATATTCAGCAACATTGTTAGTGCAACTAAACTGCAACCGGAAAGATGAGAAATAATTATCTCCCTTTGGAGAAATTAACATAACACCAGCACTAGATCCATTCTTACTTCTTGAGCCATCAAAGAACAATTTCCACAGTCCTTTAGAATCACTTGGTGTTTTGACAAGTTGTGGTATGATTATATCTTCTTCATGGATACAGTAGGTACCTAATCCTATTTATTCCAAGACCAATAAACTAGCTTCTTCTACTACCAATACATCACTGTAGGGATCGTACTGGTGATCTCTACTTACTTCATCTAGCAAAGTATCAGGGACTTCTTCAATAAGGGTGGTTGGTTCATGACTGACATCTTCTTCTTTGGGATCACTGATGGTGTAATTTCCATTTATGGGACTAGCAGTGTAGGGTTCTACATGATTATGGTAGATTGGTTCTACCCTTATAGTTACTTTGGTTCTGTATTGAGTCCTAAGAATCATATGTGACCAATCAGTTAATAGGTAACCACCCATCTTGGTGGTGAAATCCTATGATAGGAAGATGACAAAGAGGGGAGGGAGATCAATGACCAATATGTCTTGATTGACTGACAAACTTGGGCATGCATGAATAGTAAGTTGAAGTCCTTTGATAACCCCAATAGTCTTAATAGTTTTTCCATCTAGCTAAATAACCCCTCTTACGACTGGAAAATATTGTATTCCTAGTACATCTATGATTTGTTTAGGCATGACAGAGCTACTGACACCAGAATCGATCATGTAATTATGTACTAGGTGGTCACCAATGATTAGGGAAATGTAGAATGGAGGTGGTTTATTTTCTGTAGAAATGATTTTCCCTTCCAGTTGACACAACTTGTAGCAGTTCTCACTCCATGGCTTGGTGATCCACTGGTTATACTAAAACTGTTCAGAGCTTCTCTCAACAGGTTTCTTTGAGAAGGGATCGAGAGTGCATCCCACATGGTAACGCTCATATTATTTTTCTTCATTTATTCTACTATGCTGAAGGGAATTGCTCTAAATTTGATGACACTTTTTTGGGCATTGGGGTCCTCCTTTGGAAAATGTTTTTTGGGTACTGTGATGCTTGGAGAACCATTTTTCCTTATGGCATGGCTAGCTAGTGTTTTTGGTGATTTCTTTCCCACATTTTTATCAACTGCCATTTGTAACCCAGGTTGAGAAGTGGACACTAGATCAGCTTCGGGAGGTTAAGGATCCATTTCTCTCTTTTTGGAATTGTTTCCACTGATGAGGAATCTGTATTCAACCCGCAAAAATCTTCTACTTGATAGTTTAGCAAAGTGGATTCTTCGGGTGCCTGTCGTTGATCTGCCGCTTCTTGCGTAGATGAATTGTTTATTAACTCTGAAGGGTTAGATACACTTTGAACCATAAGGGCCTGGCTAAGAACCCCATTGGGACATAGATTTTGATTATGAGGTTGAGAGCAAGGATAACACCATTTGTAGTCTTGAACTAGATTATTTTGAACAGGTACTATAGCTCTAGATTAGCTAGCTGTAAGAGGGTTCCAAAATTTCAAGGGCCTGACATTTGTAACTTGACTTGTAGTTTGATTTTGAGGCTGATTATTCCCTTGAAAAGGAGAACGGTTAGCCTAATACTGCCGATTTTGTGGCTGATATGGATGATTATATTGAAACTATTACCTTTTGAGTGCAACAAGCTCATTTCCAAAATTTTGTAGTAGTGACTTGACTTCAAATAGGTCATTTTAAGA
Organism: Taxus chinensis; assembly: GCA_019776745.2. Taxonomy (NCBI): domain Eukaryota; kingdom Viridiplantae; phylum Streptophyta; class Pinopsida; order Cupressales; family Taxaceae; genus Taxus; species Taxus chinensis. The sequence continues at coordinate 485,147,804 of CM034149.1, read as the reverse complement.
GGAAAATGAAGATTGAGATGGTTTCCTAAAGTCTACTGTAATAGGAGCAATGATAGGCTGATGATTCGTAAGATCTAGAGAAAAGGGCATTGGTGGTTGTGGAGCTATCTTTCCAACCTTAATCAAAGAATTCTCTGCACTTATGGCAACTTCATAAGCATTAGGAAGTGTAGTCCCTCCCATGGACTAGATCACAACTACTACATCACTATTCAAGGCTCGTAAATAGTACAAGACTGCATTATGTGTAGAAGGTTTTACAAGCACTGGAATCCTATTCCAAGTCCTTTGGAATCAGAAGTTGAAATCACTCATGTATTCTTGGGAAGCTCTTTTTATGGTAATGAGTTGTTCTAAAAGTGATAGGTGATCACTTTTTTCTTCGAATTATTTACATAAATTTTCTCCCAACTCATCCCAAGTGGATATAGTGCCAACACCTAACCCACAAAACCATTGAAGTGCTTTTCCCTTGAAAGAGGTAGCAAGAAGTCTAATTGCAATGTTGTCTTCGGTTATACTATGTACTGCGCAGATGCTAGCTACATCAAAGATATGCTCCACTGGAGTAACATGAGTTTCCCCCATGTAGAAGGGTAAACTTTTGAGTGCCGCAATAGGTATTGGGTCATGTTGAGCCAACATAAGAGGACTACTTGCATTGAAATGGGGAAAACCTTGGTTCCTCGTGATAGAAATGAAAGGTTGATTGTTCCTGGGTGGAGGAAACCTTTCGTAAGGAGGATTCGAATGACCCCTACTAGGTAAATTTGCAACTGGGGATGTGGAAATGCCTCTTCTTTTTCTCGTTAGAGGAGATAAGGAAAGTTTGATATGCTGATAATTTCCTTTATTTGAAGAAGCTTTTGTCTAAATTCTTCACATAAGTTACCATATTGAGATTTGGAATCCAGAGATATAGAGTTGCCAGGTACTTTGACTTGTGTAAGTGAGAAGAGAAGTACCAACTCAATCCCATCGGGTGTGCCAAAACTATTGTCACAAAATCACTACACCCTCCATCCAAATGGCCAAGATGTGAATAGGATGTTCAGTGTCATTGGGACACATGGGATCACTTCTCAAGCTATGGGACTTGGGCTCGAAGTGAACCTCCGGAGAAGACCGGCTTCCTTTTCCTAAACTAGTGTTATACTACTCCTAGTGTAACAAAAATGATTATTTAATCCTATGCTAACATCTTCATGGGGTTTTAGGGAAAGATATTTACAGAAATGAAACTATACTAGGGATGGTGATGCACCAAATAAATGGTATTTCTAGACTCAAGAAGGGTTAATTTGAAGAGGGTGTGTGCACTACAGGTCAACCTCACCTACTGTAACTTAGAGACGGTACAGGATACCACAAACTAAGAGACATACATTCCCTTTGTTAAAATTTATTAGACTGAGAAATATAGTAGTTTCCCAATGAAGAAGTATGAACTCAAGAAGAGTGAACAGACACCACAACTCAATTGCATGCAATACTCCACCACTCGATAAGCACAGAACCCCAAGAACCTGTAATAGAAACTTAAACTTGCACAATGTACCTACAAGTACGAGAAAGGTATAAAGAAGCACAGAAGGATCAAAGGACCAAGATTAGTACAAAACACACACTTTTATTGCTTCAATAACATGCACAATGCATCATACATTTAGAAGAGGTAGTATTTGCCATTACAGTCTTGAAGAGGATGCTTGAAAATTCTCACAACACATAAGAACAACTTGTAGAAGAGAGAGGACTCCTGAAAAGCATACACTCACGTGAGATATCTAACTGTCCAACTTGTTTGAACTGTTGGAACCCCTTGAAATGAGCTTCCAACTTACATTTATAGAAAAATATGTGAGAAAGAAGAGGAAATGTCATAATTACATTCCTAAATTGAAGGCCCATAATGTATTTATTACAGTTAGTTGAACTACCTGAGAAGGTTCCATCATGGGTCATTAAATGCCTGATGATCTAGTCTTCTTAATTAATTACAAGAATATTTAAAAAAATATTTAAATAATAATAATAAATATTATTATTAAAATATTTAAATAAAAATCTTAAATCAATTAACATAATGTCAGGACCCCTTGTTGACCTGTTTGACTTGAAGAGGAGGAGGGTCCATGTGGATAGAGTCTGCACATAGCCCAACTCGATGAGTTTCGAATCCTCTATAAGCTCAATCAGAGCCAATTTACCCCACCATCATGGCTTTTTGAACATCTTGTGAGCCAATCAAAATGAACTCAATTCTCCACAAATCGTCTTCCACCAGCTCTTCTCGATGCTTTGTGTCATCTTACCTTCTTTCCAGAACAAAAATCTTGAGTTCTTCTCTGGCTCAACTCACTTGAATACTGAGCTTGACCCAAAATTTCTGAAAAGAATGGTTTTACCACAATGCTCATGGTTCTTCCTTATTATATAACACTTGTATTAAGAATGTTTTGGCTTTTCCATAATAAGCACAATTACACCTCCAAACGATGAGAAAATGCTATTACCAATATGGACCTAATGTTGCCATGATGATGACCCAGGTTCATGCCCATAACATGTCAATAGACACCCTTAAGATTGATTCTTGGCCAAAGAGCCCTTCGGTATTTTGGTAGTGCACTCTGGAATCTCATCTCCAATCAACAATTATGCCACTATTGGGATCTTAGTATGGCATAGGTAGCTGTGAGCTACACAATATACTCATTTTTCTAGAAACTAAAAAGATCCTTTATGTTACAATTTGCAACACATAAAAGAAGCCCTTCAAAAAATACATTGAACAACTGGGAAAACCAAGAAGACCTTGGAAAAATGTATAGGTAACAACCATATGAATTATTCCTTAGTCGTGGATCAAAGCTAATAGAAATAAAGCTAGATAAAATTAGATTGAAAACTATAGTATACTCGTCCATTGTAAAAAGCAAGCTTCTCTAAACCTGGTAAAAGAATACTTTTTATTTCCTGATTGGATGTACATAATGGAACGGTATAAATATTGCCTATTGCCCTCAGAGTTTCTCAAAGAGACCATTTACAAGTAACAAGGATGTATCATACAAAACGGCCAACTAGTTATTTTTAGAGTTGACCTTCACATTCAATTCATTTCTAGGAGAAAAAATGTAGAGAAATATGAATCATTTCATTCTGCACTGTAATAAACCTTCATCTCTTGATTCAGGGAAATTTTATGAAGCCTTGAATAGTGTGACTCCAATCCATCATACACAGTAGTGAATATTTGTTTCCTACAGCTGCCATGGATTTGAGTTCAGAATAAAGATAAACCTACACCTGCATTATACTAGAGTATTGAGAAACCTGAATTTAAGGATGCATTCGATACTGAACTAGATAATAACAAAGTTGGACAACCTACTTGTTGGAAGTGCTAAAAAATGCTTCTACTATACTACAACATGCCTGCTACCTGGTGCGTAGGAGCTTCTCTCGTAACCACCATCTAGTTTAACTTGATCATGCCAAACACCATTGAGTTAAAATTGATTAGCCTTTCCTTCCTCACATCTTTTGATCTCCATGCACTAGTTAGTGCTGACTCAGGCCTCAACTCGGTCTGTATTCTCATTTGACAAACACTTGTTATTCATTTTACCGATATCCTTTCAATGTATGGTGCTCCTTTATTTGTGATGAATTCAAGGACCATGCGCCACTCCACTCAGCATTTGAATCATTCTTCCAACTTCGTGTCATTTGTTATTCACCTTTTTATATGGTGATTCACTTGCGATACCTTTGTCATCAAATTCCTCCTCCAAATTCACCAACGTGATCGTATTTCCTATTTACACATCCCATGCGGAAGTCTCATGTTGGTTTTCCATCCCAATATTTCCCATTAACCATGCTTTCCTGAATCTCCCCTACACGGAGTGAACAACTTGGCCTAACATCATCAAATTTCTGACCTTGGAAATATAGTGAAATGTTTCCCATGCACGGGATTACCTACTCGATTTACCATCATCGTGCTCCCGATTTTTTGGTAGTAAACTCAATCTTCTCCCATGCTCATAATTTTTTTGATGGCTTAACATCACGTCATTTCCCTTGGAAATTCTCACCTTATTTTCTATGTCTGGGATTGGAGTGTGGGGTTTCGTCATCATTTGGCCATATTTCGTTTTTGATAGATGGCCACTAATTTCCACGTTTCCACTCAGTGTGAGGAGACATCATTCTCTCAAAGAAAACATTTCAGCTGTAGCTTGTAAGGTGTGATAATTCCAATAGAAACCTTTATGCCTACAACTTAGTGACTCGTTGAATATGCTCATGAATATTCTGATATAAAATAGATCCACCTCTATGAGATTCTCTTCCATGAGTTACATATTAAAACAAGTAAGGTCTCGATAGAGAATTTTTGTAATAAATTTCATCAGATCTCTCGGTAACACTCTCACTATCACTTAATCAATTTTGATAAAAAATATCTTAAAGGAAAATCCTGAATTTGAGGATACATTCGATACTGAACAGATAACAACATAGTTGGACAAATTACTTGTTGGAAGTTCTCAAAAAGGCTTCTACTATACTGCATCATGTCTGCTACCTGTGCACCGAATGCTCAGCTGAGGAAGGTCTGAACACTATTATAATTCATAACTCTTTTAAAGATGTCAGTTTGACTCAATTTTACATTGGTATCCAATGATACTTATACTATCTTCCTGGGTCGATAGAATTCCTTCCATTATGTAATTACAAACCTGAGATTCAATGATGTTGAACCTCCCATATCTGCATAATCTCATATCATCTCGATCAAATTAGATAATTCTCTGAAGTGGTTGATCGAGCATTGTCTAATGGATTACACCTGGCCTCATGTAAACTTAGATTTCCCTGACTTGGCCTTCATATATTTTTGCATCAATCTCTACTGATATCCTTCTAGAGTTCCTTTCATTCATCAATTTTCAACTAGCTATATTTTGTATTAACAAGATCTCATCGATATCTTACAACTGAGAGACTCTACTAAGATGATTTCTGAGATGACTATCAATTTGACACCGGGTTCTTTATAAACTCAACCCTGAACTCTTCACTGAGTTAAGATTAACTGGGTGCCTTTCGATTCTAGGTGATCTCTTCATATGCAATTTAGGAATTATTTTTAATTATTGTATCTCGATAATAACCAGAGGTGGGTTTTTGGGACTATTATTTCATTTTGAACGTGATAGGACCCCGTTATCTAATCTTTCCATGTGTGCAAAATTGGATAACATGGCCTTTAATCTTTCCCAGAACTATGGAAGATCAATCTTCTCGAGATCAATGTCCCTGATATTTCCCAAATTATAGGTTAAACAGGATTAAGGAGAAACTCCAAGAAATGTGTACTTCATCTTCTCTTTACTTTTTGAAGTAAAGGAAGACATTAAACCTATGTTTTAGGAGTTTGAATACTATAGAAATCTGAAAAGCCGAGAGCAAGAAAACTTTGAAAACCCAAAACAGAAAAGTCCAAAAGAAAATACTGAAAGAAATCTCTGAAAAGTTTTTCTGAAGTCAAGGATCCTAAAAAATCTGAAATCTCTGATTCACCAAAAACCTGAAACTAGAATCTCCTATTCTTTTAAAATCCAAAAACCCGAAACTATAATCTCCAATTCTCCAAAAATTTGAAAAGTGAAAAGATTTTTTCTGAAAAGTTTCTTCCACATAGTTTCCCACCATTTGATTTTTTGAGGATTTCTATAAAATGAAACTTTTCCAAAAGACAGTCTAAATGATCTTTGAAGTAACTGAAAAAAGGAAATGTTAAGAAACCAAACTAGATTTCGAGAAACAGGAGGAAGTATGAGGGACTCAGAGAGATCCCCATTCTTAAAAAACCTAGAAAAACCTCTATAGCAGAACAAGGTAAAAAGAAGGATATCACAAGAGAAAAACAAAAGAAACCCAAAATGGGGAAAAAACGGAGAAAATACCTAAAAACCAAAAGAAAGTAAAACCAAAAAATATACCTTGAAAAGGACACCAAAAAAGGACAAGAATGAGATGTCAGAGTGAAAGTGTCAAGTAAAAATAAAAGTAAAAATCCACATTTATATAGAAATCCCAACATTAATGGTAAAAAATCCACCTCGTACGGAGGTGGGTGAGAATTAATCATGCTTAAAACCTTTGATGTTCCAAAACCCAAAAAATTGAAATTCCAAAATTCAGGTTTTCAGACTTCGGAAAAAATGGGGAAGCAAAGGATAATTTTGCAACTAAAATCCTGAAACCTGAAAACTTGAAAGTTTGGACTTTTAGAGTTTCAGACTTTGGATTTCTGAGTTAGATTTTAAACAAAAGAGCCTAAAGAGATCTGAAAGCCTAAAATTTTGAAATTCAAGATTTCAGAATTTCAGACTTTAAAAAAAAAATCAAATTTAAAATCTGAACTTAGCTTTAAAATTCTGAAAAGGAAAAAATTCCAAAGTCTAAAAATTTGGAATTTTTTTAGACGCTTACTCTTAGTAAAATTCATCATGTGAGGGTTCCTTTAAAAACATAGGTTTGACATACATCCTTTTTCTAGGTAGGTTAAATGGTTAACATTAGGGTTTAGGGTTTAAGGTTGAGGGATAAGGGTTGCGAGTTTACGGTTTAGGGTTTAGGGTTTAAGGTTTTGGGTTCAAGTTCTAGGTTTTAGGGGTTAGGGATTAGGGTTTAGGGCTTAGGGTTTAAGTTTTAGGTATTAAGGTATATAGTTTAAGCTTTAGGGTTTTTCTCTCAAGTTTTAGAGTTTAGGGATTATAGGGTTTACATTTTAGGGGTTAAGGTTTAGGGATAGAGGTTTAGCATTTAGGGTTTAGGTTTTAGACTTTAGGGTTTAGGGTTTATGGTTTATATTTTAGTGTTTAGGGTTTAGGCCTCATGGTTTAGCATTTAGGGTTGATGGTTTTAGGGTTCAGGGTTTATGGTTTACGGTTTAAGGATCAGGGTTTAGGGTTTAGGTTTTATGGTTTATGGCTAAGTGTTTAAGGATAGGGTTTAGGGTTTAGATTTTAGGGTTTATGATTTAGGGTATATGGTTTAGGGTTTAGGGTTTAGGGCTAGGTGTTTAGGTCTCAGGGTTTTGGATTTAGGATTTACTTATTAGGGTTCAAGATTTAGGATTTATTATTTAAGGTTCAGGGTTTACGGTTTTGGTTTTTAGGTTTAGGTCTAGGGGTTTAGCGTTTATGGTTTATGGGGTTTATGGTTTAGGGTTTAGGGTTTAGTGCCAAGTTTTTAGGGTTTACTGTTTAGGTGTAGGGTTTACTGTTTAATGTTTCATTTTTAAGATTTAGGGTTTAGGGAGTTTACGTGTTAGGATTTAGAGTTTATCCTTTAGGGATACGGGTTTAGGATTTAGGGTTTAGGGGGTTTATAATTTAGGGTTTATAGTTTATGGTTTAGGTTTGAGGGTTTAGGGATAAGGGTTTAGGGTTGAGGGATTAGGATTTAGATTTTAGGGTTTAATATTTAGGTCTTAGGGATCAGGGTATACAGTTTAGGGTTTAGTTTTTAGGGTTTATGGTTTAGAGTTTAGGGTTTAGGGTTTAGGGTTTAGGGATTATGGTTTAGGGTTTATTATTTAGGGTTTAGTGTTTAGGGTTTAGGGTTTAGGGCTAAGGGTTTAGTGTTAAGGGTTTAGTGGGTTGATTTTTTAGGATTTTGGTTTTAATTTTTATGGCTAAGGGTTTAGGGTTTAAGGGTTTTATAGTTTAGGTTTAGAGTTTAGGGTGTAGGGTGTAGGGTGTAGAGTTTAGGGTTTAGGGTTTATGGTCTAGGTTTTATGGTTTAAGGTTTAGTTATTAATTTTTAGGGTTTATGTTTTAGGGTTTGGGGTTTAGATTTTAGGTATAAGGATTTATGGTTTATTTATTAGTGTTAAGGGTTTAAGGTTTAGGATTTAATGGGGTTACGATTTAGGTTTTAGGGTTTATGGTTTATTGATTACGGATTAGAGTTTATGGTTTAGGATTTAGGGTTTAGGTTTCAGGGTTTATGGTTTTGGTATAAGGGTTTAGGGTTTTGAGTTTAGGTGGTTTACGGTTTATGATTTAGTGTTTAGGGTTTGGATCTTAGGGCTTAGGATTTAGGGTTTAAGGTGTAGGTGTTTAGAGTTTAGGGTTCATGGTTTAGGGTTTAGGATTTAGGGTTTAGGATTTAGGGTTTAGGGCTTAGGGTTTAGGTTTTGGGTTTAGGGCTTAGGGTTTAGGGCTTAGGGTTTAGGGTTTAGGGATCAGGGTATATGGTATAGGGTTTAGGGTTTAGATTTTAGTGTTTAGGGTTTAGGGTTTATGGATCAAGGTTGAGGGTTTAGGGTTTATGGCTAAGGGTTTAAGGTTTAAGGTCTACGGGATTTATAATGTAGGGTTTAGGGTTTAGGTTTTATTACTCAGGGTTTAGGGTTTAGGTTTTAGGGCCAGAGTTTTAAGGTTTATTGTTAAGGTCTTAAGGTCTAGGGCTAAGGGTTTATGCTTTAGGGTTTTTGGGGTTTACTTTTTAGGGTTTAGTGTTTAAGGATCAAGGTTTAGGTTCTAGAGTTTAGTTATTAGTTTTTACAGTTTATGGTTTAGGGCTCAAGGTTTAGGGTTTAATGTTTAGCACGAAGGGTTTATGGTTTATGGTTTAGGATTTATTGTTTTCGACTAGGGGTTTAGGGTTCATGGATTTTTTTAGCATTTAAGGCTCATTGTTTAGGGTTTAGTGTTTAGCATTTAGGGTGTAGGGTTTAGGGTGTAGGGTATAAGGTATTTGGTTTAGGGTTTAGGGTTTAGGGATTAAGGATTAGGGTTTATGGATAAGGGTTTAGTGATCAAGGTATAGGGTATAAATTTTATGGTTTAAGGTTTATTATTTTTGTCTAAGGGTTTAGGGTTTAGGGTTTAAGGCTATGGGTTTATGGTTCATGGTATAAGGAGTTTACAATTTAGGATTAATGGTTTAGATTTTAGGGTTTAGGGTTTGGGTTTATGGTTCAATTTTTAGGTTTTAGGGTTTAAGGTTTATAGTTTATGGTTTAGGGTTAGGGTTTTAATGTTTAGGGCTCAGAGTTTAGGTTTTAGGGATTAGGGAATAGGGTTTAGGGTTTAGGGTTTATGGTTTGGGGTTTATTTTTTAGGGATCATAGTAAATAGTTTAGGGTTTACAGTTTAGGGTTTAGGGCTAAGGGTTTAAGGTTTAAAATTTAGGGGATTTATGGTTTAGAGTTTAGTCTTTAGGGTTTAGGTTTTAGGAGGTTTAAAGTTTTGGGTTAAGGGTTTAGGGTTTATGCCTTAAGTCTTAGTGTTTAGGAATTAGGATTTAGGGTTTATGGGTTTATAGTTTAGGGTTAATGGTTTTGTGTTTAGGGTTAAGGGTTTAGAATTCATGGCTCAGGGATTAGGGTTTATGATTTAAGGTATAAGGTTTAGGTTTTAATTATCAAGGTATAGGTTATATGGTATAAAATTTAGAGTATAGGGTTTAGGGTTTAGGGCTCGAGGTTTAGGTTTTAGGGCTAAGGGTTTAAGGTTTAATTTTTAGAGGGTTTACAGTTAAGGGTTTAAGGTTTAGGGTTTATGATTTTGGGCTCAATGTTTAGGGTTTAAATTTTAGGGTAAAGGGTTTATTAGTTAGGAATCATGGTTTAGGGTATAGGGTTTAGGGTCTAGAGTTTAAGGTTTAGGGCTTGGCTTGTATGGTTTAGATTTGAGGGTTTAGGGATTAGGGTTTAATGCTAGGATTCTGTGGTTTAGGGTTTAGGGATAAGGGTTTAGGGTTTAGGGTAGGGTTTTATGTTTAGGGTATATGTTATAGGGTATAGGGTATAGGGGTTAATTTTTAGGGTTTAGGGATAAGGATTTAGGATTTATGGCTTACAATTAATGGTTTAGGGTTTAGGGATAGGGGTTTAGGGGTTAGGATTTAGGGCTCGAGATTTAGGGTTTAGGGTTTAGGGTTTATGGTTTAGGGTTTAGGGTTAAGGATTTAAGGTTTAGGTTTTAGGGATGAGGTTATAGGGTATAGGGTTTAGTGTTTAGGGTTTAGTATGTAGAGGTTAGGGGTTAGGGTTTAGGATTTAGGGTTTAGAGTTTAGGGTTTAGGGTCAAGAGATAATTATTTAGGGTTGTAGGGTTTAGGGGGTTTATGTTTTAAGGTTTAAGATTTAGGGTTTAGGGTTTAGGGATCAAGGTATATAGTTTATGGTTTATGGTTTAGGGTTTATAGTTTTCATTTTAGGGTTTAGGGCTAAGGGTTTAGGGTTTAGGGGGTTTACATTTTAGCGTTTAGGGTTTAGGGCTGAAGGCTTAGTGTTTAGGGGTTAGGGTCTAGGGTTTAGGGTTTAGGGGTGTATATTTTAGGGTTTAGGGTTTAGGGTTTAGGATCTAGAACTAAATCCCCTTCCTTGAAAAACCTATCTAAGGCTTTCTTGTCAAGGAATTTCTTAACCTAAGATTGATGTTCTGTCAACGTATTCATAGCCATGTATTGAATCTCCTCTAGCTCCATGAGTTATGAAAACCTCACTATCAAGGCTTCATCCTCCATAACTTATAGTTGATAAGCGAAATCCAAGGAAGGAAATTCTAAGGAAAGTGGCAACTTTTCTTCCCTTTTGTATACGAGCATAAAAGGTGAAACTCCAATAGCCTTTTTAGGTGTTATTCAATCTACCCATAGAGAAACCTTAAGCTAGGTATGCCAGGTACATTTATTGGCCTCCATTGTGTAGTTGATGATTCTTATCAAGTTCTTATTTCTGGACTTGGCCAACCCATTTCCCTGTGGATAGTAATTAGATGAAGTCTTGAGATAGACCCCGTTCCTAATGACTCATTCACTTATTCTCATCCCGAGAAATGCCATTGCATTGTTAGAGATGATAGTAAATGGAACACCAAATCTTGTCATGATACTCTCCAAGAATTCAAGGACCACTTTTTCATTGCTTTCCTTCAAGGCCACCACTTCTATCCAGTAGGTGAAATAATCTGTCGCACTAAGGACCCGTTTGTGTCCTTCACTAGATGGAGGGTTGATCATACCAATAAAATACAACCCCCATTGGACAAAAGGTTAATCGACCCAAACAGGATGCAATAGGAGGGCTAACAACTTTTGTTTTCTTGCAAATAGAGCACATTCCTTACATTTTTGTACCCAAAAATGGGTGTCTTTAAACAATTTTGGCTAGTGGCAACTAGCACATGTGATCTAGGTAGTAGTTGTTTGTGTCGAAAAATGTCCTCCTAATGACCCATTGTGGAATTCCTCCAATACCTTGTTTACCAACTCTGGTTTGATTCAGTGTAGAATAACACCATTCATATCCTTTCAGAAAAGAATGCCATCTACCACAACATATGGAATAGACCAGAGACATAAATTACGTTGTTGAATCTTTGTCCATATTTGGGGGATATAATACCAAGAGGAGGAAATTTTCCATTGTATTAAACCAATCAATCAGACCATTTCCTTCATCAATTTTGAGGAGGGTGACATCCTTATCATTTTTTATTTCCATGTCCGCAACCAACTACTGGCATAACCCCTTACCTCTCACAAGTTTAGTGACTTTAATGTGTACATAATACTCCATGAATTTCATGATCCACCCAGCATGTTTCTCATTCATCTCCTTATTGAACAAAAATTCTTTAACGCCAGGGTGAGAAACCATTAAGTGTATCTTGTTGTTGGACAACATATTCTTGAACTTTTTTAAAGCTTGAATGACCACAAAAACCTACTTTTAAAAAAAAAAAAACTTTATCTCGTATTCCTTGAGAGACTGACTAAAGAAGGTGATGGGTTGCTCCATTAGATCATTATTCTGCTGAGTGAGGATACTTGAAATACTCTCATAACCTGAAAAAGTGTAGAGAATAAAATCCTTGTCAAATTGGTGGTTTACCAGTTTAGGAGCTTGGGAAATAGAAAATTTGATAGCCTCAAAGCTTTCTCTCCCCTTTTTCTTCCATGAGAAAGGAATTTTCTTTTTAAGCATAGCCGTCAACAGCTTGGCTAATGCTGCGAATTGGGGAATGAATCTCTGAACAAATTTTATAGTTATCATGAAGCTCTGGAGCCCATTTTTGTGACTTGGGAGATATAGAGACAAGATCAACTAAATCTTGGCTAGGTAGATTGAGAGTCTTTCATCTAAAATAATATGCCCCAATAGCTTTCCTTCCTGCATTGAGAAAATGCATTTTTTGGGGTTTAGTGAGATCCCAAACTCCCTACACCTTCAGAAAACTTTCCTTAGGTGAGTAATATGATCTTCAAAATGTTTGGAATAGACAGTAATATCATCGAGGTAAACCAAGATCATATCATTTATGAGTCCTTTAAATTTCATGTCTATGACTCTTTGAAAAGTAGCCCCCACATTAGACAATCCGAATGGCATTTCGTTGTATGCATACGTGCCCCACTTAGTGGTGAAAGATGTCTTGAATTGATCAGATTCTTGGACCAAAATATAATTATACCTTGAATAGCCATCTAGCAGAGAAAACCTTTGAGCACCTACCACAGTTTGGAGGATATATTCCTTTGATGGAAGAGGGTAGTGATCTTTTAACGAGGCACGGTTCAAATCCCTAAAATCTAAGCAAAGCCAAATCTCCCCATTCTTTTTCCTCATGGGCACTAGATTGGCTACCCATGATGAATGCTTGATGTGAAAAATTATTCAAGCTTCAATAAGCTCTCTTAGCTATTTCCTCGTTAGCGGCTCAACCTTGGGATTGATTGGCCTTTGTTTTTGATGAACTGGTTTAGAGTTCGGATCTAGTTCAATCGTGTGTTGGGCTAGGCCTGGGTCAAAACCATGTAAGTCTTTGTAGCTCCATGTAAAAATATCATGATACTCCTGACACAACTCAATGAAAGCATCCTTTTCCTAAGTAGTGCATATCTTACCAATCTTTAAACGTTTCTCATTGGCCACCTCGACTTCCTCAAAATCTTCTTGTTTTACCACCATATTTGTGTTTTTTCGTTTAGCTTGGTCATCTAAATTGAAGATAGATTTGAGCGTGACCAAGAATTTTGGAAATTTGTTTCCTCTCAACTAAATGACCTAGTCACCATAGGATTCCTGTAATTTACCTTGCTGTTTGGCGGCAAACTCTGCTTCTTGTTATAGAAAGAGAAAATTTTTCTCATCATTATAAAAATCCTGCCAATTGCTTACATTATTTGGTACTATGGGATGGACCACCATTTTGAATTTTTTTAACCCTTCCTTCATGATATTCGTAGGTATATCATATTGAGATCCAACGGAGACAAGCCTATCAACATCTTGATTTTGAGTTCTAGGAACCGCACGAATTCTGAAAGCTTCAAAGTCTTCTATTAGGTCCCAAACTCAATTCTTATATGATCTTAAGAGATCATTATTTGATGCAATATGGGTGGTTACTTGATGAACCACTAATTCGCTATCAACAAAAGTGATCAGAGATTTGATTCCTCTTTGTTGGGCCAGCTACAACCCTTGTATAAGAGCCTCATACTCGGTAACATTATTGGTACAACTGAACTGAAATCTAAAAGATGAGAAATATTTATCCCCTCCTGGAGAAATTAACATGAATCCTATGCCAAATATGTTGTTACTCCTTGAACCATCAAATAAAATCTTCCATAGTCCTTCAGAATTGGTGGGCATCTTAATCAACTGTGGTATGGTTATACTTTCTTCATGTATACAATAAGTTCCCAAGCCAGTCTCATCCAAAAATAATAGGCTAGACTCCTTGTTAGCCAATAAATCAGCATATGAGTCATATTGATGGTCTATACTCACCTCATCAAGCATTGTATCAGGCACCTCTTCTAAAAGAGTAGCAAGTTCATGATCTATGATCTCTTCTTCTCTGTCACAAATGGCGTAGTTACCTTTTATGGGCTTGGACATGTATGGTTCCACATGCATAGGAGAAATTGGTTCTACTCTTATGGTTACCTTTGTCCCATAATGAATCCTCAAGATCATATGTGACAAGTCTGATGACAAATATCCTCCCATTTTTGTGGTGAAATCCCATGATAATTAGATGGAAAAGAGGGGAGGGAGATCAATGATGGATATATCCTACATGAAATTCAAACTAGGACATGCATGGATGATGAGCTGAAGCCCCTTAATAACACCCATAGTTTGGACTGCAGTACCTTACAGCTGAACAAATCCTCTTGAGATTGGTGCATATGGAGTCTATAATACATTTACAATCTACTTAGGCATCATAGAACTACTAGCTCCAGAATCGATCATGTAATTGTCTACCAAATGGTCACCAATGATTAGTAAGATATAAAATGGTGGAGGCTTGTTGGTCTTAGCCTATATTTTTGTTTCATGTTAGCACAAACTAGTCACCACTGTGACTTCTTGACTTGACGATCTATTAGTAGTGCTAAATTTGTTCAAATCTTCTCGTAACAAGTTCCTTTGAGAAGGAATTGAAAGTGCATTGCACATTGTGATGCTCAAATTGGTTTTCTTTATTTGTTCCAATATGCTGAATAGAATTGCTCCCACTTTTCTAATACCTTTTGTGACATTGGGGTATTTCTTTAGATAGTGCTTATTGGGTATCGTGATACTGTACATCCCGTCTTTCTTTGTATTTTGATTAGTAGATATTTCTGGTGATTTCTTCCTTGTGCCTTTATCATCTTATATCTATGTTGGGGTCTGAGAAGTGGATGCCTGATCAGTATTGGGAGACCCTGTGTCTATTTCCCTTTTCTTATCATGGGTGTTAGATGTTATGGTGGAGGAATCAGTATTCAAACCACAAAGGTTCTCTACCTACCAATTTAATAATGTGGTTTCATCAGGTGCTTGGTCTTGACCTTCTAAATTGGATGGTTCAGCAGATTATTCAGGTGGATTTGTTATGCCTTGAACCATGAGATCTTGGGTCAAAACTCCATTTGGGAAAATATTTTGGTTATGGGGTTGAGAACATGGATAACACCATTCGTAGTCTTAGATGAGGTTGTTCTGCATCGAGACTATAGCTCTGGATGAGCTGGAAACTGAGGGATTATGGAAGTTCAAAGGCTTCATAGTTGCTTCTTGGGTTATAGCTTGGTTCGGTGGCTGACCGCTTCCCTGGAAAGGAGGATAGTTTGTTTGATATTGGGATTAAAAGGGGCAAGTATATTGGGACTACTACCTTTTCATTGCTATGAGTTCATTCTTAAAGGTCTGTAATAGTTATTTTACCTCAGCCAAATAATTTGACTTATTAGAAGCATGTGTATCTATTGGAACTGAAGCAACCGGGATTGGGGCAAGGAATGTCTTTTGTCCTCCCAACTCTATAAAAATAGGAATGGGGGGCCTAATAATAAATTTACCTACTTGAATTAGGTAGTTCTCAGCTTGTACGACTAGGTGCCACCCATAGATTGGATCATGACAACGAAATCACTATTTAATGCCCATAAGTAATATAAAAAACCACTTTCTGGGGATGGCCTTATGAGTGTTGGGATCCATTTCCAAGTCCTGTCAAAGTGGAGATTGAAGTCACTCATATATTCTTGGGAAGATCACTTGATAGTATGAAACTACTCTATAAGAGAAATATTATCACTCTTATCTTTGAATTGTTTACACATCTTTGTGCCCAAATCATTTTAATTGGTAAGGGATCCTGTAGTTAAACTTCGGAACCATTGAAGTGCCCTACCTTTGAATGAAGTAGTAAGAAGTAAAACTACCACATTATCTTCTATAATACTATGTACTACACAGATGCTAGCCACATCTAGTATGTGCTCCCGAGGTGATACCTTATTTTCCCCTCTGTAAAATGGTAAAATTTTCAAAGTAGCTATTGGTATTGTGTCTCTTTGTGCTAACAGTAGGGGACTACTAGTATTGAACAAAGGAAAATTATTTTCTACCATGATATTCATAAAATGTTTGTACCTTGGTGAGGGGAAATGTCTTTCAGGAGGATTTGAATGTCCCCTACAAGGTAAAGCTGCAGCTGACAGAACTGAAAGGTTTCTTCCCCTTCTTCTTGGAGGAGACAAAGAAAGTTATGTATGACAATAATTATCATGTATTAAAGAAGCTCTTATTTGAATCATTCGCATGAGTTATTGTACTGAAATTTGAAATATAGAGAGATGGATTCGCTAGGTACCTTGTGTTAATGAAATAGAAGAGTGCTACCAACTCCTCCCACTGGATGTGCCAAAAATTGTTGTCTCCAAATTACTACACCACACAAATGGCCTGATATGAATCATGGAATTTGGTGTGATTGGGACACATGGGATCTCCTATCAAGCTATGGGACTTGGGCTCAAGGTGAACCTCTAGAGAAGGCCAACTTCCTGCTCCTAGACTAAACAAAACACTACTTATGATGTAAGAGAGATGGAAAACTAGTCCGATGATAACATTTCATGGGATTTGGGGAAGAAGAATAGAAGGAAATAAAATCTATTCTAGAAGTGGTGATGCACCAAGAAAAGGGATATTTAACTTTTGGAAGGGTTAATGTGGGTATGATGGTTCCACCATTAACCACCCTCACCTATTGCAACTTGGAAAGGGTAAAATACCATAGACCAGAAGCACATGTTCCTCCGTTAAACCTTAAAAATACACAATAGAGGGATCAAATTTAATTTAACACACAAATAATTTATCAAAGGGATAATCAAAAACACAGAACCATTATTCACTTAAATGATAATAATAATGTAACTTTTAATTAGCAGAAGGAAAATATTTTCTCACAACTGATGGGAAGAAATCACACTACTCTTTTCTCAATATGAAAATAGATAACCTAAACAAAAGGTAGATTAATCAGATAACCTAAGGAATGTCATTCACAAGGCATGTAATGATTAATCTTTAAAAAAAATAGACAAATTTTCAAGTGTCAGGAGCAACTTTGAATATGTATATCTAATAATCTTCTAAGCTTGAAGAGCAATTTTCCTCCAAATCGCTCCAAAAATATGTATATCTAATAATGTAGAACATTCCACTATTTATAAGTTTCTAAACTGAGCCATTATAATTGATCCTTAACTAATAGTTAACTAAAAATAGTAATGTAATTTATGAAAGGGAATAGGCTCCCATAAAAATAGCAATTTTTTTGCTGAGGGTTGATCGAGGCAATCCTATGAATTTGACCATTTCTAAAGCTTTAACCTATCCTTTCATGGATGTTAAACTTTGTCTTGGTTCACCCTCCTTTCCTTCCTCTACATATTTTTATTTCCCCTCTTCCCACATGGCCATGTGTTTTCTGTATTCGAAGTAACACTTGATAATACCCTGAGTTTCATCATCTCCAGGTCCACATGCATAGTGATTCACCATGTCTGTTGTTTCAATTTCTTTTGTGATCCTTGCCAGCAACCTTCGAATCTTTATTATGACATTTTTATAGTATCCCTATAAAGTTCTAGCATAGAACTAGTTGATAAATGGAGTCACTATTGAAAGTTTTCACAATATTACCATCCTGCTCCATCAAGTGTTTGAAATTATCTTTGATCTGGTCCTTAGGAAGAGCATCAATATTCTCATTGAAAAACTTACAGTGGGCGTTGTCAAACTCTTCAGAGATATCATTGAGGGAATCCATAATTTCCACCCATTTATCCTCTAGCTTTTTAATTAGATCTTGCAGCACTTGACACCAGAATTACATAGCTTTTTTATATTCAAACAGTTTTGAGGCATCATCAATTACCTCCTCTTGTAAAAGTAAGTCAGAATCTTCCTCTCTTAAGTTATTCCATGTAACCAAGGTTAAGTTCAAGTTATTACTATATTCAGAGAGGGATTCATCCATCCTAGCAATGGTGGTTTTTATAATCTGTAAATCATCATAAATCTCCACATCTTCCTTGATCAAGGGGTTGGCCTCCTGCAAGATCCTCTCCATCCATCCATTCACTGTTCTCCCTTTCTGGCCTAGCTTTTCGATTTCATGATAGGAGATATAATCGATTGTAGATGAGATTATCATGGCTGTAGTAGTTGAGATGTCAGTGGGGGAGTGGGCTAAGTTACTCTGCGCAACAGTGTAGTGAGCTACTCGACCTTGGCCTTAAACACATCCTTGGTGGCCTTTTCTTTATCATATTTCTCCAAAAGGGCCCCAAGAGTAGTATGTACATCTTGCTTGGCTCCTTTATGTGTATCTTTCCCTAATGATAACTTTGAGATTTGGTAATCTATTTCTATAATAGTCTCTTTAGTTTTCCCCTCAATAGGGGTAGCTTCTTCTATCACACACTCTCCTGATGGATTAAGCATTAGAATTGATATGGTTCTCAGTCTCTTGGCTTGTCTTTTGGGAAGGGACTCCAATATGCTGAGATCTATCACATCTCCCAAAGGAACATTTTTCTTATGTTTAGGAGTCTTTCTAAATAACCACTCTAGTATAGTTAGAGCTAAGGAAAGTGGAATAGCATATTCAATACCTGAAGTACCAGTTAAGGCAATGTCACTAGACATGCCAATAGACATCTAAGTAGAGGTGGCAATGATGGAAGGTGTGGGAGTGAGGAGAGCCATGGGAATTGACAAGGTGATTCTAGGAGTTAAGATTGAAGAAAATGGTAGTGTCAAAGGAAGTGAAGAAGAAATGGGCGACCCAATTTTTTCCCCAACTGATAAAACTTGAAGTGACAAAAATACATGGGCCATAGAAGGAGATGGAAAAGAGGAAATGGTAGATGTAGAGGGAATTAATATTGGAAGCGATAATGGAGGAAGGGGAAGATGGAATGGATCCTGAATGGTACTTAGGGAATCACTTGCTTCCACTACCTCAGATATTGTAGCTACTATAACCCTAGAAGTAGTAGACCTAAAAAGGGATTAGCCACCAGCCAAAAATGAGATCTTCTTTGGAACTATGGGAACCCTTTGGGTCGATCTCTTGCCTTTTGTAGGTGTTGGTTGGTGCACTAATGATGTGGGCCTTGTATTTGAAGGTTTATTTTCCCCTTTGGATGAGATTCCCAAAGTGACCAACCAAAAGAAATTTCTTTTTAGAATGGGGCCCGCTCTCTCCTTAGTATTGCTACATTCCTCTATATACTAGTCAACAAATGGCAGTGGTCTATTGGGTAAGTGCAGCAAGTTGGGGGACAAAAGGGGGTCATAAGTGGACGTCATATTGCAAATAACAACATAATATCAACTTGTAGGGATTATTAGCAATATATACACTCAAAATTAGAAAAAATTATATTAATATGAATCATAGCATCTAGAATCTAGTTTCTAAAATACTAATTGTTTTAAAAAATTGGCAAGATTAGCTATATTAAATGCTCAAAATTCAATGACTTGGTATTTTTTTTAAAAACACCTATAAAATTATAGTCTGTTTGCCCACAATTTGAATGACAAAAAATTGATATATATTTTTCTCCTTTGATGAGAAGTTAGATGACACTATCTATCTTGGGATGGATTTTATTTTTTATTTTTTTGGGTAATATTTTATTTTTTATGATTTTTTCCGTGAAAGTGGTATGAAAACTTACAGAAAACAGAGCACTTTCTGTTTGCCCGCCATAACTTCATCAAAAAATATTGAAATCAAATAATTTTTTTTTTGAACATGTATATAATTTCACCATGGTTGGGATGGTATAAGTTTTATCACATTCTGATAAGTGAAACAAAATTTGTAGTCTTAAACCTAGACATAAACATTCACGGGAAAAAGTGTCTTAAAGACCTACTATTAGTAAAAAATTATAAAATGATATTTATCCTATTCTATTCACTTTAAAATTAGTATTTCTACAAAGCTAACAGTCTCCTCTACGCAATAGTACCATTTTTATGACATATTTTTTACTTTTTGGCATGGTTCAAGTCCGTGGAAGACTAAATTTGATGTTTTGTTGTTTTTAATGTAAAATTCAGGATTTGATGTCCACTTAATTGTCCCCCAACTTGGTGCACTTACCCTATTAACAACATCATCATCCATGTATGATGAATCTATAACCTCATCATTATCTTGTAAGTCATTTGGCACATCATCCAACCCAAACTACCACACTTCGTTAAGGGCTAATCTTTCATAATCCCTTTTCCATATGATGAATTCGTCTTGGAAATAGATCCATATATATTCTAATTGGGGCATATGAGAACTAGATTTTATTTTTTCCCCAAAATTTCCCTAATAGTCGAAGTTAGTTCATGTATGGAAGGTTTACAGGGTTACCTCAACCATTTTAGCATCCACATTTCTTACCTTATGGATAGTTAGGTAAGAATACTTGCTAATTGTAACAGGGAAACACATCCCCACCTTGTGATGCTTGTTTTGGATTTTATGGTAATCCAACAACTACTAAACCAATTCTAGAAGAATCCACTCTTTAGTAGGGCACCTTGGCAACTTTCTGGGGACACCTATGAAACCAGGAATCTAAAGGTAGGTGAATGTGGGAAACTAAAGGTAAATTTCTCCCCATTCCCACACCTCTTGGAAAGCCTCATCGAAAATCCACCTATTATATAGCTCCTTATCGAAATAATAGAGGAAAATAGTGAAGAAAGCATCGCTGATCCTTTGAAAGTGTTTTCTCCCCTCATCCAGAGTAATCTGGGAATAAAATTCATATATTTGGGACATACTACAAATACCCCTAGTATTTAACCCTACAAAATCCCCCATAACAATAGCTGCATATAGTAAGAAAGATGTCATGTAGAAGGATTTGGTCTCTTCCAGCTTACCTAACTAGTAGTGGATATTACTACTGATATGTTCCCCCCATCGGATAAAATCATTATTCTTCTTGATTGTTGCTATGTACAAGAACATCCATTCTTAGAATTCCTTAGCAGATAGAAGACCTGAAACTTTACTCAAGAGTATAATGAGGTCGTTGACCTCCTGAATAAAATCTAATCGATGTATAGTCTTAGGAAATTTGGAAAAATCCTTAGTTAGGTAAGACTTCATCATAACCTTCAAGCATACCTGCTACTTTTTATCCCAGTGCTCGACTACTATCTTAGGTGAGATAGTGGCATAAATTTGTACGTCTCAAAGTTTGAACAAGTCCTTGAAGAAATATGAGTCCAGACAGATTACCACCTTACTGTTACTATCTCTTATCAACATAGAGTCTTCGTCATAGTGAGATACTACAGCTAGGACAAATTTTAGGCATTGCACAGATGCAATAAAACCAACGGTAAGAGAAAGATCACTGTCAAAGATGGCCTGCATCCATGGATTTTTATTTGGGGCCTTTAATATTTCCAAGAACTCAGGAAGATCAATCTTCCTAAGATCGGTGTCCTTGATATTTCCCAAATCAGAGGTTAAGATGGATTGAGGAGCAACTCCAAGAAATGTGTAATTCATATTCTCTTTCCCTTTTGAAGTAGAGGTAGACATGAAACCTATGTTTCAAGAGTTTGAATGCTACAGAAATCTAAAAATATAAGAGCAAGAAAACTTTGAAAACTCTAACCGAAAAATTTGGAAAGAAAATACTGAAAGAAATCTTCAAAAAAAAATTCTGAAGTCAAGGATCCTAAAAATCTGAAATCTTTGATTCGCCAAAAACCCAAAACTGGAATCTCTGATTCTATGAAAATCTAAAAACCTGAAATTTGAATCTCTGATTCTCTTAAAATCTAAAAAGTGTGAAGATTTTTTCCATAAATTTTCTCCCACATAGTTTCCTGCCTTGTGATTTTTTGAGGATTTCTCTAAAATGAAAATTTTCCAAAAGACACTCTGACTAATCTTTAAAGTAACTGCAAAAAGGAAATGTTAAGAAACCAAACTAGATTTTGAGAAATAGGAGGAAGTATGAGGGACTCAAAGAGATCCCCATTCTTTAAAAACCTAGAAAAACCTCTACAGCAGAACAAGGTAAAAAGAAATATCACAAGAGAAAGTAGAGGGGAAAAGAAAAGAAACCCAAAATGGGGAAAGAAGGAGAAAAGACCTAAAAAATAAAAGAAATTAAAACTAAAAAACATACCTTGAAAAGGACACTGAAAAAGGACAAGAATGAGATGTCAGAGAGAAATTGTTAGGTAAAAATAAAAATAAAAATACATGTTTATACAGAAATCCTAACATTAATGGTAAAAAATCCACCATGTACGGAGGCAGGTGAGAATTAATCATGCTTAAAACCTCTAAAGTTCTGAAACCTAAAAACCTAAAATTCCAAAATTTAGGATTTCAAACTTCAGAAAAAATGGGGAAGCAAAGGATAATTTGGCAACTAAAAGTCTAAAAATTGAAAACCTGTAAGTTTGGACTTTCAGAGTTTTGGACTTCAGAATTGTGAGTCAAATTTTAAACAAATGAGCCTAAAGAGTTCCGAAATTCCAAAAGCCTAAAATTCCAAAATTCAGGATTTTAGACTTTCAGACTTAAAAAAAATCAAATTTAAAATCCGAACTTAGCTTCAAAATTATGGAAAGGAAAAAATTCCAAAGTCCAAAAATTTGGAATTTTATCAGATTCTTACTCTTAGCAAAATTCATTGTGTGAGGTTTCCTTAAAAAACATAGGTCTGACATACATCCTTTTTATGGGTAGGTTAAATGGTTAATAGTAGGGTTTAGGGTTTACGATTTAGGGTTTAGGGTTGAGGGATAATGGTTGAGGGTTTAGGGTTTGGGGTTTGGGGTTTAAGGTTTTGGGTTTAGGTTTTAGGTTTTAGGGATTAGGGATTAGGGATTAGGGTTTAGGGTTTAGGGTTTAAGGTTTAGATACTAAGGTATATAGTTTAAGGTTTAGGGTTTTTGGCTCAGGGTTTAGGGTTTAGGGAATACAGGGTTTACATTTTAGGGGTTAAGGTTTAGGGATCAAGGTTTAGAATTTAGGGTTTAGGTTTTAGACATTAGGGTTTAGAGTTTAAGGCTCAGGGTTTAGGGTTTAGGGTTTATGGTTTATAGTTTAGTGTTTAGGGTTTAGGCCTGAGGGTTTAGCATTTAGGGTTAGGTTTTATGGTTTAGGGTTTATGGTTTACAGTTTATGGATTAGGGTTTAGGGTTTAGGTTTTATTGTTTATGGCTAAGTGTTTAAGGATAGGATTTGGGGTTTAGGTTTTAGGGTTTAGGGTTTAGGGTTTATAGTTTAGGGTTTATGGTTTAGGGTTTAGGGTTTAGGGTTTAGGGTTTAGTGTCTATGGTTTAGGGTATAGGGATTAGGGCTAGGTGTTTAGGTCTCAGGGTTTTGGCTTTAGGATTTATTTATTAGGGTTTAGGCTTTAAGATTTATTTTTTAAGGTTCAGGGTTTATGGTTTTGGTTTTTATGTTTAGGTCTAAGGGTTTATAATTTATGGTTTTGGGCGTTTGTGGTTTATGTTTTAGGGTTTAGTGCCAAGAATTTAGGGTTTACTATTTAGGTGTAGGGTTTAATGTTTAGTTTTTAGGGTTTAGCATTTCATTTTTAAGATTTAGGGTTTAGGGTTTAGGGCTCAAGGTTTATGGTTTAGGGTTTAGGGAGTTTATGCATTAGGATTTAGAGTTTATTCTTTAAAGATACAGGTTTAGGATTTAGGGTTTAGGGGGTTTATAATTTAGGGTTTATAGTTTATGGTTTAGGTTTGAGATTTTTGGATGAGGGTTTAGGGTTGAGGGATTAGGATTTAGATTTTAGGGTTTAATATTTAGGTCTTAGGGCTCAATGTTTACAATTTGGGGTTTAGTGTTTAGGGTTTATGGTTTAGAGTTTAGGGTTTAGGGTTTAGGGTTTAAGCTTTATGTTTAAGACTAGGTGTTTTTGGTTTAGGGTTTAGGGATTAGGGTTTAGGTTTTATAATTTAGGGCTTAGGGTTTAGGATTTAGGGTGTAGGGTTTAGGGTTTAGGGCTTACGGTTTAGTGTTTAAGGTTTAAGGTTTATGGTTTGGGGTTAGGGGTTTAGGGTTTAGGATTTAGGGTTTAGTGCTAAGGGCTAAGGGTTTAGGGTTTAGGGTGTTAACAATTTAGGGTTTAGGGTTTATGGTTTGAGGTTTAGGGATCAGGTTTTAGTGTTTAGTGTTTATGATTCAGGGTTAGGGATAAGGGTTTACATTTTATGTTTTATGGGGTTTAATTGTTAGGGTTTAGGGTTTAGAGATAAATGTTAGTGTTTAGGGGGTTTAAGATTTAGCATTTAGGGTTAAGGTTTTAGGGATTAGGGATAACAGTTTATGGTTTATGATTTAGGGTTTAAAGTTTAGGGCTTTACGTTTAGGGCTCATATTTTAGGGTTTAGGGTTTAGGGTTTATGGCTAAGGGTTTATGGTTTAGGGCTAGGAGTTTAGGGTTTATGGTTTATGGCTCTAGGTTATTGGTTTATTGTATAGGGTTTAGGTGTTACGGTTTAGGGATTATTATATAGGGTCAAGGGTTTAGGGTTTATAGTTTAAGTTTTAGGGTTTAGGGGGTTTACAATTTAACATTTAGGGTTTAGGGTTTAAGGTTTAGGGTTTAGGGTTTAGGATTTAGTTTTTTTATTTAATGGCTTAGCATTTAGGGTTTACAATTTAGGATTTAGGGTATAAGGTTTAGGGTTTAGGGTTTAGGGCCTAGGGTTTTTCAGTTTAGGGATTAGGTTTTAAGGATTATGGTTTAGGTTTTATGGTTTAGGGATCATGGTATATAGGGATCGAATGGATAAATGGATTTATAAATCTTCAAATCCTTGACATATAGGAACTCTGAAAAAATGAAGAGAAAAAATCCCATTAGTGAATGCGAAAAACCCAGAAAAAACTAAAAAAAAATTCTTTTTAGATTGTCTTCCTCTATGGGTTGGATGTCAATATCAATCTATAAATTATTCAAATCCTCAACACACTAGAAATCTATAAATCCAAATAAAAAAAACCCATTACCGAATGCAAAAAACCTAGAATTTTTTTTAAAACATTTTCTGCCTCTCGACGGGGATGTCTAAATGGAACTATAAATCTTCAAATCCTTGACACACATGAAATCGTCAACGCTAAAGAAAAAATCCCTTTACCAAATGTTAAAAACCTAGAAATGTTTTTCTTTATATTTTCTACGTCCTCAACACGAATGCCTAAATGGATCTATAGATATTCAAATCCTTGACACACAATAGCTCTTTAAAGCCAAAGAAAGAACCTTTTACCATACGTAAAAAACCTAGAAAAATATAGAAATTGTTTTTTTCTTTTCATATTTTCTGCCTCCCTAGTGTGGATGTCTAAATGGATCTATAAATATTGAAAAACTTGACACACTGGATCTCTGCAAAGCCAAATAAAAAACCCATTTCTGAATGAAAAAAACACAGAAAATTTAGAAATTGTTTTTTTTTCTCCATATTTTCTACCTCCCAAACATGAATGTCTAAATGGATCTATAAATCTTTAAATCCTTGAAACACAAGAACTCTACATAGCCAATGAAAAAAAACCCATCACCAAAAGAAAAATACCTAGAAAAACCTAGATATGTATTTTTTAAAAAAAATTTGTGTCCTTGACATAGATGTCTAAATGGACCTATAAATATTTAAATCCTCAACACAGGAACTCTATAAATCTGAAAAAAAAACCTATTACTGAACGTAAAAAACCAAGATTTTTTTTTTTCAAATTTTCTACCTCCCTGACATGGATGTCTAAATGGATCTATAAATCTTCAAATCCTTGACACATAGGAACTCTACAAAGCTGAAGAAAAAAATCATTTCCAAATGTAAACTACCTAGAAAAACCCAGAAATGGTTTTTTTCATATTTTTTACCTCCATGACATGGATGTCTAAATTCATCTATAAATATTAACATCCTCAACACATAGGAAATCTGTAAAGCCGTCGAAAAAAATAATTACTGAATGT
Organism: Taxus chinensis; assembly: GCA_019776745.2. Classification (NCBI taxonomy): domain Eukaryota; kingdom Viridiplantae; phylum Streptophyta; class Pinopsida; order Cupressales; family Taxaceae; genus Taxus; species Taxus chinensis. The sequence continues at coordinate 485,121,902 of CM034149.1, read as the reverse complement.
AAAAAAACCTAGAAATGTTTTTTTTAATATTTTTCTACTTCCCCCAGAATGGATATCTAAATGGATTTATAAATTTTAAAATCCTTGACATAAAGGAAATATGTAAAAGCGAAGAAAAAAATTGATTTTGGAACCATAAAAAACCAAGAAATGGTTTTTATTCAGATTTTATAGCTTTCTGGCATGAATGTCAAAATGGATCTATAAATCATTTAGGGTTTAGGGATTAGGGTTTAGGGTTTAGGGTTTAGTGTTTGGGTTTAGGGTTTAGTGCTAAGGGTTATAGGGTATAAAGTGTAGGGATTAGGGCTCACAGTTTTGATTTTAGGGTTTATGGTTTAAGGTTTAGGGCTCAAGGTTTCTGATTTAGGGTTAAGGCTTTAGGGTTTATGGTTAAATTTATAGGGTTTACGGTTTAATGCTTAGTGTTTAGGGTTTAGGGCTAAAGGATTAGTGTTTATGATTTAGGTCTGATGTATTTTAGGATTTATGGTTTATGTTTTATAGTTTAGAGTTTAGGGCACATGGTTTAGAGCTTAGGATTTAGGGTTTAGGGTTTAGGGTTTTATGTTTAGAGTTTAGGGATAAGTGTTTAGATTTTATTGTTTATGGTTTATGGTTTAAGGTTTAGGTTGTAGGGATCAAGGATTAAGGTTTAGGGATAAGGGTTTAGGGTTTAGGGTTTATGGTTAAGGGTTTAGGGATAAGGGTTTAGGGTTTAGGATTTAGGGTTTAGGTCTAAGGGTTTAGGTTTTAGGGTTTAGGACTCATGGTTTAGGGTTTAGTGGTTGGGGCTAAGTATTTAGGGTTTATGATTATAGGTTTTAGGGTTTAGGGATCATGGTTTAGTGTTTAGGGATTAGGTTTTAGGGTTTAGGATTTAATGTTTTATTATGGGGTTTAGGGTTTAGGGTTTATAGTTTGTGGTTGAGGATTTATGACTCAAGGTTTATGGTTTACATTTTGGGGCTCTGGATTTAGGGCTCAAGCTTTAAAAATAAGGATTGAGGGTTTAGGGTTTAGAAATTTGGGTTTATTGTTTAGTGTTTAATAATCAGGCTTTAGGTTTTATGGTTTAGGGTTTAGTTTTAAGGGATTAGGGTTTAGGGCTAGGTGTTTAAGATTTATTGATTAGGTTTTAATTTTTAGGGTTTAGGGTTTACATATAGGCATTTTAAGTTTATAATTGAGGGTTTACATTTTAACGTTTAGGGTTTAGGGATCATGGTTTATGGTTTAGGGTTTAGCATTTAGGGTTAGGGTTTAGGGTTTAGGGTTTAGGGTTTGTGGCTTAGGGTTTATGGTTTAGGTCTTTAAGTTGTTGTTTTAATGTATAGGGTTTTAGGCTTAGGGTTTAGGTTTTAAGGTTTACAGTTTATAGTTTATGTTTTAGGGTTTAGGGATCATGGTATAGGGTATAGTGTTTAGGATTTTTATTTTAGGGTTTAGGGTTTAGGGTTTTTGGTTTAGAGTTTAGGGTTTAGGGTTTAGGGTTTATGTTTTAGTGTTTATCGTTTAGGGTTTAAGGTTTACATTTTATAGTTTTGAGTTTAGGGTTTAGAATTTAGGGATAATGTTAAGGGTTTATGGTTTAGGGATCAGGATTTAAGATTTAGGGTTTAGGGTTTAGGGTTAATAGTTTAGATTTATGGTTTATATCTAAGGTTTATAGGGTATAAGGCATAGGTTAGGGCTTAGGGTTTAAGGTTTAGGGTTTAGGGTTTGGGGTTTATGGCTTAAGGTTTAGGGTTTAGGGTTTTTGATTTAGTGTTAAATATTTAGGGTTTAGTGTTTAAGGTTTAGGGTTTAAGATTTTCTTAGTGTTTAGGGTTTAGGGCTCAAGGATTAGGGTTTATGGTTTACAGTTGATGTGTTTTATTTTTAGGGTTTACGATTTATGGTTTGGAGTTTAGGGTGCATGGTTTGGGGCTATGGATTTAGGGTGTAGGGTTTATGGTTTAGGGATGATTGTTTAGAATTTATGGTTTAGGGTTTAGGGTGTAGGGCTCATGGATTAGGTTTGAGGGCTAAGGGTTTAGGGTTTACTGTTTAAGGTTTAGGGTTTATGGCATAGGGTTTAGGGCTTAGGGTTTGGGGTTTAGTAATTAGGGTTTAGGTCTCAGGGTTTATGGTTTAGGGTTTATGACTAAGTATTTAGGGTTCATGGTTACAAGGTTTAGGTTTTAGGGATCAGGGTTTAGGATTTAAGGATTAGGTTTTAGGGTTTAGGATTTAGGATTTTTATTTTATGGGGTTTAGGGTTTAGGGTTTAGGTTTAGGGTTTATAGTTTATGGTTGAGGGTTTAGGGCTCAGGGTTTAATATTTAATGTTTGTGTCTCTGGGTTTAGGGCTTAGGGTTTAGGGTTTATGGTTTATGGTCTAGAGTTTAGGGCACATGGTTTAGGGCTTAGGATTTAGGGTGTAGGATTTTGGGTTTATGGTTTAGGGTTTAGGTCTTAGTGTTTAGAGTTTATGGTTAATGGTTTAGGTTGTAGGGCTCAAGGATTAGGGTTTAGGGTTACGGTTTTATGGTTTAGGGGGTTTAGTATTTAGGGTTTAGCATTTATGGTTTATGGCATAGGTTTTAGGGTTTAGGGTTTAGGATTTATGGATTAGGTCTCTAGGTTTAGGGTTTAAGGTTTAAGGCTCATGGTTTAGGGTTTAGGGGTTAGGGCTAAGTATTTTTTGTTTATGGTTACAAGGTTTAGGGTTTAAGGATTAGGTTTTAGGGGTTAAGATGTAGGGTTTTTGTTTTATAGGGTTTAGGGTTTAGGGTTTATGGTTTATGGTTGAGGGTGTAGGACTTAGGGTTTAGGGTTTATATTTTGGGGCTTTGTGTTTAGGTCTTAGGATTTAGGACTAAGGATTGATGGTTTAGGGTTTAGGGTTTATTGTTTAGTCTTTAATAATTAGGATTTAGGTTTTATAGTTTATGGTTTAGCTCTAAGGGATTATGGTTTAGGGCTAGGTGTTTATGTTATTTGGTAAAGGGTTTATAGTTTAGGGTTTAGGGTTTAGGGCTAGGCATTTTGGGTTTCCAATAGGGTTTAGGGTTTATGATTTAGGGCTAGGAGTTTATGGTTTTTATTTTAGGGTTTAGGGATCAGGTTTTAGGGTTTTAGGTTCCACATTTAGGGCCTAGGGTTTAGTTTTTAGCTTTTAGGGTTTAGGGATTAGGGTTTAGTTTTTAGTGTTTAGGGTTTAATATTTAAGATTTGAGGTTTAGGGATCAAATTTTAGGGTTTAGTGTTTACGGTTTTGGGTTTAGGGATAAGGGTTTAGATTTTATGTTTTAAGGGGTTTACTTGTTAGGGTTTAGGGTTTAGATATAAAGGTTTATTATTTTAAAGGTTTAGGTTTTATCATTTTTGGTTAAGGTTTTGGGGTTTAGGTTTTAGGTATAAGAATTTATGGTTTAAAATTTAGGGTTTACAATTTAGGGCTTAGGTCTTAGGGATCATGGTTCAGGGTTTAGACTTTAGTGTTTAGGGTTTATGGCTAAGGGTTTATGGTTTAGGTTTTAAGGTATATGGTTTATGGTTTAGGGATAGGAGTTTAGGGTTTATGGTTTAGGGTTCTAGGTTATTCATTTAGGGTATAGGGTTTAGGGCTTAGGTTGTATGTTTTATTGTTTTGGGTTTATTGTTTATGTTTTAGAGTTTAGAGATCATGGTATAGGGTTTAGGGTTTAGGGTTTATAGTTAAGTGTTTAGGGTTTAGGGGGTTTACAATTTATGGTTTAGGGTTTAGGATTTAGGTTTAAGGGTTTACGGTTTAGGGTTTAGTGCTCAAAGTTTAGGGCAAGTATTTAGTGTTTAGGGTTAAAGTCTTAGATTTTAGTGTTTATGATTTATGATTTAGGGTGTAGGGATAAGGGATTGGGGTTTAGGGAATATGGTTTAGGTTTTAGGGTTTAGGGCCTAGAATATTTAGTTTAGGGATTAAGGTTTAGGTTTTATGGTTTCGGGATCATGGTATATAGTCTAGTTTTTATGTTTTATGGCTTAGGGTTTAGGGTATAGGGTTTATGGTTTAAGGTTTAGGGGGTTTAGGGTTTATGTGGTTAAGTGTAGGGGATTTAGGGCTTAGGGATTAGGGTTTATGGTTTAGGGTTTAGATTATAGGACACTAGGCTTAGGGCTCAAGGTTTAGGGTTTAGGGTTTAGGGTTTAGAATTTAGGGTTTTGGGTTTAGGGTTTATTTTTTAGGGCTAAGTGTTTAGAGTTTATGGTTTAAGGTTTAGGGTTTACAGCTAAAGGGTTAGGGTTTAGGGGGTTTAGGGTTTATGGAAAAGGTTTAGGCTAGGGTTTAGGTTTTATTGGTATAGGGGATTCATGTATATATTTTGTGTTTTAGGGTTTAGGGTTTAAGACTAAGGGTTTAGGGGGGTTTAGGGTTTATGGAGTTTAATGTAGGTGTTTTAGGGCTTAGGGATATTTATTGTGTAGGGGGTTTAGGGTTTTAATAGATTATAGTACATGGGGCATAGGGCTAAAGATTTAGGGTTACGGTTTAGGTTTTTGGGTTTAGGGGTTTAGTGTTTAGGGCTTAGGGCCTAGGATTTAGGTTTAGGGAGTTAGGGTTTAGGTTTATGGTTTCGGGATCATGTATATGTCTAGTTTTTATGTTTTATGGATTAGGGTTTAGGGGTTATATAGGGGTTTATGGTTTAAGGTTTAGGGCGGTTTTTTAGGGGTTATGTGGTTGAAGTGTAGGGGGATTAGGGCTTAGGGATTAGGGTTTATGGTTTAGGGTTTGATTATAGGACACTAGGATTAGGGAACCTCAAGGTTTAGGGTTTAGGGTTTTAGGGTTTAGAATTTAGGTTTTGGGTTTAGGGTTTATTTTTTAGGGCTAAGTGTTTAGAGTTTATGGTTTAAGGTTTAGGGTTTACAGCTAAAGGGTTAGGGTTTAGGGGGTTTAGGGTTTATGGAAAAGGTTTTAGGGCTTAGGGTTTAGGTTTTTGGGCTCATGGTTTAGGGTTTATGAGTTTGTGCTAAGTATTTAGGGTTTATGGGTTTGTGCTAAGTATTTAGGGTTTATGGTTATAGGGTTTAGGGTTTAGAGTTTAGGGTTTAAGGATCAGGGTTTAGGGTTTAATGATTAGGTTTTATGGTTTAGGATTTAGGGTTTTGTTATGGGGTTTAGGGTTTAGGGTTTAGGGTTTATGGTTGAGGGTTTAGGACTCAGGGTTTAGTGTTTACATTTTGGGGCTCTAGGTTTAGGGCTCAGGGTTTAGGACTAAGGATTGAGGGTTTAGAGTTTAGTTTTTAGTGTTTAACAATTAGGATTTAGGTTTTACGGATTAGGGTTTAGTGTTTAGGGCTTAGGGCCTAGGATTTTATGTTTAGGGGTTAGGGTTTAGGTTTTATGGTATAGGGATCATGGTATATAGTTTAGTGTTTAGGGTTTAGGGTTTAAGACTAAGGGTTTAGGGGGTTTAGGGTTTATGGAGTTTAATGTAGGGGGTTTAGGGCTTAGGGATTATTGTGTAGGGTTTAGGGTTTAGATTATAGGACATGGGGCATAGGGCTAAAGATTTAGGGTTTAAGGTTTAGGGTTTTGGGTTTAGGGTTTAGTGTTTAGGGCTAAGTGTTTAGAGTTTGGGGTTTAGGGTTTAGGGCTAAAGGTTTAGGGTTTAGGGGGTTTACGGTTTATGGCGGAGGTTTTATGGCTTATGGTTTAGGGTTTAGGATTTAGGGTTTAGGTCTTAGTGTTTAGGATTTAGAGTTTAGGGTTTTGGGATCATGGTTTAGGGTTTAGGGGTTTAGGCTAAGTATTTAGGGTTTATGGTTACAGGGTTTAGGGTTTATGATTTACGGTTTAGGGATCAGGGTTTAGAGTTTAATGATTAGGTTTTAGGGTTTAGAATTTAGTTTTTTTATGGGGCTTAGGGTTTATGGTTTATGGTTTATGGTTGAGGTTTTAGGACTCAGGGTTTAGGGTTTACGGTTTGTGGCTCTCAGTTTAGGGATCTGGGTTTAGTACTAAGGATTGAGGGTTTAGGAATCATTTTTTAGTGTTTAAAAATCACGCTTTAGGTTTTATAGATTAGGGTTTAGCTATAAGGGAATAGGGTTTAAGTCTAGGTATTTAGGGTTTAGGGTTTAGGGCTAGGTGTTTTGGGTTTTGGGTTTAGGGTTTAGGGATTAGGATTTAGGGTTTAGAATTTAGGGCTTAGTGTTTAGGGTTTATGGTTTAGGGTTTAGGGATCACGGTTTAGTTTTTAGGGTTTAAGGTTTAGGGTTTAGGGTTAGGGGTTTAGGGTTTAGATTTTATGGTTTAGGGTTTTGGGATAAGGGCTAAGGGTTTAGGGTTTACAGTTTAGGGTGTTAACGATTTATGGTTTATTGTTTAAGGTTTATGGTTTGATATTTAGGGATCAGGATTTAGTGTTTATTTTTTAGGATTTAGCATTTAAGGATAAGGGTTTAGATTTTATGTTTGTAGAGGGTTTACTTGTTAGGGTTTAGGGTTTAGAGATAAAGGTTTAGTGTTTAGGGGGTTTAAGATTTAGAATTTAGGGTTAAGGGTTTAAGGATTAGGGATATAGGTTTATGGTTTATGATTTATGGTTTATAGTTTAAGGCTCATAATTTAGGGTTTAGGGTTTAGTGTTTAGGGTTTACGGCTAAGGGTTTATGGTTTAGGTTTTATGGTTTAGGGATAGGATTTTATGGTTTATGGTTTAGGGCTCTAGGTTATTGGTTTATGGTATAGGATATAGGGCTCAGGGTTTAGGTTTTATGGTTTAGGGTTTAGGGATCATGGTATATGGTCTAGGGTTTAGGGTTTAGGATTTAGGGGGTTACGATTCAAGATTTAGGGTTTAGGATTTAGTATTTAGTGTTTCGGTTTAAGGGCTTAGTTTTTAGGGTTTACGATTTAGGATTTATGGTATAAGGTTTAGGGTTTAGGGTTTAGGGCCTAGGGTTTTTAGTTTAGGGATTAGGGTTTACATTTTATGGTTTAGGGATCATGGTATATAGGGATCAGATGACTAAATAAATTTATAAATCTTTAAATCCTCAACACATAGGAACTCTAAAAAAACAAAGAGAACAAACCCATTAGTGAATGTAAAAAACCCAGAAAAACCCAGAAAAGTTTTCGTTTTAGATTGTTTTCCTCTATTGCTTAGATTTCAATATTGATCTATAAAATATTCAATTCCTCAACACACTAGAAATCTATAAATCTAAAGAAAAAAACTCATTATCGAATGTAAAAAACATAGAAATGTTTTTTTGAAATTTTTTTGCCTCCTGACAGGGATATCTAAATGGAACTATAAATCTTCAAATCCTCGACACACATGAGCTCCTCAACACTAAAGAAAAAAACCCTATACCGATCGCAAAATACCTACAAATGTTTTTTTTTCAGATTTTATACCTCCTCAACACAGATGTCTAAATGGATCTATATATATTTAAATCCTCGACACAAAATAGCTCTTCAAAGCTGAAGAAATAACCTTTTACCAAATGTAAAAAACCTAGAAAAATACATAAATGGTTTTTTTATTTTCATATTTTCTAACTCCATGGTGTGGATGTCTAAATGGATCTATAAATATTGAAAACCATGACACACTAGATCTCGGAAAAGCCAAAGAAAAAATCCATTTCCAAATGAAAAAAACACAGAAAAACATAGAATTTTTTTTCCATATTTTCTACCTCCCAAACATGAATGTATAAATGGATCTATAAATATTAAAATCCTTGATACATAGGAACTCTGCATAGCCAATGAAAAAAATCCATCACCAAAATAAAAATACCCAAAAAAACTAGAAAAAAACCTATTACTGAACGTAAAAAACCAAGAATTTTTTTTCATATTTTTTGTCTCCTAGACATGGATTCTAAATGGATCTATAAATCTTCAAATCCTTGACACACAGGAACTCTACAAATTTGAAGAAAAAACTCATTTCTGAGTGCAAAATAGCTAGAAAAACCCAGAAATGGTTTTTTCATATTTTTTGCCTCCCCAACATGGATGTCTAAATTGATCTATAAATTTTCAAATCCTCGACACATAGGAACTATGCAAAGCCTAAGAAAAAAAACCAATTACCGAATGCAAAAAAACCGAGAAATGATTTTTTTTTCATATTTTATACTTATCTAGCATGGATATCTAAATGGATTTATAAATTTTCAACTCCTTGACATAAAGGAAATATGCAAAGCCGAAGAAAAAAACTAATTTCAGAACCCTAAAAACAAAGAAATTATTTTTTTTTCTAGATTTTCTACCTTCCTGGCACGAATGTTCAAATGGATCTATAAATCTATAACTGGTTTAGGGTTTAGGGATCAAGGTTTATGGTTTAGGGTTTAGGTTTAGGGTTTAGTGTTAAGGGTATAAAGCGTAGGAATTAGGGCTCATGGTTTATGTTTTAGGGTTTAGGGTTTACGGTTTATGGTTTAGGGTTTAAGATTTAGGGCTCAGAGTTTTTGATTTAGGGTTAAGGATTTAGAGTTTAGGGTTCAATGCTTACTATTTAGGGTTTAGGGATCAAGGATTAGTGTTTATGGTTTAGGTTTGATGTGGTTTAGGATTTATGGTTTATGTTTTATTGTTTAGAGTTTAGGGTGCATGGTTTAGGGCTCAAGATTTAGGTTTAGGGTTTTGGGTTTTAGGTTAAGGGTTTATGGTTTAGGAAAAAGTGTTTATAGTTTATGGTTTAGGGTTTATGGCGTAGGGATCAGGGATTAAGGTTTAGGGATAAGGGTTTAAGGTTTAGGATTTAGGGTTTATGGTGTAGGGTTTAGGGTTTAGGATTTAGAGTTTAGGTCTCAGGGTTTAAGGTTTAGGGTTTAGGGCTTATGGTTTAGGGTTTAGTGGTTAGGGATAAGTATTTAGGGTTTATGGCTATAGGGTTTAGGGTTTAGGGATCATGGTTTAGGGTTTAAGGATTAGGTTTTAGGGTTTAGTATTTAGTGTTTTGTTTATGGGGTTTAGGGTATATGGTTTACGGTTTGTGGTTGAGGATTTATGACTCAAGGTTTAGGGTTTATAGTTTGGGGCTTTAGAGTTAGGGCTAAGAGTTTAGGACTAAGGATTGAGGGTTTAGGGTTTAGGGTTTTAGGTTTATTGTGTAGTGTTTAACAATCAGGCTTTAGGTTTTATGGTTTAGGGTTTAGGTTTAAGGGATTAGGGTTTATGGCTAGGTGTTTAGGGTTTAGGGTTTAGGGTTTAGGGTTTAGGGCTAGGAATTTTGGGTTTATAATTTAGGGTTTATGGTTTAGGGTTTAGGGTTTAGGGATCAATGTTTAGGATTTAGGGTTTTGGCTTAGTGTTTAGGGCTTAGGGTCTATAGTTTAGGACTATAAGTTGGTTTAGGGTATAGGGTTTTGGGCTTAGGGTTTAGGTTTTAGGGTTTACAATTTATGTTTTAGAATTTAGGAATCATGGTATAGGGTATAGGGTATAGGGTTTATAGTTTAGGGTTTAGAGTATAGTATTTAGGGTTTAGGGTTTAGGGTTTAGGGTTTATGGCTCAGGGTTTAGGATTTAGGGTTTAGGGTTTAGGGTTTAGGGTTTATAGATCAGGTTTTAGGGTTGATGGTTTAGGTTTATGGTTTATTACTAAGGGTTATAGGGTGTAAACCCTAAACCGTAAACTATATACCATGATCCCTAAAACATAAACCCCCTAAACCCTACAACCCTAAATAATTATCTCTTACCCCTAAACCCTAAAATATAAACCCTAAATCCTAAACCGTAACCCCTAAATAGTAAACCATTTACCCTAAACCCTATACCCTATAACCTCATCCCTATACCATAAACCCTAAATCCTTAACCCTAAACCCTAAGCCATAAACCCTTAACCCTAAACCCTAAATCTCAAGCCCTAAATCCTAACCCCTAAACCCCTATCCCTAAACCCTAAACTATTAATCGTAAGCCATAAATCCTAAACCCTTAGCCCTAAACCCTAAACATTAAAACCTATAAGCTATAACCTATACCCTGAACACTAAACCCTAAACACTAATACCTAAACACAAAACCCTACCCTAAACCCTAAACCACTATCCCTAAATCCTAAACCATAAACTCCTAGCATTAAACCCTAATCCCTAAACCCTCAACTCTAAAACCTACAACCTAAACCCTAAACCTTCAACTCTAGACCCTAAACCCTAAGCCCTAAACCCTAAACCATAAACTATAAACCCCTAAACCCTAAAACCTAAACCCTTATCCCTAAACCTTAAAACCCAAACCTTACACCCTAAACCATGATCCCTAAATACTAAACCCTTAACCCTAAAATCTAAACCCTAACCATTGAGCCCAAAACCATAAACCCTAAACCTTAAACCCTTAACCATAAACCCTCTAAAACTCAAACCTTAAACCCTCGAGCCCTGAACCCTAAACCTCAAGCCCTAAACCCTAAACCCTAAACTCTAGACTTTATACCCTATAACCTATACCTTGATGATTAAACCCTAAACATTATACCTTAAATCGTAAACCCTAATCCTTGATCCGTTAATGCTAAACCCTTAACTCTAAACATAAAAACCCTTAAACCTAAACTATAAACCCCTAAACACTAAACCTTAAATCCTAATTCTTAAACCCTAAGACCTAAGGCCTAAACCCTAAACCCTTAACCCAAAATTGTGAACCTCTTAAAACCTAAACTCTAAACCTTTAGCCTTAAAACCTAAAGCCTAAACCATAAAACCTAAAACTTAAACCCTAAACCCTAAACCCTAAACTCTAAACAATAAACCCCCTAAATGTTAAACCTTAAACCCTTATCCCTAAACCCTAAAATGTAAACCCTAAACTATTTACCATGATCCCTAAACCCTAAACCCCAAACCCTAAACCCTATTCCTTAATCCCTAAAACCTAAACCCCAAGCCCTAAATGTTAAACCCCTAACCCTAAACCCTAAACTATAAACGCTAAACCATAAGCCCTAAATCATAAACCATAAACCCTAAGCACTAAACCCTAAACCCTAAAACCTAAACCCTTAACCATAAACCCAAACCATAAACCCTAAAATATAAACCCTAAATTCTAAATTGTAAACCCCTTATACCATGAACCATAAACCCATAGCCCTAAACCCTAAACCCCCTAAACCATTAGCCCTAAATATTATAATGTAAACCCTTAAACCTAAACCCTTAGCCATAAATAATAAACCTTAAACCATAAACCTTATACCCTATACCTTGATCCATAAACCCTAAACCCTAATCCCAGAAAACTAACCCCTAATCCAAAAACACTATACCCTAAACCCTAAACCCTAAGAATTGTAATGGGTTAGAAGCCTTGGAGCTGGTTCTATCACAAATTGGAATCAGCTGTGTATAGCACTTCATGAGTAATTTGGAGAAAACGGATACAACTTGTCTCTTTTGGAGTAGCTGACAACCATCCAAAGAGCTCCCAATGAGCAGCTGACCGATTTCAACTTCAGATTTCAAAAGACTTGGGAGAGAATTCCAGTGGCAGTCAGGCCAATAGCAGAAGGTGCTTTTCTCTACTATCTCAAAGCTCTAAATTCTGATATTTCTATGTTGATTCAGTCTATGGGAAGCATAACTATCCCTATGGCTTATAACATTGCCATTAGGGCTGAAAATTGTTTGATCCAAGCTGGCAAACTTGCCCCTAGACCTCCCATGCCATTTTTTCCAAGTTTAGAGGTCCCAAACACCAATCAAGAACCTAATTTGGCTCCTTCTCCCACTCCTAGAAATCAAAGTTCAAATGAAGCTTCCACTTCATCTCCAAGTACCCCAAATGAGCTTCAAGAAGTCATGAAACAATTGCAAAACCTAGGCAATGAGCTGGTTACTCTCAAGAGGTAGCAAGCCCAAGGTTTTAGACCTTCTTATCAACCCCAAGCTCAGCCTAACATGCACCCATACCAACCACAAAAGGCCTCCTAATCCAGCTGCAAATATAAATCAAACAAGGCCTCCTACCAATAGACCATTCCAGCCCTACAATCCAAATGTCATATCTGCCTCTAAGGCGTTGGTGCCAACACAAAAAAACATTGCCCAAGAGTATGACTGGTGTTTTCCATGCAATGAGCCTCATAACAAATCCATGTGCTTCAATGGTGCTTTGAATCAAGCACTAATGGTGACAACTACTGGTGTGGAGGGTTAGGGCAGTCAAGGAAACAACCAACAACAAGAAACATTTCAATAGCAATCAGCCCCAAATGACACCACATTGGTAAATTGGCAAGCAGAGGATTTTTGTGGCATGAACCAGGTAGTTTCTCAAGGTGTTGTAGCCAACACAAGGTTAAAAAAAAGGAATTTGGGTGAAGAACAGCCATTAGCCCCAACCAATCCTCAACCTTCCATGGTTCCACAAATGGTTGGCAAGCAAAATCTAATTTCAAATGCACAAGGGCAGCCAAGAACAGCCCCTAGGTCAACTCAAATACCAGTTGTTGGTGCCCACATGCAAGGGGTGAATGTGCAAGCAAAGGGACAGCAAAGAGACCCTTCATCACCATTCAGTATCATTGATCAGATGAAGAAGACAAATGTTAATATATCAATGTGGGAATCCCCATTCATCCCAGGCCAAAAAGATCTACTGCAAGCTGCCATGAAGGACAAGTCAACTTCAAATCAATAGGTCCAAAGGCAAGAGAAGGTACTTATAAATGCTACCCAGCCTGAAGGGAATCATGGAGGGCCACAAGGTAAAATTTTGAAGCCCCCTCCTTTCTATGTTTCATTAATCATTGGAAATCAGCTAGTGCACAATTACATGATAGACTTCGGGGCAAGTAGCTCAGTAATGCCTAAACAAATAGCTGATCAACTAGGGCTCTAGTATGAAACAACATCCAAAGGGGTAGTGCAGCTAGATGGGATAGAAGTAGAAATAATTGGATTGATTAGAAACTTTAGTCTTACCTTGCATGCATGTCTAAATGTTGTTGTTTTACAAGATGTATCAGTCATAGACCTTCCACCACTCTTTGCCCTATGCTTGTCAAGGGACTTCACAGCCAAGATTGGAGGATATTTGTCTTTTGATTGGTCACACATGCTGTTTAGAATGAGGTATGGAACTAAGGCTACAATCATGTTAGAACCTATTGCAAACTTCCATATTGAGCCTTACACTCCAAGTCAGATTAATGCCAATTGCTTAGCATTTGATCAAGAAGATCACCCAAGCACTGATGAGGCTGACACCAAGGTTGGAAGCATCCCAGATCTAACTCTTGATGAATGGGAAAACAAGATACATGCATTTGATCCTTATCAAGAAGTGGAAGAATCTGAGCTGGGATTCTATTGCATACATGAAGAAAATCAGCCTATTCCTAGCATCACCAAGCCAAACCACAAAGATGACAACGAGGTATGGCAACTATTTTTTGATGGATCAAGGAGTAGACAAGGTGCAGGAGGTGGAGCTATGCTTGTTTCACCTCAAGGAATAAAGTACTATTCAGCTTTTAGATTTCAGTTTTATACTCCAATAACACTGTTGAATATGAAGCCTTGGTGCAAGGGATGCATTGAGCAATAAAAAAGAAAATAAAGAACTTGCAAGTCTTCGGTGACAGTGAATTGATTGTAAATCAGGTCAAGGGACAACATGCTACCAAAAATGATCTTCTCAAGTGCTACAAGAATAGGGTGTGGGAACTCATGGAAGATTTTGAGGGTTTTGGCATCAAATCCATTCCTAGGAAAGATAATCAACCTGTTGACAGGCTTACAGTAGTAGGCGCAGCCTTTGACATTATGGAAAGTATTCAACAAGACAAGGTACAACCAAACATCCACGTGATTGTGAGGCCTTCAGTGCCAGATAACAATGTTAGTTGGCAAGTGTTCGAGAATGACCAGTAAATCATCCATTTATTGCAAGAAGAAGCCGAGTTCTCATCCAAGAATCAAGAAAAATTGGAACAACAGTATGGTGATCAAGTGGTACAGCTGAGAACTAACAAGCTTCCCAAGGGACTTATCACTTTAGAGTCCACTTTTAACCCCAATGATCAGTTTAGAAAGGAGAAAGAAAACATTTAGGTCAAGAGAGAGGATTCAGTATCCATCTTGGTAGAAGAGAACAAACCATTACAAATTGGAAGGATGACAACTGAACAAGAAAGGTATGAGTTCACACAGCTGTGTCAAGAGTTCCCTGATGTGTTTTCTTGGAGCTATGAAGACTTGAAAGGTTTCAATCCCAACTTAGCTTAGCATACCATCGAATTGGATCCAAATACTAAGCCTGTAAGGCAGAAACAAAGACCAGTCAATCCACACATGGAGCCTCTCATGAGGAAGGAATTGGACAAGCTGATTGAGTCAAGGATCATATTCCCAATCAAGCATTCTAGTTGGGTTGCCAACTTAGTTCCTGTCAGAAAGAAGAGTGGAGAGATCAGATTGTGTGTTGACTTCAGAGACTTGAATAGATCCTCTCTCAAGGACCATTACCCACTCCCTTCCATGGAGAAAATATTTTTAATTTGTAGCTGGTTCAGAAAGGTTCTCACTACTTGATGGCTACTCAGGCTACAATTAGATTATGGTGAAGGAAGAGGACCAGTTCAAGAAAGCCTTCACAACCAAATGGGGAACTTTTGCATACAGGAAAATGCCATTTGGGCTATCCAACGTTGGTGCTACCTTCCAAAGGGCAATGGACATGGCATTCAAAGGTTTGATTAACAATGTGGTGCTGATTTACCTTGATGATATCATTATTTTTCCCAAAAAAGTAGCAGACCACCTCTCTCATTTGAGGCAAGTCTTCATGAGGTGAAGGAGATTTGGAGTGTCTTTGAACCCTAAGAAGTGTATCTTTCTTGCACATAAAGGAAAGCTCCTTGGCCATATTGTCTCCAAGGAAGGATTAGCAATTGATCCAGAGAGGGTTGAAGCCATAAGAGCACTACCATTACCAAGCCACAAGAAAGCCCTTTAGAGTTTCTTGGGAAGGATAAACTTTGTTCAGAGGTTTGTCCCAGATTTTACAGCCCTTGTCAAGCCCATCACCAAAATGTTAAAGAAGAGCATGGCTTTCAAGTGGACTATAGAAGGCAAGGAAAGTTTTGAAGCAATCAAAGAAGCTATCTCTCAAGCACCAACTCTCATCAACCCAGACTTCTCCAATGATTTCATCCTCTATGCATTTGGAGGTAATGACACTATTTCTGCCATTTTGGTATAGTAGAACAAGGATAATGATGAGCAGCCAATTTCCTTCTTTAGCCGGAGCCTAGATGACTATGAGGTGAGATACTCTTTTATAGAGAAGCATGTACTTGTAGTAATCAGAAGCTTGAAGAAATTCAAGCATTTAATCTCAAACAACAAGGTCCAGTTGCTGGTCTCACATGCTGGGGTTAAGGACTTCCTCCTCAACAAGGATTTGAATGAGAAAAGGGTAGGTTGGATCACCCATGTCATGGAGTATGACATTGAGATCAAGATCACCAAGCTGGTAAGAGGGAAAGGATTGTGTGAGTAGCTAGTTTTGGGGAAGAAAAAAGAAGTATGTAATGAAGAAGAGGATGTTTTGACAGTCCAGGACAACCATGAGCCAAGTGGCAATCAAGAATAAGACAATACTGTCCCCACTCCTTGCTGGACCCAAGATATAATGCACTTCCTAGGCACAGGACTATGCCCTCCAGAGATGAACAAGACCCAAAGGAGACACTTCAGATTGTAGGCTGTCCCGTATGCCATTGTTGATAGAGTTTTGATCATGAGAAATGATATGACCCAAGTATTCTACCTCCATGATTCCAAAAGCACACTTAGAGGGCTTGACATAAAGGTGGTGTTGTTCAAGAGTGTCTAGAACCTTATTGACATGATGTTAAGTGTTCCTCCCATGTCTTCTTCCGGATTAAGATATCAAAGAATACTAGGATTTTTTTGCAGAACATGCATCAGGATGTCCAAATTCCAAGAAAAATGACTGATTCAGAGCAAAATCAGGTTTCTAGGGTCCCTTCAGGAATCTTTCTAAACTCCCCAGGCCGAAGAAGGAAGGAGCAAGCTTTGAGAAAGTGCGAAAAGTTGCAGAAAGGCAAATAGGAAGTCCCATCCAGGAAAAAGTGACAAAATATGGCTAAGTCCTTCTAGAGGGCCCAGCAGTCGGGACATTTGGGACAGAAGGGCCCGAACCGGCCGGTGGCTACGCTGTGAAAAATGGGACAATCAGCACAAGGAGCCCAAAAGCAATTGGGACAAGCGGGCCAGAAATACCCGAACCGGCCGAACCAGCCGAAAAGAGACAAGTCAGCCCAAAAGCAATTGGGACAAGCGGGCCAGAAATACCCGAACCGGCCGAACCGGCCGAAATTGTCCCAAAAGGTCAAAAATCAAAATAGGACGTCTGGGACAAAAAGACCCGAAATATGCGAAGAAGCCGAAGGAGCCGAAAGCCAATCAAAAGGTGCCACGTGTCTTTGGCCAAATGAGGGACAAGGAAGCCCATTTCAGGTGGATCGGAGGTTTTTGTCCCAAGCAGCACTGGGACATCCGGGACGAATGGACGCGAAGTACGCGGAAGACCCGACAGGCCCGAGAACCATTGAGAAATTGCCACGTGTCATCAAGGAAAAGCCGAAGGGTCAAAGGGCAAGATTTGAAGCGCTGGCCCGAGCCAATAGAAATTGGACACGTGTCCAATGGAGCATAGAAGTGCGGAGCTCGGGGAGGAGTTGGAAAGTTTGGCCAAATCTAAGCCAAAAGGGGTAAAAGGGAAGGAAGACCCGACAGGTTCGTGAACCAACCAATGCATGCCACGTATCCCTAGTGGTGGCACGAGAAAAATGTGGAAAATATTCCAAGAGCACCAAAAGTCAAAATTCAAGAGACAGCCCGCCGAAAAGCAGAGGAGAGAGAATTATTCAGCGAATCAGAGCGTGCCACGTGTCATCCAAGTGGCAGAGCACGGGAAATATTTCAAAATCCGTTTGGGTCTGTTCCGTGCCCTAAATCTTCAGATCGCCATATCTTTTGATCCAGAGCTTGGATTTCCACGTTCTTTATATCAACGGAAAGCTTGTGAGATGCTCTACATGATTCTGGGATCAATCTCGAGTTTTGGTGCAATCTGAAGAGAGAAAATGGAGAAACGGCGCTGACATGTGATAATGGCCAGAAGCGACCTTTCAACAACCTGTTTTAATGCTAATGGGTCGCATTCTTCTTCTGCACGGCCAGAAGTGACATTTTAGCAGCCCAGTTAATGCAAATGGGTCCGCATTCTCCTCAAAATCGCTCAAAGTGACAAGGTATGGGTTGACAAAGATCCCCATGCTGATTTAATACATCTGCAGTCAATGAGGGATGGGCTTGCACGTTTTTTCATGTTTCTGTCCCCTAGGTTCGACCCATGCAATGTAAAAGCCAGATTTGGCTCATTTAGAAGAGTTGTTCATTTTTTTGGCTCTGCTCTCCCTTCTTTTCTTCTCTAGGGTTGAAAATGGAGTTCGAACCTCCTCCCTTGCTCTGTAATGGCATTTTTGCCTCTTATTAATGGAATGATGTTCTGTGCAAACTTCTGAAGCAACAAAACGTGTTTTGTGATGCATCTGTCCATCCTTGCTCATTTTTGCTTGTTTTCTTCTTGCCTCTCTTCATTGCAGGTATTTGTGCATGTTTGAACATTCACTGCAGATCTGGAGCTGTGTTCATGGAGTTTTGGGACACTTTCTGTGTGAAATCTATCCTTGGGCCTGTGATGCATCTGTCCATCCTTCCCATTGCTCACCTCTCTTTGTCCCATGGCAGTTTTGATAGATGTTCAACATTCTCCTTCTCTGGTGTATCACCGTTTTAGTGTAGGCTTTTGCTTTTTTTCCCTTCTCTCTCTCTCTCTGTCTCCTTGGCATGGTTAGATTAGGATTAGATTAGCTTGCCTGCACTGGAATAGCTTGTGGCAGGTAGTTTAGGAGCAGGAACCAGCCTTCTCTGGAGATTCCTCTCTCAGTTTCACAAGTCCCACGCTTGGAGAGAGGTTTCCATGTTGTGCAATCACACTGGATGCCTGAACATCAACCTAGAAGCCTGATGTGCGTCCAGGGGTGCTGTGATTTTGCACTAACAGTTTTGGCACGCCCGGTGGGACCTTAGAGGTCTTTCACTTCATCTTTTGCAGGTTGATGTGTTCCTGTGAAGATTTCAGCCTTTGGAGGCACTTGCAAACACATCTGGCAACTCCATCTGATCAGCAACCCATTTCTCTGAGCTTGCAGACCCGTTTCCATACATTTTCATCCATCTTTCTTTCCATCTCTTTCATTCTTTTCCATTCCATGAAGTTGTGCAATCATGACTTCATTTCCATCATGGATTTCACATCAACAACAGCAGTATATTCCACCTCCAACACGTTTTACAAATCCTCCAGATCAGCATGCATACTCATATGAACAGCAGTGCCAAAGTCAGTTTGGCTATGGAGCTTTCCAAGAGCAAGAGTATGCATACAATGAAGACCATCAGATCCAAGATGCTGGTCTGTTGGAGAAAATCCAAAAGATGGAGGAGGGGATGGTGCAGTCCAGGGCTCAGGCACAGATGAGAGCATTTGGAATCGGTTGTGAAGCACCCTGTCCATGGGTGGGACCTTTTCCAAGTCATTACAGCCCTCAGGAGAAGCTTGACTTCATGATTGCAACGCTGCCTTTGCTTGCAAAGTGGATTGAAGAAATAGAGGTGTATGAGAGAAGTATTCAGCAACCTTGTCAACAGGTAAGTTCACACCATCTCATGCCTTTTCTTTTCCTCTTTCCCAATCTGTTTCAGTTCAGCAGTGTCAAGTTTCAAACCCTCCATCTGCTGTCCCAAATGTTGAATCCATGTCTCCACCTCTCAGTCTTCCACCACACCTCGATTCTTCTTTCCTTTTCCCTTCCAAACAGTCATCCCCTCCACAAGAGCTAACAGAAATACCCCCTCCTCCAAAGAAACAAGAGGTTTCACCTGCCTCCACCACCACAAAAAATTAAAATCAGTGGAGTTTCAACCTATCCCTCCTTTTGCATTCCCAATTCCATGTGGGAAAGAAGAAATTGTAAAAATCAGTCATCAAGGACAGCAAGAGGAAGAGCCAAACAGAAAAGAAATGACAGACAGCTTGAAGGTTTGGGCTGCCAAATTTGGGATGACAAGGATCCCCTTGATGGTCAAGCCTACAGAAGAAGCTAGGGTTGGAGAACAAATGGTGGTCAGGACTGATTTTGTTGCAGCAGAAGAAGAAGATCTTGCAGCCCCAACTTGTCCTCTAGAGCAGCAGATTGAAGAGTTTGACTTGACAAACTTCATGCTGGAGAAGGAGTTCAATCAAGAGCAAGATTGCCTTCAAACATTGGAGGAAGGAGAAGCTGCTCCAAATCCAAAAGAAGAGGAGCACAATCTAGCTATGGAGGAGAAAAATGCAGATCCAAGGGCTTTGAGCACAAAGCAGGTTACAGAAGAACCTTCAGTTCTTCTTTCCACTTCATCTCTCTCAAGTTCTAGCACTGAAAAGGAGTTTGATCTCTCAAACTCAATATTGGAGAGTGAAGGAAACCATGGTGGTCAAGTTGCAGATCAAGAGGACACCATGGAGGAAGTTGAACACGAGCAGCAGGACAGCAATGAGGCAGTTTACCTGTCAGATTTGGAGGACTGTTTTGATGGAGAAGAGCCGGTTGAGTTTTCACCATTCTCTCTTTCATCATCCACATTCCAAACACAAGAGTCTGCTGTCATGAAGGAGAGCATTCATTTGCAGCAGCCTGCATCTTATAGCAGCCCTTTGGAACCAAAATTGGAAGATTTAAATCTTCCATGTTCTTCATCGGAGGAAGAGAAAGGGCAGAAGGGTCCTACCATTTCTTCCACGTCATCTATTCAGGTGGGTCTACAAGAAGACTCCATTCTTGGAGTTGAAAATCAGAGCTATGGGCATATCAAACGGATCAGACCTTGCCCAATCAGGTATTTGGCTTCATTGGAGCCAAAGGAGAAGCCACAACCAGTCATGCTTGCTTCTGAGCATGAGGATGAGCTACAAAGTACCAAGGATCAGCTGCCATACCTCTCCAATCCAAATGCAGAGCAACTAAAAGAGGTATTGGATTTTTCAGTTGATACCTTGATGATTTGGATAGAAGACCAGCTTCTTGTTGATTTTCCATCCATCCAAACAGCCATGATCAGTGCCAAATCAATTGCATGGCTGCCAATTTTGAAGAAAGGAAGCTATTTCTCACAACCAGTTGCAGGGTTTGTTTAGCTTGCCTTTGCTTCCAGTTAGAGTAGAGTAGATAGGTTTGCTTTCAGCAGAAGAAGTGCTTGTGCACACTCTGCATGTTCCATTTGGGGCATGTATGATTTTCAGTTTTGTACATAGTTTTTGGTGTTGCTGGTTTTGCTCTTGCACAGTTCGTTTCAGTGGTTTTTGGTGAGGACAACTCCATGCCCGGTGGGTTTCCAAGTGGCTCAGAGGAGAGATTTTCAAAGTTCAGATCAGTTTTCAGGCTATTACTTATGACTCCATGCCCAATGGATTGCTTCAGGCTACTGGTCTTTTCATCTAGCAGGCAGATGCCCCCGTTGAGTCGCCAAATTGTTATCCAAAATTCACCCCCCAGGGTAAATTTGATAACATGCATCAGGATGTCCAAATTCCAAGAAAAATGACTGATTCAGAGCAAAATCAGGTTTCTAGGGTCCCTTCAGGAATCTTTCTAAACTCCCCAGGCCGAAGAAGGAAGGAGCAAGCTTTGAGAAAGTGCGAAAAGTTGCAGAAAGGAAAATAGGATTGATCCAGGAAAAAGTGAAAAAATTGGCTAAGTCCTTCTAGAGGGAGCAGTCGGGACGTTTGGGACAGAAGGGCCCGAACCGGCCGGTTCGCGTGAAATCAGCACAAGGAGCCCAAAAGCAATTGGGACAAGCGGGCCAGAAATACCCGAACCGGCCGAACCGGCCGAAAAGAGACAAGTCAGCCCAAAAGCAATTGGGATAAGCGGGCCAGAAATACCCGAACCGGCCGAACCGGCCGAAATTGTCCCAAAAGGTCAAAAATCAAAATAGGACGTCCGGGACAAAAAGACCCGAAATACGCGAAGAAGCCGAAGGAGCCGAAAGCCAATCAAAAGGTGCCACGTGTCTTTGGCCAAATGAGGGACAAGGAAGCCCATTTCGGGCGGATCGGAGGTTTTTGTCCCAAGCAGCACTGGGACATCCAGGACGAATGGACGCGAAGTACGCGGAAGACCCGGCAGGCCCGAGAACCATTGAGAAATTGCCACGTGTCATCAAGGAAAAGCCGAAGGGTCAAAGGGCAAGATTTGAAGCGCTGGCCCGAGCCAATAGAAATTGGACACGTGTCCAATGGAGCATAGAAGTGCGGAGCTCGGGGAGGAGTTGGAAAGTTTGGCCAAATCTAAGCCAAAAGGGGTAAAAGGGAAGGAAGACCCGACAGGTTCGTGAACCAACCAATGCATGCCACGTATCCCTAGTGGTGGGGCGTGGGAAAAATGTGGAAAATATTCCAAGAGCACCAAAAGTCAAAATTCAAGAGACAGCCCGCCGAAAAGTAGAGGAGAGAGAATTATTCAGCGAATCAGAGCGTGCCACGTGTCATCCAAGTGGCAGAGCGCGGGAAATATTTCAAAATCCGTTTGGGTCTGTTCCATGCCCTAAATCTTCAGATCGCCATATCTTTTGATCCAGAGCTCGGATTTCCATGTTCTTTATATCAACGGAAAGCTTGTGAGATGCTCTACATGATTCTGGGATCAATCTCGAGTTTTGGTGCAATCTGAAGAGAGAAAATGGAGAAACGGCGCTGACGTGTGATAATGGCCAGAAGTGACCTTTCAACAACCTGTTTTAATGCTAATGGGTCGCATTCTTCTTCTGCACGGCCAGAAGTGACATTTTAGCGGCCCAGTTAATGCAAATGGGTCGCATTCTCCTCAAAATCACTCAAAGTGACAGGGTATGGGTTGACAAAGATCCCCATGCTGATTTAATACATCTGCAGTCAATGAGGGATGGGCTTGCACGTTTTTTCATGTTTCTGTCCCCTGGGTTCGACCCATGCAATGTAAAAGCCAGATTTGGCTCATTTAAAAGTAGTTGTTCATTTTTTCAGCTCTGCTCTCCCTTCTTTTCTTCTCTAGGGTTGAAAATGGAGTTAGAACCTCCTCCCTTGCTTTGTAATGGCATTTTTTGCCTCTTATTAATGGAATGATGTTCTGTGCAAACTTCTGAAGCAACAAAACGTGTTTTGTGATGCATCTGTCCATCCTTGCTCGTTTTTGCTTGTTTTCTTCTTGCCTCTCTTCATTGCAGGTATTTGTGCATGTTTGAACGTTCACTGCAGATTTGGAGCTGTGTTCATGGAGTTTTGGGACACTTTCTGTGTGAAATCTATCCTTGGGCCTGTGATGCATCTGTCCATCCTTCCCATTGCTCACCTCTCTTTGTCCCATGGCAGTTTTGATAGATGTTCAACATTCTCCTTCTCTGGTGTATCACCATTTTAGTGTAGGCTTTTGCTATTTTTCCCTTCTCTCTCTCTCTCTGTCTCCTTGGCATGGTTAGATTAGGATTAGATTAGCTTGCCTGCACTGGAATAGCTTGTGGCAGGTAGTTTAGGAGCAGGAACCAGCCTTCTCTGGAGATTCCTCTCTCAGTTTCACAAGTCCCACGCTTGGAGAGAGGTTTCCATGTTGTGCAATCACACTGGATGCCTGAACATCAACCTAGAAGCCTGATGTGCATCCAGGGGTGCTGTGATTTTGCACTAACAGTGACAACTCTAAAAATCATGAAGGCCGGTTATTATTGGCCTAAAATCTTCAGTGATTGCTATGCATGGATCAAGAGGTGTAAGAATTGTGCATTCTTCATAGGAAAAGAGAGACTTGCTGCCCTTCCATTACATCCAATCTCAGTTGACCAGCCATTCATGCAATGGGGTTTGGACTTCATTGGAGTCATTAATCCCAATTCAAGCAAAGGGCACAAATAGATTTTGACAGCCACGAACTATTTCACCAAATGGACAGAAGAAGTAGCACTCAAAGAGGAAAATGAGTTAGCATCTTAGACTTTTATGAGGGGATAACAACTAGATTTGGTGTACCTGCTACAATAATCTTTGATAATGCATTGGCATTCATTGGATCTAAGGTGACTGAGTGGGTTGTCAAGAACGGTATCTACCTAAGCACATCATCAAACTATTACCCTCAAGGTAATGCCCAGGCCAAGTCTACAAACAAGAACTTGTTAAGGATCATTAGGAGGAATCTTGACAAGAATCAGAGGTCTTGGCATACCAAACTAAAATCAGCCTTATGGGCTGATAGGATAACTCCCAAAAGATCCACAGGTAACTCTCCATTCAAACTTGTCTATGGAAGAGAGGAAATCTTGCCCATGTCACTTGAGTTGCCAACATTGGAACTCATGAAGCAGCTGGAGTTGTTATAATTTGAGCCCATAGAGGTGAGGTATGCAGAGTTGATGGAGCTGTAAGAGATCAGAAATTAGGCATCCCAAGCAATGGAGAAGGATCAAGCTTTTATCAAGAAGACCTTTGATAAGAAGGCCAAGGATAGATCTTTTTAAGTTAGAGATCTAGTGTTGAAATGGAATGTGGATAGAGAAAAATCGGGAAGGCATTCAAAATTTGATGCCATTTGGAGTGGCCCATACAGGGTCACGAAGTGCAAGAACAACAATGCTTTCTAATTGGCCTCATTGGATGGTGAAGAACTACAGATTCCAGTCAATGGAATCTATCTCAAGCATTTCTTCTAGAGGGAAATTCACTACTTTGTAAATATTAGATTAGATTTTCATTCCTCCAAGTGCTTGTGCACATTGTTTTGCTATAGGTCAGTTTTGTTTTCCCTAAGTGCTTTGGCATAGCTTGCTACCCATGGAGATGTTTTACAGTTCTTGCTCCCAACAGGTGATATTCCATCTTCCTCCTTATACATTCTAAGTCAGTTGGGGTTGTAAACAGAATATCTGATGACTCCATGCCCAATGGACTACTTCAGGCAACTGGTATCTTTTACCTAGCATGCAAGAAACCTCGGTGAGTCACCAAATTGTTATCCAAAATTCACCCCCAGGGTAAATTTGATAACATGCATCAAAATACTCAAGTCCTAGGCAAATAGATTGATTCAAGGCAAAAAATTAGGTTTCTAGGGTCCCCTCGGATTTTTTCTAAGTCCCCTATCCAAGAAGAAAAGAGAAAGTTATAAAAAGGGGTGAAAAAGTTGTAAAAAACAAGCTTGGGCCAGAAAAAATCATAAAAATCAGCTAAGTCCTAGTCCTCGCAGTAGTCGGGACAGTTGGGACGTCGGGGTGCGAATCAACCGAAAAGCCTCTAGGTGGTCCACGCAGCAAAGGGACATCTGGGCCATGGGGACGCGCGGGACATGAAAGGGCGAACCAGCCGAAGGTAAGAAAATCGACTAATTGTTGCGTAGATAAGGTTGGGACATCTGGGCCGAAAAGATGCGAAGGACCCGAAAAGGTGAAGTAGCCGCAAAGAGGGACAAGGAAGCCCATTTCGGGTGGTTTGGAAGAATTTGTCCCAGATAGTCCAGGACATTTGGGACAAATGGACGCGTGGGACACAGAAAGCCGAAGGAACTGAGAGCCAATCAAATCACGTCACGTGTCTTCACCTTAAAGAGTGAAAAGGAAGCCCATATCGGGTGGATCAGAGGAATTTGTCCCAAACAGCACTGGGGCAATTAGGCCAAAGAGACGCAAGGAACATGAAAATCTGGTAGGCCCGCGGACGAATCAGGAAATGCCACGTGTCACAAGGGAAAACGTCCAAAATTTGAAAGGGCGGGGTTCGAAGGGTCGACCCGAGCCAATAGACGCAGGACACATGTCCAATGGAGCAAGGAAGTGTGGAGCTCAGGGAGGACTTAGAAAATTTAGCAAGAGTTTTGGCAAAAAACTAAAAGGTAAAGGATGACCCCGCGCCCCTGTCCTCCAACCAGATCATGCCATGTGTCCCAAGTGGCGGGGACGCGGGGAAAAAATGGGAAATTTTCCAAAGTTACAAAAAGTAAAAAATTTCAAGGAAAACCCATGGGTAAGGGAAGGAGAGAGAATTGCTCATCCAATCAGTGCCTAACATGTGTCATCTAGGTGGCGGAGCGTGGGAAAAAATTTCAAAACCCATTTTTGCCTGTTTTGTGCCCTAAATCTTCAGATCGCCATATATTTTGATCCAAAGCTTAGATTTGCACGTTCTTTATATCATTGGAAAGCTTATAAAATTCTCTACATGATTTTGGGGTCAATCTTGAATTTTGGTTTAGTCTAGAGAGAAAAAGTTAAGAAATGGCTCTGACGCGTGTTCATGGCCAGAAGTGACATTTTAACGACCAAATTTAATACAGAATGGGTCGTATTCTCCTCCATTTCAGTCAAAAATGACAGGGTATGGGTTTGTAAGGTCCTCCATGCCGATTTAATGCATTTGCAGTCAATGAGGAATGGGCTCCCACATTTTGTATGTTTTCTCTCTCCTGGGCTCGACCCATGTAATGTAAAAGCCAGATTTGGCTCATTTTCAAAGGGGGAACACTTTTTGACATAGCAATCTTCTTCTTTCACCTCCATCAAGTGATTTTTGCAAGAATCAGACCTCTTCAAAGACTGTAATAGGTTTTATACCTCTCTAAGGTTGTAATGCAGTTGTTTTGACATTGGAAATGATAATGCAAGCTTTGTGAATGGGTTTCAGTCCTTTGTATTATTTGCTTCATTTCAGATCCTAATTATATCTTATCAGCATATATATGTTTTATGTTGCAATCTTTGGTCTGTTTCTATTTACATGACAAAATTGTTTCACCACTCCTTTTGGTGCATCACCATCTTTAATTAGTTTCATTTTTACATTTCTACCCCTGTCTCCTTGCAATTTAGAGTAGGATTAGGATCTGAACCTCTGTAGTTGTGCAAATATAGATCTAAATCAGAGGAGTTCGAGGAGCCAGCCTCTAATCTGGAGATTCCTTTCTCAGTTTCACAAGTCCTACACTTGGAGAGAGGTTTCCATGTTGTGCAATCACACTAGATGCTAGAGTGATCAACCTAGAATCCTGATCTGCATCTAGGGGTGTTGTGATCTAGCAACAACAGTGTCTTGGAAAAGGGCCTCCCTATGGACAAGGAGTCCTGCAACTAATTCTGAAAGCTCTCATTTGAGCTGTTGCTCTGGACTGCACCATCTTTACCTCCATCTTTTGGATTTTCTCCAACAGACCAGCATCTTGCATCTTATTGTATTCATTATATGCATACTCTTACTCTTGGAAAGCTCCATAGCCAAACTGATTTTGGCATTGCTGCTCATATGGGTATGTATGCTGATTTTTAATTTGTTCAAAATGCTGATTTGGAGGATTTAAAAAACATGTTGGAGGTGGGAAACATTGCTGCTGTTGTAAATGTGAGTTCCATGATGGAAATGAAGTCATGATTGCACAACTTCATGGAATGGAAAATAATGAAAGGGATGGAAAGAAGGATGGATGGGAATGGATGAAAAATAGGTCTGCAACTTCAGAAATGGGTTGCTAGTTAGATGGAGTCACCAGATGTGTTTACAAGTGCATCCAAAGGCTAAAATCTTAACAGGAACACACCAACTTGTAAAAGATGAAGTGGAAGACCTCTAGAACCCACCGAGCATGCCAAAACTATTGGTGCAGAATCACAGCACCCCTGGATGTTGATCAAATTTCTAGTTTGATCACTTTAACATCCAGTGTGATTGCACAACATTGAATCCTTTCTTTGAGTGTGGGACTCGTAAAAATGAGAAAGGAATCTCCAGAGAAGGCTGGTTCCTCTTCCTAAAATACCTGCCATAGCTATTCCAGTGCAGGCAATCTAATCTAATCCTAATCTAACCATGCCAAGGAGATAGAGAGAGAGAGAGAGAGAGAGAGAGAAAAGGGAAAAATAGAGCCTATACTAAAATGGTGATACACAAGAGAAGGAAAATGTTGAACATCTATCAAAACTGCCATGGGACAAGGAGAGGTGAGCAATGGGAAGGATGGATAGATGCATCACAGGCCCAAGGATAGATTTCACACAGAAAATGTCCCAAAACTCCATGAACACTACTCTGAACCTGCAATGAACATTCAAATGTGCACAAATATCTGTAATGAAGAGAGGCAAGAAGAGAACAAGAAAAAGAACGAGCAGGGATGGACAGATGCATCACAAAACAAATTTTTTGTTGCTCCAGAAGTTTGCACAGAACATCATTTCAATAGTAAAAGGAAAAAAACACCATTACAGAGAAGGGGATGAGGTTCAAACTCCATTTTCAACCCTGGAGAAGAAAAGAGGGAGGGCAGAGCTGAAAAGATGAACAACTTTTAAAAATGAGCCAAATCTGGCTTTATACAATGCATGGGTTGAGCCTAGGAGAGAGAAATGTAGGAAAACATGCAAGCAGTCTGATCATTGACCAAAATGCATTCTTCATTAAAATCGGTGGTTAAAACATCACTTCTGGCCGTGCTGAAGAAGAATGCGACCCATGTGCATTAAAATTGGTTGTTGAAACGTCAGTTCTGGCCATTACCACGTGCTAGAGACATTCTTGATTTTCTCTATGCAAACTGAACCAAAATGCAATATTGACCTAAGAATTGTGTAGAGAATTTCACCAGCTTTCCATTGATATAAAGAACATGAAAATCTGAGCTCTGGATCAAAAGTTATGGTGATCTGAAGATTTAAGGTAAAAAACAGGCCAAAACGGATCGGCAGGAAAATATTTGACTTTTTCCCGTGCTCTGCCACTTGGGATGACACGTGTCAAGTGTTGATTGGCCGTGCAATTCTCTTTCCTTCCTTTTCCATGGGTTTTCCTTGAAAATTTTGGCTTTTCTTTCACTTTGAAAAAAAATTCATTTTCCCCCCGCGCCCCGCCACTTAGGACATGTGGCATCGTTTGGTTTGTCGACAGGGGTGTGGGGAAAACCTTTACCTTTTAGTTTTTTAGCAAAAACTTTGCTAAGTTTCCAAATCTCTCCCTGAGCTCTGAACTCCCCTTAGGACATGTGTCCTATGTCACCTGGCTCAGGCCCTTTGTTCCATTTTCCCCTTTGAAACTTTTATCGACCACTTAGCAACTTTTTTCCCTCTGACACGTGGCACGTTCTGATTCATTGGTGGATCTTTGGCTTTTCATGTCCCATGCATCCCTTGCATACCTTTGGCCCGGCTATCCCAAACTACCTGGGACAAATATCTCCGAACTGCTGGATTCGGGATTCCTTGTCCCTCTTTGCGGTGAAGACACGTGGCGAGATTCTATTGGCTCTTGGATCTTTCAGCTTTTCACATCCTCCGCATACTTTTGGCCCAAATGTCCCAGACGAAAGTCTCTTGTTTCGGCCGAATCGGCCGGTTCGCATCCTCCGCGTAATTTTGTCCCAACTGTCCTGGACTACCTGGGACAAATATTTTCGATCCACGTGAAATGGACTGACTTGCGCCAAACCGGCTGATCCGCGCCCCGCGTGTACTTTTTTCCCAACTGTCCCAAACTCTGCAAAACAAGACTTAGATATTTTTCCCTTTCCTTCGGCCATTTTGGCTTTTCGCGCCCCACGCGTCTCAACGTCTCAACTATCCCGCAGACCACTTGGACTAGGACTTAGCCGATTTTCTTGTTTTTTCAGCCCCAACCTTGGTATGACGAACCTCAGTTCAACCTGAACTGGTATGACTCGAGCCCTTCAGACCTAAAATGCCTTAACATAGTCCTGCAACCTTATTTTCTAAATTTCTTCCATTTTATCAACCTGTTAGGATTCCTCCTTGGATGGGAGAGTTAGAAAAAGGCCGAGGGACCCCAAAAAAAACATGATTTTGGGCCTTGAATCAATCTATTTGCCTGGGACTTGAATATTCTGATGCATGTTATCAAAATTACCCTGGGGGGTGAATTTTGGATAACAGGTCCTAAATGCCTTGGTAGCTTGACTAGCTCATCTTGGATTATTCCTTGAAGATGTTTTAACATGATGGAAAATTCAAGATATAATGATCCTTAACTCACTCCATGAGCTTCCCATTTCACCTTTGAACATGATGACACCCTTTTTAAATCCACAATGAAATCCACTCCTTGAATTTCAAGATCTGAGCACATCGCCAAGTATTGATTAAGTGTTTAGAAACAATCTAAAGAGATATGCACCATTTTTAAGCTCAAGATGAATACCATCACCACTCATGGTGATCCTTTCTCATCATTCTCATGATGATCATTCCCTTAAATATCCTTTCTCATGATGATCAGGATGATCATTCCCTTAATGAATTATAATTACATATTGTGATCATTTATCTACATTTTGGTGTTCTTGGTGTTCTATTGTTATTGATATTCAAATCTATAAAGAAATTTCATGACAAATATATGGTGGTAGTTCATGAAATCTAGCATTTAATTCCAACCTTGACCATGTTCTATTAACTCTCAATTTTTTTCTCACCTAAAGCTTAATGTTCGGAGAATATCATGCATCCACAGATCTGGGTTATAAAAGAAGAAACTTGAATTTAATCCTTCTAGAGCTTATTAAATGGGTAAATGAGTAAAGAAGGATGTGTATGATAAGAAATATAATTTTTCCCCTATCAAGTTATCTAAAACCCTATTTTGGGGTTTCAACAAGAAACTATTGATATCTCGGATGATAAGGATTCTTAGAAGATAAATCTACCTAGAATTGGGTTATCAACCTTAGAAGTCTTCTTGAGTGACACCATTGCGAACAAGAATCTAATACCATTTAGGAGAACACCGTTTTGATCAATTTATCCCACATGGAATTAGAGATTGAAGGTGAATCACGTGTTCCTAGCCTCTACAATGTATTGAGCTCATTACCAAACACTAATTAAGTGTTTAGAAACACTCTTAGGAGGTATATATTGCTTGAGAGTATGAGATGATTATTAGTATCATCTTTGGTGGCCTTGGATAAAAATGTATGCTCCCAAAATGTAAAGGATTATTCAATATTTCCCCTTTTGTAGAGAAGAGAGATATGAGGAGAAAGAATCAGTTAGAATATTCATTCCTCAAGGAGTAGTAGGAACCGAGGAGAGAGGTGAAGAGAGAATTTTATATGTAAATCTATAAACTATTAAATAAACTCTATTCTAAATTGCATATGGATCTCTTTCTTATACATTGCTGAGATTTTCCTTGATGTTTTGGTTGAGGCCTATGATTCTATTGATGGGTATATAGAATTATTTGTCTCTTCATAGATATTTCATGGAAGTTAAATAGTGGGCACTATGTTTCAACATGTAAATTCCTAACTACAAATTGTAAATGTGTATTGTCGTATGTTTGGGGTATATTGGAATGTGAATATGGAAGAGTTTTTTCTTTGAAAAAAACCATGTGATGAGGGGTTGTGGAGCTCTATTACTTGAGTTTTAGAATTGAAAAAGTTGTTATTATGTGTTTCATACATGAATCTTTAAGAGACTGTGGACTGATACAATAAGAAACCAATTGAAGGAGTTACTTTGCATGTGTGTGGGAGCCATTAGACTTTTAAAAATGAGTATGAAGACTAGTATCATAAGTATTTTCATTTGATTGGAGAACAAATTTATAGGTAAGCCATTATGTTGACTATGACTTTGTATTGGTGTAGAAAATTCAATATCTTTGGTAGAGGTAGGAAGAAGTATTGAATTTAGTAATAAGAGTAGAGGAATATTGTTTTACAAGGTTACTTTCGATGCTTTAAGGTGAAACAATACACATAATGTTTGTGTATTATATATCCTGAATATAACTAGAGGTTAACTAGACAAAACCTACAGAGACATTATTATAGCTACAAGTCAAACGTGATCTAGACTATTAACTAGTGAAAGAACATTCACTGTTAATATAGAAAAAAGGGAATAGTTGGGAACATTTGTGTGGTCTAATATTACAGGTTTAAAAATGATTATAACTCTTTTTACAAGCCTATTTTATTTCTCGTGTTAAAGGCAGGGTACAAACTAGTGCTTAGGTTTTTTAAAACCCAAATCATGGAATTTAGACCCCAAATTTTCAAGGATAAACAAAGAAAAGGTCATTGAAAGGAATATGAAGTACTTTAAGTTTTCTTTGGTCAAAATTAGTGATATCATTGACAATTAACATGCATAGTTACATTCACAATTTGAAGACCTAAAGGGAGATTGAGACATAGGGTTTTGAGGGATGTTTTGCAACGAAGCACCATTTTGAAATCTTACATAGAGGGAGAAGGCATAAATGGG
Organism: Taxus chinensis; assembly: GCA_019776745.2. Taxonomy (NCBI): domain Eukaryota; kingdom Viridiplantae; phylum Streptophyta; class Pinopsida; order Cupressales; family Taxaceae; genus Taxus; species Taxus chinensis. Next base: position 485,090,513 of record CM034149.1, on the reverse strand, counting down.
TATCTAGGAAACCCATCAGTATGGTTTGAAGCCCCCTATATTTAAAGTTAAACTATAAAATACGCAAGACCAGGCTAGAAGAGAGTTAATATGCTAAAACTGAGACAAGATGATAACCAAGAGAAATATAAAGGGTTTAAACTTTTGAAAAATTTCATGTATTACACTGAGCCCAAAAGGGTATCTAAGGATGTGTTTATTTAGTTATAGATATGATTAGATGTGTATAATAATGGATATTTCATGGGAATGGCTCTTGAGAGCTAAAACAGTGCAAGTTTGATTAACTTGAGAGGATTAATTTTTTATTTGATTAATTGTCACTTTTTTGAATGGTTTCATGTTATACTGAGCATGGTGATGAAACAATATAAATAGTTGGAAGAATAAAATGGAAGAAAAAAATACTTCCGAATTTGTGCTTGATTTAGATTTAGGACACTTGAAACTAGTAAAGGAATAAAGTGGAAGTCTGAATAATGAGGTTTTACAAGAAACTGAGTCATTTACTAGTTGATTAGGCTTTGTGTTCAAAATTTGAGAGTGGGATTGGATATGGGGGTTGGAAGGGTAATTTTTAGGTTTATTTTGTCATTTTTCCATATTGGAGCCTATAGAGCTTGTTGGAAAGACTTCTAAAAACATGATACTAATGGAGAATGATTGAGATTGGTTTCTATGAGTGATGAAATGCATGCACTTGGACCTTTGCATCACCTCATGATTTTTTTCAAATCATTCATAGACCTCATGATGACCATTCCCTTGATTATTTGAATTGATAAAAAATACATATGTGTTTTGAATATATTATTGTGTTTTAATAAGATTTTGTTGATGATCAAATTGCTTTACTTCTAGACATAAATGCATTTATAATCCATATTTTTTTACTTTATTAATTTTACACATTCACTATTATTGGCCTCTGTGATTTCTATTTTGGCTATCCTTGCTTGTTTATATAATTGATTTCTCACAATAAAATACTTTCTAAGATAATTTATTTCTACACTATATTGTTTTGTTTACACGGTTGGTCAATCATACACCACGACTTAGTCATATTACATTGCTTTCTTACACTGTTGATTTCTCACAATACACTATTATTTACATCACTACTTGCTTCATGGCATTGATTGATATGGCTACTTGAATATCTTGTGTGTAACATTCACTTACTACTTACTCTAGTTACTATTATTATGTATTGCATACTTTACTATTATGTGAATTTGATTTCTCTTGAATATGCTAGTGTAGGTTATTATTTATCCTTTTAATTATTTTTTAAAATAATTCTTGCACTTATGTTAGCTCATAAAACTTCACGTCACACATTTCTCACTAGTGCACTCTTTGATTTAGTAGATACCTGGCATTCCCAATATGGTATCAGAGCCTAGGTGGTATAAGCTTGTCTGGTTTGTTTTTTCTGTAAGTTATCCATTTTTGAAATTGTAATACTTACAAAAACAATTAACATTACTCTATTATGGTGAAGAAAGATATTTTAAGTTATTTATTGTTGTGGAAACCATTTCTAAGTAGGAACATCTTCTAAAAATGTGTTTAGACCACTACTACTACTAAGAATCTTCCTAAGGTGCTTTTCAGTGTTATTTTGATATTGATTTCACTCATAAATTAGCTAAGGCATCCTCAGAATTTGGTCTGTTGCTTTTTCCCATCAACACCACATTTTTGGCTCATTTGTAGACATGGGTTGCATCATTTCCCAATAAAATAGTGTTGGAGGGTGAAAAAATACCATGGAGGGAATTTTTAACCTGTTACATTGATTTTTTGGATTGAAATATGTAAACCAATTCCTCAGACATGCCAAAAAGTCTCACACTTGTAAAAAACACCTTAGATATGAAAAAAACACCTCTACATGGTAAAAATATGCTACCAGTCTGTTGAAATCAGCTCTACATATTTAATTTTTTCTTCTTCAAGTTATAAATAACTATTTTTTATTTTGATGTGGCCTCAAATCAGACTTCATCAACAAAAATGACATTTCCTGGGGTTTTAGAAAACCTAACATCTGTAACCAATGCATTTATTTTGTGGGACCATGCTTTGCCAAGGTGAATTATTTTTTAACTTCCAAATTAAAATATTATTCCCAATATTATTTGTTTTTTCTTTTGAAATGAAAATTGTCAATTTGTAAAGGAATTAAGTGTTAATTGTATACACTTAATTTTTCACTTTTCATCTCTCATATCTATTACAAACAATTTCCTTCGTGTGATTAGATAAGGGTAATTGATGCATCTATTTCCTGAGAGGGTGCCTTAAGGGGCCTAGTGAGAACGGGAATGTTTATTCACATAACCATTATGGGTTAGAAACATACACAAAGAGATGGTTGTTATTTGTTCTTGGCCTTAGTTTTCTCTACCACAAGTATCCTTGTCTTCCTAGGTCTCATGGCATATCATATCATGATTTGTTCCTTTCATTCCACCATTTTTACACTTATCCATGTACTTTCATGACCCATGCACCCTCACTCTTACATTTCATGATACATTACTTCATTTTTGATCCTTGGTTGACAAATTGCCCCTATGTTATATTTATCATGGTGGACCCCATCGCTCGTAGGTGATGGCCTCCTATATATACCCTCAACATCATTTGACATTTATCAGCCGATCAGAAGCTAAGACATCTGAACTGCCATTTTCTCTACTCTTTTGCACCATCTTCGCATATTCTCACTATACTCTTGGTTCATCTTGTATATTTTTTAGATTGGATTGGACCCTCTTATTTTTGGATTGATTGTGTACACTATTGGTTCATCATATCACGAGGTCCTAACGACCCAAGAATGGTATTCCCCCTACTCCAACTAATATGAATTCTCTCTATGTGCTACTTTTTAAGGAAGAGATAGATGTATCAACAACCACCCGATAGGTCAAGTGATTTATTTAAACCCTTCTTTTCATTTCATAGATTTAGTTCCTTTCCTTACTTCATTATTCTATGTTAGCTCAATTTGTTATTAATGTTTGATGAGTGAGCATGGAATCTTATAAAATATGTCACACCCGTAATATTTTAAAGCTTTCATAGCAAGAAATGTTGAGAATGAAAATCACTATGATGGTAATAAGTAGTATTTATAATTTTAACATAGGAATGCATCGTGCATAGAATGGATGCATACCTATATGGTGATTTAACTGCTAATGGTTGTTAGATTTTTTTGACAATACTTTCTGGTTTGCCATTGTTGATGTTGATTTAGTGGGTGGACTCACCATTGTATTTTTGCCCGATAATTAATGATTTTTTGTGAAGGTTAAGGTTACTCTGCATTGTTAAGGTAATTACTGATTTATTAAAGGGTAATTGGTGGATACAATCCTAACTCGTTCTTGGAACACAATGCATTCTAGGAAAGTTGACTACATTTTCTGAAACAAACCTGGTTAAAATGCATTTAATTTGGAAAATAATTATTTAATTGATATTGTTTAATATTTCGATGAATTTGGTCATGGGCCATATTCCATTAAAAAATTGTCAATTTTGACTGTGAATGATGTTGCTGAGGTCATGACCACTAGTAAGGCAATTATTGATGGTTATTGTGTGAATATTTTAGTTACGAAGTTGATCTTGGTATTTAGAATGATGGTCATGGACCAATAGAAAGGTAATGCTAATGTTTTAACTTCATTTAAATGGTCATTAATCATGAGATTAATTAATTTTTTATGTAATGATAATGGTCTTAGACCATATTGCATTGTTTAATGTTTAAATAGTTGGAAAAGGTATAATATTATACCACGAGATAATTAAATTATTTTAATTATTAATGGTCAATGACCATATCACTTGGAAAGTTAAATTTTAAATTTATGGTTACATACCATATGGGAAAATAACAATGAATTAAAATTATTAAAGTTTTAAAGTGGTCATAAACCATTCACATTACATGCAAATTAGAAAATTAGAGGGAAGGTTTTTAGCTAAAGAAGTGTAAACATAAACCTTAAATTGTCACAATGGTCTTTCACCAATCCATACACACAGTCCATTCAGCTAGGTACAATTGAAGAAATTTATGGATGAAGTCCTCAAAATGCTTGTACCGCAATGTGTGAGAACACAACAGGTGCATTATTCAACCCAAAATTCATAAGCATGTAGGAAAACATTCCCCATTCAATTTTTCACCCTTGTCACCATTATTATAGATCCTCTCAACTGTCACCCAATCAAATCATAAGTCCCATGTTCCCAATTGTCACATGCCACACTAGTGGTATCACTCAAGGATTAAGCATCTTCAAACTGGATGACTCCCTCTAATCAGAGGAGTTCGAGGGCCAGCCTCTTAATTGGAGATCCTTTTCTCAGTTTACAAAGTCCTACCACTTGGAGAGAGGGTTCCATGTTGTGAATCACACTAGATGCTAGAGTGATTCAACCTAGACTCCTGATCTGCATCTAGGGTGTTGTGATCTAGCCCAACAAACAGTGTCGGAAAAGGCCTCTATGGACAAGGAGTCCTGCCAAAAAAAACTATTCTGAAAGTATCATTTGAGCTGTTGATCTGGACTGTCACCATCTTTACCTCCATCTTTTGGATTTTTCTCCAACAGACCAGCATCTTGCATCTTATTGTATTCATTATATGCATACTCTTACTCTTGGAAAGCTCCATAGCCAAACTGATTTTGGCATTGCTGCTCATATGGGTATGTATGCTGATTTTTAATTTGTTCAAAATGCTGATTTGGAGGATTTAAAAAACATGTTGGAGGTGGGAAACATTGCTGCTGTTGTAAATGTGAGTTCCATGATGGAAATGAAGTCATGATTGCACAACTTCATGGAATGGAAAATAATGAAAGGGATGGAAGAAGGATGGATGGGAATGGATGAAAAATAGGTCTGCAACTTCAAGAAATGGGTTGCTAGTTAGATGGAGTCACCAGATGTGTTTACAAGTGCATCCAAAGGCTAAATCTTAACAGGAACACACCAACTTGTAAAAGATGAAGTGGAAGACCTCTAGAACCCACCGAGCATGCCCAAAACTATTGGTGCAGAATCACAGCACCCCTGGATGTTGATCAAATTTCTAGTTGATCACTTTAAACATCCAGTGTGATTGCACAACATTGACTCCTTTCTTTGAGTGTGGGACTCGTAAAAATGAGAAAGGAATCTCCAGAGAAGGATGGTTCCTCTTCATAAAATACCTGCCATAAGCTATTCCAGTGCAGGCAATCTAATCTAATCCTAATCTAACCATGCCAAGGAGATAGAGAGAGAGAGAGAGGAGAGAGAGAGAGAAAAGGGAAAAATAGAGCCTATACTAAAATGGTGATACACAAGAGAAGGAAAATGTTGAACATCTATCAAAACTGCCATGGGACAAGGAGAGGTGAGCAATGGGAAGGATGGATAGATGCATCACAGGCCCAAGGATAGATTTCACACAGAAAATGTCCCAAAACTCCATGAACACTACTCTGAACCTGCCAATGAACATTCAAATGTGCACAAATATCTGTAATGAAGAGAGGCAAGAAGAGAACAAGAAAAAGAACGAGCAGGGATGGACAGATGCATCACAAAACAAATTTTTTGTTGCTCCAGAAGTTTGCACAGAACATCATTTCAATAGTAAAAGGAAAAAACACCATTACAGAGAAGGGGATGAGGTTCAAACTCCATTTTCAACCCTGGAGAAGAAAAGAAGGGAGGGCAGAGCTGAAAAGATGAACAACTTTTAAAAATGAGCCAAATCTGGCTTTATACAATGCATGGGTTGAGCCTAGGAGAGAGAAAATGTAGGAAAACATGCAAGCAGTCTGATCATTGACCAAAATGCATTCTTCATTAAAATCGGTGGTTAAAACATCACTTCTGGCCGTGCTGAAGAAGAATGCGACCCATGTGCATTAAAATTGGTTGTTGAAACGTCAGTTCTGGCCATTACCACGTGCTAGAGACATTTCTTGATTTTCTCTATGCAAACTGAACCAAAATGCAATATTGACCTAAGAATTGTGTAGAGAATTTCACCAGCTTTCCATTGATATAAAGAACATGAAAATCTGAGCTCTGGATCAAAAGTTATGGTGATCTGAAGATTTAAGGTAAAAAACAGGCCAAACGGATCGGCAGGAAAATATTTGACTTTTTTCCCGTGCTCTGCCACTTGGGATGACACGTGTCAAGTGTTGATTGGCCGTGCAATTCTCTTTCCTTCCTTTTCCATGGGTTTTCCTTGAAAATTTGGCTTTTCTTTCACTTTGAAAAAAAATTCATTTCCCCCCGCGCCCCCGCACTTAGGACATGTGGCATCGTTTGTTTGTCGACAGGGGTGTGGGGAAAACCTTTACCTTTTAGTTTTTTTAGCAAAAACTTTGCTAAGTTTCCAAATCTCTCCCTGAGCTCTGAACTCCCCTTAGGACATGTGTCCTATGTCACCCTGGCTCAGGCCCTTTGTTCCATTTTCCCCTTTGAAACTTTTACCGACCACTTAGCAACCTTTTTCCCTCTGACACGTGGCACGTTTTGATTCATTGGTGGATCTTTGGCTTTTCATGTCCCATGCATCCTTGCATACCTTTGGCCCGGCTATCCCAAACTACCTGGGACAAATATCTCCGAACTGCTGGATTCGGGATTCCTTGTCCCTCTTTGCGGTGGAAGACACGTGGCGAGATTCTATTGGCTCTTGGATCTTTCAGCTTTTCACATCCTCCGCATACTTTTGGCCCAAATGTCCCAGACGAAAGTCTCTTGTTTCGGCCGAATCGGCCGGTTCGCATCCTCCGCGTAATTTTGTCCCAACTGTCCTGGACTACCTGGGACAAATATTTTCGATCCACGTGAAATGGACTGACTTGCGCAAACCGGCTGATCCGCGCCCCCGCGTGTACTTTTTTCCCAACTGTCCCAAACTCTGCAAAACAAGACTTAGATATTTTTCCCTTTCCTTCGGCCATTTTTGGCTTTTCGCGCCCCACGCGTCTCAACGTCTCAACTATCCCGCAGACCACTTGGACTAGGACTTAGCCGATTTTCTTGTTTTTTCAGCCCCAACCTTGGTATGACGAACCTCAGTTCAACCTGAACTGGTATGACTCGAGCCCTTCAGACCTAAAATGCCTGAACATAGTCCTGCCAAACCTTATTTTCTAAATTTCTTCCATTTTATCAACCTGTTAGGATCCTCCTTGGATGGGGAGAGTTAGAAAAAGGCCGAGGGACCCCAAAAAAAACATGATTTTGGGCCTTGAATCAATCTATTTGCCTGGGACTTGAATATTCTGATGCATGTTATCAAAATTACCCTGGGGGGTGAATTTTGGATAACAGGTCCTAAATGCCTTGGTAGCTTGACTAGCTCATCTTGGATTATTCCTTGAAGATGTTTTAACATGATGGAAAATTCAAGATATAATGATCCTTAACTCACTCCATGAGCTTCCCATTTCACCTTTGAACATGATGACACCCTTTTTAAATCCACAATGAAATCCACTCCTTGAATTTCAAGATCTGAGCACATCGCCAAGTATTGATTAAGTGTTTAGAAACAATCTAAAGAGATATGCACCATTTTTAAGCTCAAGATGAATACCATCACCACTCATGGTGATCCTTTCTCATCATTCTCATGATGATCATTCCCTTAAATATCCTTTCTCATGATGATCAGGATGATCATTCCCTTAATGAATTATAATTACATATTGTGATCATTTATCTACATTTTGGTGTTCTTGGTGTTCTATTGTTATTGATATTCAAATCTATAAAGAAATTTCATGACAAATATATGGTGGTAGTTCATGAAATCTAGCATTTAATTCCAACCTTGACCATGTTCTATTAACTCTCAATTTTTTTCTCACCTAAAGCTTAATGTTCGGAGAATATCATGCATCCACAGATCTGGGTTATAAAAGAAGAAACTTGAATTTAATCCTTCTAGAGCTTATTAAATGGGTAAATGAGTAAAGAAGGATGTGTATGATAAGAATATAATTTTTTCCCCTATCAAGTTATCTAAAACCCCTATTTTGGGGGTTTCAACAAGAAACTATTGATATCTCGGATGATAAGGATTCTTAGAAGATAAATCTACCTAGAATTGGGTTATCAACCTTAGAAGTCTTCTTGAGTGACACCATTGCGAACAAGAATCTAATACCATTTAGGAGAACACCGTTTTGATCAATTTATCCACATGGAATTAGAGATTGAAGGTGAATCACGTGTTCCTAGCCTCTACAATGTATTGAGCTCATTACCAAACACTAATTAAGTGTTTAGAAACACTCTTAGGAGGTATATATTGCTTGAGAGTATGAGATGATTATTAGTATCATCTTTGGTGGCCTTGGATAAAAATGTATGCTCCCAAAATGTAAAGGATTATTCAATATTTCCCCTTTTGTAGAGAAGAGAGATATGAGGAGAAAGAATCAGTTAGAATATTCATTCCTCAAGGAGTAGGAACCGAGGAGAGAGGTGAAGAGAGAATTTTATATGTAAATCTATAAACTATTAAATAAACTCTATTCTAAATTGCATATGGATCTCTTTCTTATACATTGCTGAGATTTTCCTTGATGTTTTGGTTGAGGCCTATGATTCTATTGATGGGTATATAGAATTATTTGTCTCTTCATAGATATTTCATGGAAGTTAAATAGTGGGCACTATGTTTCAACATGTAAATTCCTAACTACAAATTGTAAATGTGTATTGTCGTATGTTTGGGGTATATTGGAATGTGAATATGGAAGAGTTTTTTCTTTGAAAAAAACCATGTGATGAGGGGTGTGGAGCTCTATTACTTGAGTTTTAGAATTGAAAAAGTTGTTATTATGTGTTTCATACATGAATCTTTAAGAGACTGTGGACTGATACAATAAGAAACCAATTGAAGGAGTTACTTTGCATGTGTGTGGGAGCCATTAGACTTTTAAAAATGAGTATGAAGACTAGTATCATAAGTATTTTCATTTGATTGGAGAACAAATTTATAGGTAAGCCATTATGTTGACTATGACTTTGTATTGGTGTAGAAAATTCAATATCTTTGGTAGAGGTAGGAAGAAGTATTGAATTTAGTAATAAGAGTAGAGGAATATTGTTTTACAAGGTTACTTTCGATGCTTTTAAGGTGAAACAATACACATAATGTTTGTGTTATTATATATCCTGAATATAACTAGAGGTTAAATAGACAAAACCTACAGAGACATTATTATAGCTACAAGTCAAACGTGATCTAGAATATTAACTAGTGAAAGAACATTCACTGTTAATATAGAAAAAAGGGAATAGTTGGGAACATTTGTGTGTCTAATATTACAGGTTTAAAAATGATTATAACTCTTTTTACAAGCCTATTTTATTTCTCGTGTTAAAGGCAGGGTACAACTAGTGCTTAGGTTTTTAAAACCCAAATCATGGAATTTAGACCCCAAATTTTCAAGGATAAACAAAGAAAAGGTCATTGAAAGGAATATGAAGTACTTTAAGTTTTCTTTGGTCAAAATTAGTGATATCATTGACAATTAACATGCATAGTTACATTCACAATTTGAAGACCTAAAGGGAGATTGAGACATAGGGTTTTGAGGGATGTTTTGCAACGAAGCACATTTTGAAATCTTACATAGAGGGAGAAGGCATAAATGGGTATCTAGGAAACCCATCAGTATGGTTTGAAGCCCCCTATATTTAAAGTTAAACTATAAAATACGCAAGACCAGGGCTAGAAGAGAGTTAATATGCTAAAAATGAGACAAGATGATAACAAGAGAAATATAAAGGGTTAAACTTTGAAAAATTTCATGTATTACACTGAGCCAAAAGGGTATCTAAGGATGTGTTTATTTAGTTATAGATATGATTAGATGTGTATAATAATGGATATTTCATGGGAATGGCTCTTGAGAGCTAAAACAGTGCAAGTTTGATTAAACTTGAGAGGATTAATTTTTTATTTGATTAATTGTCACTTTTTTGAATGGTTTCATGTTATACTGAGCATGGTGAAACAATATAAATAGTTGGAAGAATAAAATGGAAGAAAAAAATACTTCCGAATTTGTGCTTGATTTAGATTTAGGACACTTGAAACTAGTAAAAGGAATAAAGTGGAAGTCTGAATAAATGAGGTTTTACAAGAAAATGAGTCATTTACTAGTTGATTAGGCTTGTGTTCAAAATTTGAGAGTGGGATATGGGGGTTGGAAGGGTAATTTTTAGGTTTATTTTGTCATTTTTCCATATTGGAGCCTATAGAGCTTGTTGGAAAGACTTCTAAAAACATGATACTAATGAGAATGATTGAGATTGGTTTCTATGAGTTGATGAATGCATGCAATTGGAGCTTTGCATCACCTCATGATTTTTCAAATCATTCATAGACCTCATGATGACCATTCCCTTGATTATTTGAATTGATAAAAAATTACATATGTGTTTTGATATATTATGTGTTTTAATAAGATTTTGTTGATGATCAAATTGCTTACTTCTAGACATAAATGCATTTATAATCCATATTTTTTTACTTTATTAATTTTACACATTCACTATTATTGGCCTTGTGATTCTATTTTGGCTATCCTTGCTTGTTTATATAATTGATTTCTCACAATAAAATACTTTCTAAGATAATTTATTTCTTACACTATATTGTTTGTTTACACGGTTGGTAAATCATACACCACTACTTAGTCATATTACATTGCTTTCTTACACTGTTGATTTCTCACAATACACTTATTATTTACATCACTACTTGCTTCATGGCATTGATTGATATGGCTACTTGAATATCTTGTGTGTAACATTCATTTACTACTTACTCTAGTTACTATTATTATGTATTGCATACTTTTACTATTATGTGAATTTGATTTCTCTTGAATATGCTAGTGTAGGTTATTATTTATCCTTTTAATTATTTTTTAAAATAATTCTTGCACTTATGTTAGCTCATAAAACTTCACGTCACACATTTCTCACTAGTGCACTCTTTGATTTAGTAGATACCTGGCATTCCCAATATGGTATCAGAGCCTAGGTGGTATTAAGCTTGTCTGGTTTGTTTTTTCTGTAAGTTATCCATTTTTGAAATTGTAATACTTACAAAAACAATTAACATTACTCTATTATTGGTGAAGAAAAGATATTTTAAGTTATTTATTGTTGTGGAAACCATTTCTAAGTAGGAAACATCTTCTAAAAATGTGTTTAGACCACTACTTACTACTAAGAATCTTCCTAAGGTGCTTTTCAGTGTTATTTTGATATGATTTCACTCATAAATTAGCTAAGGCATCCTCAGAATTTGGTTGTTGCTTTTTACCATCAAAACCACATTTTTGGCTCATTTGTAGACATGGGTTGCATCATTTCCCAATAAAATAGTGTTGGAGGGTGAAAAAAATACCATGGAGGGAATTTTTAACCTGTACATTGATTTTTTGGATTGAAATATGTAAACAATTCCTCAGACATGCAAAAAAGTCTCACACTTGTAAAAAACACCTTAGATATGAAAAAACACCTCTACATGGTAAAAATATGCTACCAGTCTGTTGAAATCAGCTCTACATATTTAATTTTTTCTTCTTCAAGTTATAAATAACTATTTTTTATTTTGATGTGGCCTCAAATCAGACTTCATCAACAAAAAATGACATTTCCTGGGGTTTAGAAAAACCTAACATCTGTAACCAATGCATTTATTTTTGTGGGACCATGCTTTGCCAAGGTGAATTATTTTTTAAATTCCAAATTAAAAATATTTATTCCAAATATTATTTGTTTTTTCTTTTGAAATGAAAATTTGTCAATTTGTAAAGGAATTAAGTGTTAATTGTATACACTTAATTTTTCACTTTTCATCTCTCATATCTATTACAAACAATTTCCTTCGTGTAGATAAGGGTAATTGATGCATCTATTTCCTGAGAGGGTGCCTTAAGGGGCCTAGTGAGAACGGGAATGTTTATTCACATAACCATTATGGGTTAGAAACAATACACAAAGAGATGGTTGTTATTTGTTCTTGGCCTTAGTTTTCCTTACACAAAGTATCCTTGTCTTCCTAGGTCTCATGCATATCATATTCATGATTTGTTCCTTTCATTCCACCATTTTACACCTTATCCATGCTCTTTCATGACCCATGACACATCACTCTTACCTTTCATGATACATTACTTCATTTTTGCATCCTTGGTTGACAAAATTGCCCCTATGTTATATTTTATCATGGTGGACACCATCGCTCGTAGGTGATGGCATCCTATATATACCCTCAACTCATTTGACATTTATAAGAAATAAGAAGCTAAGACATCTGAACTGCCATTTTCTCTACTCTTTTGCACCATCTTCGCATATTCTCACTATACTCTTGGTTCATCTTGTATATTTTTTAGATTGGATTGGACCCTCTTATTTTTGGATGATTGTGTACACTATTGGTTCATCATATCACGAGTCTAAGACAAGAATGGTATTCCCCTACTCCAACTAATAATGATTCTCTCTATGTGTGCTACTTTTTAAGGCAGATAGATGTATCAACAACCACCCTATAGGTACAAGTGAGTTATTTAACCCTTCTTTTTCATTTTTCATAGATTAGTTCCTTTCCTCTACTTCATTATTCTATGTTAGCTCAATGTTATTAATGTTTGATGTTAGTTAGCATAGGAATCTTATAAAATATGTCACACCCTGTAATATTTAAAGCTTTCATAGCAAGAAAATGTTGAGAATGAAAATCAATTATGAATGTTAATATATGTATGTATTTATATATTTTAACATAGAAATGCATGTGCATAGATGTATGCATAACCCTATATGTGCATTTAACTTCTAATGGTTGTTAGATTTTTTTGACAATTACTTTCTGGTTTGCATTGTTGTATGTTGATTTAGTTGGTTGGACCTCACCATTTTTGCGATAATTAATGATTTTTTGTGATGGTTAAGGTTACTCTGCATTGCTTAAGGTAATACTGTAAATTTATTAAAGGTTATTGGTGATACCATCCTAACTCGTTCTTGGAACACAATGCATTCTAGAAGTTGACTACATTTTCTGAAAAAGGGTTAAAATTGAATACTTTGGAAAATAATTATTTAATTGATATTGTTTAATGTCTCGGTGAATTGGTCATGCACCATATTGCATCAAAGTAATTTGATGTTGAATGATGTTAACAGTCATAGACTACTATTCAAGGTAATTATTTGATGGTTATTGTGTGAATATTTTAGCTAAGAAGTTGATCTACCTTGGTATTTAGATCGATTTACATGGACCAATAACAAGGTAATGCTAATGTTAAAACTTCATTTAAATGGTCATTAATCATGAGAGCAATTAAATTCATTATCCCCATTATCATGACTCAATTATTTCTATTATCCACCCCATAATCCCATCTTATCCTTAGTCAGATTAATACATCGTTAATATTTTCATTATCCCCTTAACTAATCTTTATTACCAATTTCTAAGAATTTAAAAATCCCTACTCACCTACCACCTACCCTACACATATCCTATACCTAGCTTCTCCATCCAATCACTCCACTAATCACATTTAATCTCACGTAATGCCAAGCTAAACAATCCTCCAAATTCTTAGACTGCTTCTATTTCTAGAAGCCATCTCTTATTTTCTCTCTTCTATATTCAAAAATTCAGAGGGATAGGTTTCTCTCCCTTCTAGAATTGGCAATGTCTAGATCCTTGAATTGGCATTGAAGAGACACTCCATTTTTGGGACCATCAGAAGCTTATCTCCTACATGGCAAAACACCCAATCTTCCTGCTTATTCGCGTCCTTCCTCTAACTATGTGAGTGGTTTTATTTGTTGCCACCCTTGCATGGCAAGCACCTTGGGGAGAAGATTGTGCAAGGTATATTGGGTGACTGTCCATGTAAATACTAAGCCAAGCTCTCAATCTTCCAAGCATCCTATCAAGCAATTTGTGATGTTCACTTGTCATTTGGAAGGTGCCGCCAAATGTTTTTCTAGGCATACGAGTCTGAAGCATTCCAGTACTTGTAAGAGAAAATTAGGAAAAAAGGCAGAAGCAAACAAGTCCAGTCATAGGTTATTTTCACTCACACTCTTCTTGTTTTTAATTTGACATATCAAGAATATATTTTTTTGGTTTCTATTAATTTTGCAAATATGGAAATCTGGTAAAAAATTCCTTGGCGTGTTTAAGTGTAAGTTGGGCATTAAATTATAAGGACATTACAAGTCTATTTTCTTCATTGGAAAATACACATTTTAATCTATTCAAACAAGATCTATCTGAGGTTAGTGACAGTCAACTTGAAACAGATACTGCTACTTAAGTATTATTGCTTTAAAAATGGATTTGTTCCTTCTCTGAAACTGCATCTATGTTGACATGAAAATTTTCTACTTTGAAATGAAAACAATGAGATGGGTAACAGGGCTCTCGTGGTTTCAAATCTACATTTTTCTTGATAAAACTTCATGAGTTGACTATGTGAATGAAATTTTAAAAGGGATTACTGTGTCTTCATTTGTACTATAAAAAAATGCATTCAGATGGTACTTGTCATTTCGAGATTTTTCTTGAGTTTGTATTATTATGATTATGGACGTTTCTTGTTCAATTTAAATACATAGCTCTTTGTGAAAAATAGGTAAAAGAATGAAAACATTGTGCGTTTGTTGGAAAATAAAAAATTAATATATTTTTTTATCATTTTGGGCATTCTACGTTTGAGTGTGCATGGAAAAATATGTAGATTCGTAGAATTTAGGTTCTTAGTGGCCATTTACATGATAATGATGGTATTCGTTGAGGTTGATATTTAGATTACCCATATTCTTCTATGAACATTAATCATACATATTTTCAATAATTGAGCCATTGATATGAGCTTCAAACTTATTCATCTGCAATCGCGCCTCAAAGAAGGATATATTACAACCCAATAAAAACTTAGGGTTTATTTTACATGCAATCTAACAGTTGGGTAAACATATGCAGAGGCATACATAAATGACTCAGACACAGTAAATCTCAGTAAAATCTAATGTTATCCAATTATTAATCATTCACTGGGTGAAATTGGTGACCGACTTAGCAGGCTATGCACTAAGGGACTCTCATAAGCATAAATGTCAGAGCCTACAGGGATATTTCAGTGTTTGGGGAATCCTCAGGGTCTTTGGAAAGGTTAGTGTAACTCACAAGAGGAATTTTTCCTCGTTCTTGGTCTTCACCAAAGTTCAAGTAATTTGTTAAGGAAGCAACGAGCAAGGCAGATTTTCTAGCAACGAAAAGATGGTAAGGGTAAACTCAGTGTAGTCATGATCTAGACCACTTCCCGATTAAAATTTCTACACACCCCTCTCGCATTTGGAATTAAATTAGTAATTAGTTACATAAGGAATGTGCGGATTCCCCAAGGAGTATGCTATCAGTTCTAAGGCCATCTCAACAAACTTCCATTGACTTTAGTTGCATTCATGACTTGAGCTACTAAGTCCCATTGTTTAGCCAAGCCCAGCTTTCCATGTAAGTTGAGCTATATGATAGAAGTACCTGAATATAATTCAAACCCATCGAGCTGGTATAGGCATGAAACAAGTCGAGCCATACTCTATATTGGAAAACCATGTTCTAACCCCTAGGTGCAGGCTGAGATGGTGTAGTAGCCCCCATCTCAGCTTTTAGAGCATCAACTCATCTCCATAAAAATCTCACAACTTGAGAAAAGTTGTAGGATTCATGCATCCACCATAAACTGATCGAGTCAATCTAATGTTACAGAGAAATGGTGGTCGAGCTCGTCTGGAACATCACGGAAACAAACCTAGTTGGTGATCACTCGAATTTATTTCGAAAGATCCTTACCACGGCTCACTATTGCAAGTTTTGGAGAGTTGAGTCACATATATATCGGGCCGAGCCATTCAAGCTTCGAGGCAACTCTCGGAGTTCAAGTTTTTATTTGATCTATGCCCAGTCGAAGGGATTGATAAAGGAAGTTCTCTAAACAGTTCTTTCAGGATTTTGAGCCATTTCGACATAGTGTGGCCTGTTTGGGTTATGGGTCTTGTTGCACCATTTTATTTCATCTTTCTTTGAACTTTTAGTTGCATATTTGAGTATTTATACATTATATATACTATTTGAGTGTGTATGTGTGTCTATATATATAAAAATACACACACACACACACACACACACACACACACACACACACACACACACACCTGTGTGTGTGTGTGTGTGTGTGTATACATATACATAAATATATATACACTTGTTATTAAATGACTCATATTTTATATATATATATATATATATATATATATTATTAAATTTATTTTAATGTTGAATATATACGGGATTGGCCAAGGTATGGTAGGGGCGATGCCCCCACCCCACCCATTGTTTATATATATGGGTTGGGGTGGGGGCACCGCCCCCCACCCCAGTGTACATTGTTTAATTCAAACCGGCTGCTACCATATTATTCTGCAGCCCACTAAAAGTTTTAACCCTATTTCAAACATAACAAAAAAATGCAGGCTGATTAGATTGGTAGTATAAAACAATATTAAATGTGCTTAATAATGTTATATATATATATATATATATATATCTATGTATGTATGTATGTAATTGTTTTTTTCTTGTTTTTATTTTAAACAATCTACTAATTGAAGTCCATAAATATAACAAATTTTAAAGGCATATGCAGTTTATATAAAACTATACATATTTGAATTGGTGAGATAGTTGGACCAATAGTCAAGGTATTTAAGTAAGGAAGAGTGGTTTTTTTTAATTTAAGAATATACTAAAAGTCACATTGTTTTAAATTAGCAAGGTTACACTTATACCCATAATACTTGAAATTTCACTATTTGTAATTCATGGATGGGGATATTGAGTAAGGGCACAAAACAAATGTAATTTCATTCCCTTTCAAAATTAATTTGGAGAGAATAATAGGTATAACATACTTAAATAACACTCCTTCCTTTTTCCTTTAAAATTTAAGTTTGTCAACACTACAAAAAGGAATCAACTTAAATGGCCATATCTTTAGTGTTTCTCAATGGATTTCCAAAAAATTGGTGTCGCTAGAATCATGGTTCTGATACCTACACATAGGAATCAAGAAATTTAGATATTGATGAATATTTGATGGAGAATTTCAGAGAAAATGAGCCCAGTTTAGAATAACAATTTGTTGGTGGTTGAGAGTGCAATTAATGGGCATGGGCATCATTTTCTTCAACTGCAAGTGATGGGACAACATAAGGGAGGTTTACAAATCAATTATCATCATTTTACCTCATTTATTACAACTTTTAAGTGGTTGGAAAGTGGAATTCGAGATTTTTTTTCTCTCTCTCCTCTCAAATTCTTTAAATTGTAATGAAAGGGGCTCATTTGTAGAGGACTCGTTGGTCCAACCTTTATTCCTTTCAAGGAGGAGAATCCATCTCCCTTTCTTGGCTCCCATTGGGTTGACCATAGAATGATAGCTTTAATCCTCCTCTCCATTCTTTTTAAGTTATCATTCTAATTGCCTCTTCATGCCCATGTAACTGCATGTATTGAAAGATAAATATTTTAATGGAGCAATAGACTGTGTTTGATCTTAGATGCAATTTGTTGCTAATCCATGGACATGTTTTTTTGTCTCTAACTTGCCTCTCTTCATTGCAGGGTATACAAGTGCATTATTACTTGATGTTCATTGCTAGGTTGTGGGAACAGACTGTGTCGTATGCTTGGGAAAGAAGTGGTGTACTGTGCTGAATTGACATCTATAGTCTGTGAATGCATTCCATTGATCCACAGGTATGCTGTGGCCATCTTATGCTCACCTCTCTCCATTTACTTTTAGGCCAGACTGAAGATAGTGACTATACAATGTTGCAGCTCCTGATTCTTAGTGTATCACCGCCCTGTAGCGTAGGTTTATTTTCAATGAAAAAGGTTTGATTCTCAAACCTGTCTCCGTTGGAATGTTAGTATAGTGATTAGACGATAAGTTTTTCTTGCATTAGGAGTAGTTGTGCACAGGTAGGTGGAACTTAGGACGCAATGAACCAACTTAATCTCTAGAGAGTTATCCATTGTCAAAGTCCCAAGACTTGATATTGATAACTCAATGTTAATTAAATATTGGGGGATTACACCCTGAACCTGCCCCTAATTTTTATCACGATGGCCTAAACTACTGGGGGTGCTGTATGGATTTCGTGATAACATCTACACATGGTCATGAAACATACATGTGAATTCTATTAGGACCATAGGGACTAGGTTCTAATGACCTACTATATGTTTGCCCATTAGGGAAATTTTAAACTAACCAAAATTTTCAGTAAGGGGACAGCATCTTCACCATGTGGACACAAAGGTTTTCATATGGTTTTAAACTCAGGATTGACTACTATGAGATCAGTATACGTGAGATGACCTTACCTGATGCAGCTGCAAAGTATGGCGGGATGATCTTCTCCTTTTAGAGAGAGAGTTCAGACTAGCTATGAGAGCTAGAGACTATGAGTTACATGCAAAAATTTGAAAAAGGGAGACTCACCAACCCTAAGTCGGCGGTGGCGTGAGGAATAAGGAAAAAGGCAATGCATTCAATGCATTCAATGATCATGGTCTTAGCGACTAGCTCGCCTTGGAAAGAGGATAGAAGAAAAAGGAAAATTTGTTTGTTATTGTGTGCAATCAGATTTTAGTTGCTCTGCATTTTGTTTCTTCCATGGTTCTGTCGAACCTAGCTGTTATTTTGGTTATTGTCTGTTGTTGTTTGGAGTAGCCATGACTATTTTTGAGCCTGAGAAAGTTAGTGGATTGTTTGGAGAGCTTTACTGGCTGTCGGACATCGTGGAGAAGAATAGCTCATGTGGGCGCAGTTTTCTTCGAGCCACAAGAAAAATTAACAGGCATGTTAAGCCCTTCTCCTTAAACCGCTTGCTTTTGTTTAATCATCTCATTAAAAAAACCCTGCTCTTATGATGGGGGTTTTGGTTATTTGATTTGGCTGTTATGCTGAGATTATTTTGGGTTAATTCGTTTTATTTTGCTGTATGCGACTTAAGCATTCTTTGCATTATTATTGAGTTGAATATACTGCCCATGCTGTGTGGATTCATTTCAACTGTATTGGGGATTTGTTCTTTATTTTATGAGTTTGTGCTTATGAATACTTAGCTGTGCGTGTATTAATTCTGAGTTTCTGTGCATCCTTGTGAAAATAGGAGGATGAGATGATTTTTTTTATATGTCTAGGTTGAACAGTCATTATATGGGTGAATACGACTTGGGTATTCTTGTGCGTTTTGAAGAAAATGAGTGTTTTTTCTTACTAAAACTATTAATGAACTAGTTTTCTCTTTTGCTGTTGGAAATCTCAAGCTAATGGTAAGTGGATTTTATTGTGTATTATGGATTCGGCCTTATGTAAACAATACTGATAAGGAGATTGTTTTCTGAATGCTGTACGTGAACGGTTTTTGAAGAACCGTGAGAATAACAGATGGAACTGTTGGGTGAGTTATTCTCTTTAAGGGTATATAGCGCATAGAATATAAATTCTTGGAACAGTGGACTTGTTTCATCATTTTACTCTCACTTCCTTTTTAAAACGATTAAAAAGCATCCGTGTTTGGTTGAAATCCATGAAATTTTTTGTTTAAAAGAATTAATTCTTGATTCTGGAACTGAGTATCTGGATATTTACCAGATAGATTAGAGTTCACTATTTTAGTCTTCTTTGGATTGGATGATGAATTATTTGCATAACTATATGTTATTGTATACCTTTATGAACTACCCTTTAGACTTCTTACTGTATCATAAAGGCTAGACTGAAGTGGAATTCTTACTTTGAATGTTTGGAAAACGATTCTTTTTACTATTATGAGGAAGCTCATAATTTCGTAGCTGGCTGTACATTCATGTTGTTCAGGTCTAGCTGAAATGCTGGTTTTGATGAAACGATTGCTGGTAAAACTAGATGTGCATTCTTGCTTGTCTATATCTAGACGTGAATGTCTGTAGAGTGAAATGTTTAAAAGGAAATGATTGCGTTTATAGGTTCTTTTGGTACTAATGTTTTCGGACCAGTTGCAATGAACTCTGGTCATCTTTTTGGGAAAGGCAATTAGTAGATTTTGAATACTGATATATATATAGTATATATATATATAATTCAGAATGAATTATACTCTTGGATTATGACTGTTCTAAATAGTGGATATTTGGTTAGACAATAAGAAGAGGTAATATGATCTTTCTCCCTTTAATTGGATTATTGATTTTTGTTCATTTCTCCTTGGACTGTTATCATTGATTGATATCACGTTTGGATTAAAATTCTTAATACAACTATGAGGAAAGGAAAGAGAGTGTGGATGGATAATTTGAATTAATGTTCGTTTCTTCTCTCTTACAGCTGGAAATCTATAATTATTATGGATTAAATTTTTTACTACTTTGGTTTAAGCATCTGCATTAATTACAGTTTACTTTTCTCTTCTGCATTTGATTGTTTGAATTCCGATGAGTTTTATGAAAGCAAAGGAAAGTAGTTCAGTTGAATCTTTAGTTATACTCTATCTTTTTAAATTATAAATATTGTAAGGAATGGAAATTATAGCATTTATGCTAAAACAATAGTTTGTAAAATTGTGTTTGTAGTTCTTATAGACGTTGTAATCTGGAACTGTTTGATAGAAATTACTCCTTGTAATAATTATTTGGGAAACAGGGCATTAATCTTTTATCTGATTGGGATGGTAATTAGATGATTGAGTTGTTATGTTGTTCATCCTTTTCGGTACTTAATTCTTGAATGATGTTCATATTAACGTTTCATAAAAGCAAGGTTCTTTTAGTGAGACAGTTAATTAAAATCACCTCATTTTAAAGACAAGTACTTAATATGCTCAGTTCAATGAACTAACCCGTGCAAGTAATTTTATAGATGAAACTTGAGTATAAATGAAGACATGGTTATTTTCTGATACTTATTTGATTAACTGAAGATGGATTGTATTGATAGCTATTACTCCTCCACGAGGAAATGAGAAAGGAAGAAGTTATATTCTTCTATCTTTATGAGTTGTAATGTTGTTTGATATAAACAAAGTCTAGTCGTTTGAAATGACAAATGTATAGATTGTAAATTTGATGGATGAATACAAGTAAAAGTGTGATATTTTCAATAACTGTATCAGTTTGATATGGTTGAATAAGTTGAAAATATAACATTATTCATTGACTTTGAATTATTCAAATGTTAATGGATGAATTTAAAAAGAAATAACATCTTTTCTTTACCTGAATGCAACTTTTACATTGAAATGTGCAATTAGTTCATACTTGGGTTAAGATGAATTTTGAACTGACATTAAAAAGATTTAGATAAACATGAAATACTAATTGGAAGGTATTCGGGATTAGTTTGAAAGCTAAGGGATATCAAATAACTTAGGGGTAGCCGAACCTTGTATTCAGACTCCGTTAATAGCCTCGAATATTTAAATTCAGAAAATAAAGATATGGGAAATCATATCTATTGTTAACATACCTTAACTAAGTAAGGTTAAGGAGGATAAATGAATAAATTCATTTAGAATTAGACCTCGTTTAAATGACGTCTAATAATATGGAATTCTGAATTTGTTTACAGTTGTGGAAAAACTTGGTTAAGTTTAATAGGTTAAACTTATTAGGAACCAAGAATAAGAAAGGAACCAAGAAGTGAATATGCAATCCTTCGGTATGAAGGAGGAGATGCATATTAAGCTAGAAGATGGATTAAGTCTCTCTTAGCTACATACAACTGTAACAAGAACAAGGATAAAGGATTAGCATGGTTGCTGAAAGTTGATCTTAAATACTAAGATAATAACCAAATCAAAATTAAGCTGGATGTGTACCCCTGATGAGAGGATTCCGTAGGACATTGACATACGCCAGCTACAATATGGTGTCTTCATGAAGGCAGGGCCTTCATGATGACACAATGTTATAGCTGATATATTACAATGCCCTTCCGAATTAAATCATCAAGTTTACATAAGATGGATAATAAGTTCTTGGTTGGGGATAGAAATGTGATTACGTATACGGAGTGACTCCGGAGGACTAAAGGTAACTAGACACACAGAGTCATCTAGGAATGACACTGTATGTCTACGTATCTTTAATTACCATGAGTAACTTCCTATACTCGTTCATATTGCTAGTTGAGGTTAGATTTTGACCTTAAATGGAAGGACTGGTAGAGACCAGGAAAGACCATTCTAGATAACAGACAAAGTGAGCTGAAGGAAATATTCCATTGGTGTGTATCACATCTATGAATATGATCATGTAAAGCATGTGAAAATCTCTGGAAAAAGTATCGCAAGTGCTGGTTGCGTTGTCCTAATCACCTAGTTAAGATGCAGGATGCCAGATGAATATTAGTAACAGATATTCAGATAGGCTTCTTAAATGGATCACTTTGATAATCAGAAATGGAAAAAGAACCCTGTATATTCATTATACTATGCATGAATTAACATGAAGGATCGGTAAGTCACCGAGTCATGAAATGAGAGATCGCTGAAACTCCGAGCCATAAAGTGGGAGGTCGGTAGTTCTTCGAGTCATTTACAGTAGCATATGGTATCTATTATATGATTGATTGACACTGAATGTGTGTTCCATATTACAAATATGTGAACAAAGAACATTAGTTTTGAAAGGAAATTGTGTGATCCAAACTGTATTAATTGGACAGAGAACAATTATTAAAACTTGAATGTGTGTTTGAATTATATAATTCATAACAGGGAACGTTTTATAAAAAAAAAAAATTCCCTTGTTCTAGTATCTTAAAATGGGGATGTTACATCTTGGTATTAGAGCTGAAGGTTGCAGCTCTTGGACCTAATGAGTCCACAATTTAATAAGGTTTACATTTTCTTATTGAACAAAAAATGGTCAGAACAAGAAGAAATGCTGCGAACAACCCGTTACCAGGTGGAGAAGCATCTACTGCTCACAAGCTGGATGAAATCCTTACTACCCTACTAGACACGAGAGATCGTTTGAAGGTTTTGGAACAGCAGGCAATGGGCAATGAAGAGGAGGAAGAAGAAGCTGATATAAATGATCAGCCACCTCCTGTGGATAACACCAATGGAGGGAATCTGGGTGTTGATAATAGTAATGTGAATGCTCCTAATCATCCTGAAAATAAAAGGGAAAGATTAGTAGCTGAACTTACAAATGACATAAAGAGAATAAGTCCTCCAAAGTTTGATGGAACAACCCTTGGGGATGGAGCTGAGAATTGGCTCAGTGAAATGGAGAAGTAATTTGCAATAAGAACTTCTCCGAGGAGACCAAAGCGATATGGGGAGCATATCAGCTTTCTCATGAAGCATCATCATGGTGGGACAACCGTAAGGTTGAGTTGAATATTGTTGAATCAGACATAACTTGGGATCAATTTAAGGGTTACTTTAGGCAACGGTGGCTACCTCAACTCTATTTTGATAATAAAATGACTGAATTTCAGAACTAGTTGCAAGGAAGGATGACGGTGATAGAATACTGGGAAGGGTTTACTAAACTCCTTAAGTATGTGCCGCAGTACCAAGCTGACAAGAAGTTTAGAATATGAAAGTTCATAATGGGACTAAATCCCATCATTGGTGGTGAAGTGGATGTCCACCATCCAACCACCATGGAAGGAGTTATCGAAAAGGCAATAAGACAGGAACAAAAACTGAGAGCAATTACTGCTCATAGGGAAGAGATAAGGAAGAAGATTCCTAATTCTTCTTCATTTCTTGCACCCAAAAGAGGGCCTTGGAAAAGGTTTGGTGTGAAAAACAAAATTGTTGTAGATAACAACAAGAAATCTGTAATGAGCAAACCTATAAATAGTGTGCGGAACAGCTTCGCAAAAGTTAGTGGCAATGGACAAAAGTCCTATGGGAGCTACAATGATAACTTCAAAGCTAGTATAAAATTTGAGCCTAGGAAAGGGCCAGTTAGAGGATGCTTCAACTTTGGAAAGGACCATTATGTGAGTCACTGTCCTTTGAAAAAGGATGATCGTGATCAACAACATAGGATACACGCTGTGGTGGCTAACAGACAAGCTGAAAAGCAAGTTACGCCTATAGATATTTCAGGTAAATTATTCGGTACACCTGTAGTCATACTTTTTGATACTGGAGCCACTTAATGCTTTATTTCTACTAAACTTGCAATGAAATTAAAAAGAAAGGCTGAACGGATGGATAAGACATGGACAGTGCATTTTGGGAATAATACTGTCCATACAGTCGAAATGTACCTTTTTGGGGCAATTCTTGACTTGCCCAGTTTCTACACCAAAGTTGACCTATATGTCACTCCTTTAGGATCATATGATATCATTATTGGAGTTAACTAGTTGGCAGAACATAAGGCAAAGGTCGATTGTTATGAAAAACAAATTTGTTGTTTTTACGACCTGCAGAAAGCAGCAGTCATTCAAGGTGTAAAGCGTGAAGTTGCAGTTAGGAAACTAACAGCTATGTAACTAAAAAGGGCTAAAAATAGAGGCTACACCTTGTATGCAGTAAAAATGATAGAAAATGCTGAGGAGGATAATGATTTCATGGAAAGATATCCATTATTAAGGGATTTCAGTGATGTATTTCTGGAGGAATTACCAAGTCTTCCACCCAAACGAGAGTTTGACTTTGCAATAGAAATCAAGCCAGGAACTGAACCCATATCTAAGGCACCTTATAGAATGACCACCCTCGAGTTAGTAGAGCTAAAGGCTTAATTACAGAAACTTTTGACTAAGGGGCTGATAAGACTGAGCATCTCACCATGGGGAGCACCGGTAATTTTTGTAAAGAAAAAGGATGGCACATTGAGACTGTGCATTGATTATAGAATGTTCAACAAGGTAACTATTAAGAATCGATACCCACTTCCTAGGATTGATGATCTAATTGACCAGATGCGTGGAGCATCAGTCTATTCAAAAATAGATCTTCGATCTGGGTATCATTAGCTGAGAATAAAGGAAGAAGATATTCATTAAACAACTTTTAGAACAAGGTACGGGCATTATGAATTCACGGTGTTACCTTTTGGGTTGACAAATGCACCTGCCACCTTCATAAATCTGATGAATAATATTTTTCAAGAATGCCTAGACAAGTTTGTGCTTGTATTCTTAGATGACATTCTTATATACTCTAAAAATGTCAAAGAGCACCAAGAACATTTAAGGGTAGTGCTGGAAGTTTTAAGAAAGAGGAAGTTGTATGGTAAACTGTCTAAATGTTCCTTTTATGATGCAGAGGTGCATTATTTGGGACATGTTATAAGAAAGAAGGGAATAGATGTAGACCCTTCAAAGATCACAACTATAATCAAGTGGCTTGCGCCTAAGAACGTGCATGAAGTAAGAAGCTTCATGGGCTTGGTAGGATATTATAGAAAGTTCGTTAAGGATTTTTCAAAAATTGCTTCCCCAATCACTTCACTGCAAAAGAAGGATAAGAAATTTGTCTGGACTGAAAAATGTGAATCTACCTTTAATAATTTAAAGGAACAGTTAACTACAGCACCTATTTTAACTGTACTTGATCCAACTGGAAATTTTATGGTTGTAACGGATGCATCGGGAGAAGGCCTTGGAGGTATTCTATTACAGAATGACCATGTCATAGCTTATGAAAGCAGAAAGCTTAAGTTACATGAACAGAATTATGCTCCACATGACCTAGAGCTCGCTACCATTATACATGCACTTCAAATTTGGAGGCATTACCTTTTAGGCAAACCTTTTGAGCTAAAAACTGACCATCTGGGGTTGAAGTATATTTTTACTAAGCCAAATTTGAATGCAATACAACGAAGATGGTTAGAATTTATGTCTCAGTATGATTTTGATATAAGCTACATCAAAAGAAAGAAAAATAGAGTGGCAGATGCTCTGAGTCGAAGGAAGCACATCTCTGCTCTTATAACGTTAAGAACTTAGTTTAAGGATGAGGTGAAAGATGCCTTGGAATCAGATCCTTATTTCCAGCAAGTTAAAATAGCACTTGCTGCAGATCCAAAGGATGTGAGGTATAAAGGATTTCACTTTGATAGCAAAGGAATTCTGAGGTTTGAAAATAGGGTCTATATACCCTTGGCAAATGATTTAAGAAGGAAATTGTTAACTGAATTCCATAATTCACCTTTTTCTGGACACCCTGGCATTACAAAAATGCTTGATGATATTAAGAAGCAATACTTATGGAAGGGAATGAGAAAGGATGTGGTGGAATTTGTAACACACTACTTGGAATGTCAGCATGTTAAGGCGGAACATATGCATCCCGCTGGATTATTGTATCCCCACAGCGTTCCACAGTACAAATGGCAAGTGATAACGATGGATTTCATTCAAGGATTGCCTATGTCAAGGAATAAGCATGATATCATCCTGGTTGTCGTCGACAAATTAACCAAAGTGGCACACTTCATTGCTGGTAATTTGAAAGACGATGCACCAGTGTTAGCAAGAATATTTGTACATGAAATTTTTAGATTGCATGGTATGCCCGAATTGATCATATTGGACAAAGATCTGAGGATGACATCAAGGTTTTGGAAAACACTTAATGCGGCCTTGGGAACTAAATTAAACTTCAGCTCTGCATATCATCCAGAGACAGATGGACAGACTAAGAGAGTCAATCAAGTTTTAGAGGACATGTTAAGGATGTATTGCATGGACCAGTAGTATAAATGGGAGGAATACCTTCTGCTAGTTGAATTTGCCTACAATAATACATACCACGCCTCTTTAAAAATGGCGCCCTTTGAAGCATTGTATGGAAGAAAATGCAGAACCCCTATTCGCTGGGACAACGTAGAGGACAGAGAGGTAATTGGGCTAGAAATCCTCATGGAAATGGAACAACAAATCAAAATGATTCGGGAACATCTAAAGGAGGCTGCCAATAGGCAAAAGAGTTATGTAGACTTAAAGTGGGTTGATAGGAATTATAAACTTTGTGAGAAGGTCTTTCTTCGGGTTAAGCTGAAAAAGAGCTCAATAACTTTTGGCAACACTACCAAGTTGTCACCACGTTACGTGGGACCTTTTGAAATTGTTGAAATAATCAACCCTGTAGCTTATCGTCTAGCATTACCTCCTGCTTTATCACAAATGCATGATGTTTTTCATATTTCTTTGCTTAAGAAATACGTAACAGATTTATCACATGTGCTGAATTGGAATTCCTTGTAGGTACAAGACCTAGGAATAATCATGGTTAAGCCCATTTGAGTGCTGGGAACTCACCAGTTGTACTTAAGAAATCATGAAATGAATCAATGTAGGGTCCAGTGGGACCAATTTAGCAAAGAAAGTGTAACTTGGGAAAATCTCAAAGAAATCAGATCTGCTTTTCCATACTTTTTTGATCAAAATTGAAATTCGAAAAACTGATAATTCTACCAAATTTAGACAATTATTGGTCTATTTTACAGATATCTTAAAACACTTTTTAGAGAGTGAATTTGTTTTTGGTATGAACTTATGAATGGAAGGACAATAACTGAATTTTGTCCTAAAAAATCCTTGAATTGGTTAATTTAATCATCGGGATGATGATTCTTTAAGAAGGGAGGAATGTAACACCTTGATTTTTGTAAGTTATCATGGTAATTACCTTTCATGAGGTTGTAACTACAAAAATGAAGATAAATATGTTAAGACACATTTTTTTGATCTTAGAGGAATGTGTTGTTGATCTGGACCCTTGTTTGTTGTAACTTGATACTTGAGACAGAATTTATTATTGCTTGTGTGATTGCTAATGAGACAACAGACTTGTCGTATGCTTGGTGAACTCTATTCATTGATTCACAGCACACCTTGAATTAATTCCATTGATCCAAGGTATGTTGTGGCCTTCTTATGATCACTTTGTTGATTTACTTTTAAACCAGACTGAAGATTGATATAAAATGTTGCAGCACCTGATTTCAGGTATAAATATCTGGTACGTAGATGCCAATGAAAAAGGTTTGATTCTCAAACCACACACCATTGTAACACTAGACAACGTAAGATGATAAGGGCCTGGATGCAAGTGGCACAGGTATGTGGAACTTAGGACGAAATGTCCTGCTTAATGTTGAATATGACTGTCAGGCGGAAAGACATGATATGGAAACTAGTTAATTAAATATTAGGGGATTAAACCCTAACCTACCCCTAAGTTTTATCCTATACCCTAAACTACTATCCTATAGGGATTTTAAATTTTATAAGGATGAAAATAGATGTGAATTCTATTAACCTAGGAACTAGGTGAATGACCTAGATATGGACTATTAAAATCCTAAACTAACCCTAACCTAAGGAAGGGGATGCATAGACCCATGTGGATGGAAAGGATAGGGGGGGAAGGTAGGAAAATTAATGGGACAGTAAATGGAGTCCTTACATGTGTAGCGCCAAGTTTGGTGGGAACATGGAAAAGTTGGAGGCGTCCAACTAGCTATGAAGCTAAACTATGATTTCATGCAAAATTTTGAAATTGGGAACTCGCCAACCCTGAGTCAGTGGTGGCATGAAAAATTAGGAAAAAGCAATGCATTCAATGCATTCAATTACCTTGGTCTTAGTGACCAGCTTGCCTTGGAAAGAGGATAGAGGAAAAAGGAAAATTGTTTGTTGTTGTGTGCATTTGGATTTTAGTTTCTTTGCATTTTGTTTCTCCCTGGTTCTATCAAACCAGCTATGTTTTGATTATTATCTCTGTTCTTTGGAAAAAAAAGGATATTCTTAAGCCTGTGGAAGTTAGTGACTGGTTGGAAAGCCTGGCTGAGGACGTCGTGGAGAGAAACAACTCCAGTGGGCGTGGTGTTCTTCGAGCCGCAAGAAAAATTAACAGGCATGTTAAGCCCTTCTCCTTAAACCGCTTGCTTTTGTTTAATCATCTCATTAAAACAACCCTGCTCTTATGATGGGGGTTTTGGTTATTTGATTTGGCTGTTTTGTTGAGATGATTTTGGGTTGAGTCATTTTCTTTTGTTGTATGTGACTTAAGCATTCTTTGCATAATTATTGAGTGGAATACACTGCCCATGCTGAGTGGATTCGTTTCGATAGTATTGGGGATTTGTTCTTTATTTTATGAGTTTGTGCTTATGAATACTTTAGCTGTGCGTGTAGAAATTCTGAGTTTCGCACATCCTTGTGAAAATAGGAGGATGAGATGATTTTTTTTGTATGTCTGGTTGAACAGTCATTATATGGATGAATACGACTTGAGTATTCTTGTGCATTTTGAAGAAAATGATTGTTTTTCTTACTAAAACTATTAATGAACTAGTTTTCTCTTTTGCTTTTAGAAATCTGAAGCTAATGGTAAGTGGATTTTATTGTGTATTATGGATTCGGTCTTATGTAAACAATACTGATAAGGAGATTGTTTTTCTGAATGCTGTACGTGAACGGTTTTTGAAGAACCGTGAGAATAATAGATGGAAATATTGGGTGTGTTATTTTCTTGAGGGTATACAGCGCATAGAATATAAATACTTGGAACAGTGGGCTTGTTTCATCATTTTACTCTCACTTCATTTTTAAAATAATTAAAAAGCATCCGTGTTTGGTTGAATTCCATGAAAGACTTTGTTTAAAAGAATTAATTCTTGATTCTGGAACTGAGTATCTAGATATTTACCAGATAGATTAGAGTTCACTATTTCAGTCTTCTTTGGATTGGATGATGAGTTATTTGCATAAATATGTGATTGTATACCTATACGAACTACCCTTTAGATTTCTTGTTGTTTCATCAAGGCTAAACTGAAGTGGAATTCTTACTTTGAATGTTTGGAAAATGATTCTTTTTTTTATGAGGAAGCTCATAATTTTGTAGCTGGCTATACATTCATGTTGTTCAGGTCTAGCTGAAATGCTAGTTTTGATGAAATGATAGTTGATAAAACTAGATGTGCATTCTTGCTTGTCTATATCTAGGCGTGAATGTCTATAAAGTGAAATGTTTAAAAGGAATTGATTGTGTTTATAGGTTATTTTGGTACCAATGTTTACGGACCAGTTGTAATGAACTCTGGTCAACATTTTGGAAAGGTAATAGTAGATTTTGAATACTGAAATATACTATTCTGAATGAATTATACTATTGGAATATGTCTGTTCTAAATAATGGGTATTTGGATAGACAGTGAGAAGAGGTGATATGATCTTTCTCCCTTTTATTCGATTATTGATTTTCGTTCATTTCTTCTTGGACTGTCATCATTGATTGATATCACATTTGGATTAAAATTCTCAGTACATCTATGAGGAAAGGAAAGAGAGTGTGGATGGATAATTTGAATTAATGTTCGTTTTTTCTCTCTTACAGCTGGAAATCTATAATTATTATGGATTAAATTTTGTACTGCTTTGGTTTAAGCATCTACATTAATTATTGTTTACTTTTCTCTTCTGCATTTGATTGTTTGAATTCCGATGAGTTGTATAAAAGCAAAGGAAAGTAGTTCGGTTGAATCTTCAGTTATACTCTATCTTTTGAAATTATAACTATTGTAAGGAATGGAAATTATAGCATTTATGCTAGAACAGTAGTTTGCAAAATTGTGTTTGTAGTTATTACAGATGTTGTAATCTGGAACTGTTTGATGGAAATTACTCCTTACAATAATTATTTGGGAAAGAGGGCAGTAATCCTTTGTCTGATTGGGATGGTAATTAGATGATTGAGTTGTTATGTTGTTCATCCTTTTCGGTACTTAATTCTTGAATGATGTTCATATTAACGTTTCATAAAAGCAGGGTTCTTTTATTGAGTAGTTAATTAAAAGCACCTTAGTTTAAAGACAAGTTCTTAATATGCTCAGTTCAATGAACTGACCCGTGCAAGTAATTTTGTAGATGAAACTTGAGTATAAATGATGACATGGTTGTTTTCCGATACTTCTTTGATTAACTGAAGATGGATTGTATTGATAGCTATTACTCCTCCATGAGGAAATGAGAAAGGAAGAAGTTATATTCTTATATCTTTATGAGTTGTAATGTTGTTTGATATAAACAAAGTCTAGTCGGTTGGACTGTCAAATGTATAGATTATAAATTTGATGGATGAATACAAGTAAAAGTGTGATATTTTCAATAACTGTATCAGTTTGATATGGTTGAATAAGTTGATAATATAACATTATTCCTTGACTTTGAATTATTCAAATGTTAATGGATGAATTTAAAAATAAATAACATCTATTCTTTACCTGAATGCAACTTTTACGTTGAAATGTGCAATTAGTTCATACTTGGGTTAAGATGAATTTTGAATTGACATTAAAAAGATTTAGATAAAAATGAAATACTAATTTGAAGGTATTCGGGATTAGTTTGAAAGCTAAGGGATATCAAATAACTTAGGGGTAGCCGAACCTTGTATTCGGACTCCATTAATAGCCTCGAATATTTAAATTTAGAAAATAAAGATATGGGAAATCATATCTATTGTTAACAGACCTTAACTAAGTAAGGTTAAGGAGGATAAATGAATAAATTCATTTAGAATTAGACCTCGTTTAAATGACGTCTAATAAGATGGAATTCTGAATTTGTTTACAGTTGTTGAAAAACTTGGTTAAGTTTAATAGGTTAAACTTATTAGGTTTATTGATAATGGACTGATTAGTCCAAATAATAAGAAAGGAACCAAGAAGTGAATATGTAATCCTTCAGTATGAAGGAGGAGATGTGTATTAAGCTAGAAGATGGATTAAGTCTCTCTTATCTACATACAACTGTAACAAAAACAAGGATAAAGGATCAACATGGCTGTTGAAAGTTGATCTTAAATACAAAGATAATAACCAAATCACAATTGAGCTGGATGTTTACCCTCGATGAGAGGATTCCATAGGACATTGACATACGCCAGCTACAATATGGTGTCTTCGTGAAGGCAGGGCCTTCATGATGACATAATGTTATAACTGACATATTACAATGCCCTTCCGAATTAAATCATCAAGTTTACATAAGCTGGAAAATAAGTTCTTGGCTGGGGATAGAAATATGATCATGTATATGGAGTGACTTCGGAGGACTAAAGGTAACTAGACACAAGGATTCGTCTAGGAATGACACTGTATGTCTGCGTATCTTTAGTTACCATGAGTAACTTCCTATACTTGTTCATATTGCTAGTTGAGGTTAGAGTTTGACCTTAAATGGAATGATTGGTAGAGACCAGGAAAGACCATTTTAGATAGCAGACGAAGTGAGGTGAAGGACGTATTCCATTGGTGTGTATCACATCTAGGAAAATGATCATGTAAAGCATGTGAAAATTTCTGGTTAAAGTATCGTAAGTGCTGGTTGCGTTGTCCTAATCACCTAGTTAAGATGCAGGATGTCAGATGAATATCAGTAACAGATATTTAGATAGGCTTCTTAAATGGATCACTTCGATAACTAGAAACGGTAAAATAACCCTGTATATTCATTATACTATGCATGAATTAACATGAAGGATCGGTAAGTCACCGAGTCATGAAATGAGAGATCGCGGAAACTCCAAGCCATAAAGTGGGAGGTCTGTAGTTCTTCGAGTCATTTATAGCAGCATATGGTATCTGTTATATGATTGATTGGCACTGAATGTGTGGTCCATATTACAAATATTTGAATAGATAACATTAGTTTTAAAAGGAAATTATGTGATCCAATCTGCATTAATTAGACAGAGAACAATTATTAAAACTTGAACGTGTGTTTGAATTATATAATTCATAATAGGGAATGTTTTATTAAAAAAAAAAAATCACTTGTTCTAGGATATTAAAATGGGGATGTTACAATAGGGTGTGTTTGTAACTTTGAATACTCCACATAAATAATGGTTTCCACAAAACATACAATCCACAAATTTGCAACACATTCAAATAAACACACACAAACAAGATTTACAATTTTCCAATAAACACATAGGCTTGACAACAAGCTAAAAGAGCAAGGAAATATGGGAACCACATCCTTTTACCTCCCAAGTGAATAGGTATTCGACCCAAAAACATCCATGTTCACATCACAAAACACACAAATACATCCTTATCTCTCCCCTTGTAAATATGCAAAATGTGGCAATGTTTTCCTTTTCTCTCCCCATAAGTGGAACACCCTAATCACACTCCCTCTAAAATGCATGCCTGAAAAATCCCTTTTCCCTCCTCAATGGTCTCATTTTTCATCTCCCACACCATTCTTAGGGTCATAAATCTACCCAATACCAACATAATGTAATCACAACACACATAAAATACACTCAACAATCACAAATTTCACTACTACATACATATATGCAAGAAACAAAAATAAGTGAAGATCATACCTCTCCATTTAGCTTAAAACACCTTCAATCCAATAAAAATCCCAAATTGCAACTCCAAAATATCCAAGCATGCAATCCCAAGTAAAAATTCCAAAAATTCAAGTCTAGAAATGAGAAAAGTAACCTCAATTACTCAAAAATCACATCAATAAATAGAAAAGGATGTGAGGATGATGAGGTGGCTCCATGTAGGATGCCACTTCATCATTATGTAATTCTAACTCAATAAGTCAACACACAAAGAACAAAGCTAATAAATGAATAGGTAAAGCTATGACATGCACAAGCGTACACTCCAAAATTCACTATGTACCCTCCAAGGACATATTAAACGAGATAAGTAGAAAAGTGACTTTATTTACTCTTTTTCACTCAACAAATGCATTAAAATGCTAAAATTAGCTCCATACTTCATAAGTATGGTTGGTGGATGAGTTTGAGAAGTTAGGGAAAAGGTTAACTTATCCCAAAAGTCTCAAAAAGTTGCCTCTAAGGAAAAATTAGAGATTGGGAAAGGAGGAAGAGTACACACTTAAAAATGTAATTAATTCCATTCAACATCAAGAAAATATCAAGGAACATCTACCATACTTAATGCCCAATTGTCACATCTTATTTTTAGTTTACAATTAAGTTAAATTAACTAATTAAAACCATATTAACAAGTACTAATAAAGTTACTAGATTTTTCAATTAATGATATACATGTACCAAAAAATAAATAACCAAAATTAAAAGAGGGAAAAATCACAACACTCGGCCATACACATGAGGTCACCCACCATGGGAAACCTCCCAATCAAGCATAGCAATTAAACAACATACACATGGAAAACAAGTTGTCAAATTGGCCTTGTTGTAAACACCCAAAATTCTTCTAGGGTTGGTCCACTATCCCATTTTGGTGTATAGTAATATTATTTTCCTATAATAAAAAACAACAATACCTTTCTGTCCTCAAGGCCACATCAATAACATCGAGAAATAACTCATACATGTCAATCAATAATCATCATCAACATTAGGTGATTCTATCAACTATATGAAATTTATAAATAATTTGATTCTACCATTTTACTAACATCAATGAGATCACAAGACTAATCCAAACATCCAAACATAGGAAATGCATCACTAATATAATGTGTTAGTATAGAATCAGAACAATGAAAATCAACATGTATAAAACTATCCACTAGTGTCAGCTAGCATAACATAATCCAAAAAGTGAATCACCACATATCGATAATACAAACTTATATATATTCTATCACATGCTAATCAAAATATAATAATCATAATGTTAATGTCTCAAATCAATAGAAATAAAATCTTCAATGGCTAGCAATTGAAGAGGATTGGGATTTTGTACAGTTAATATGAGCAAGTGGGATGCTACCATATGATGTTTTATTGACAATTTAGGGGTTGAAATTTTGTATAGCCAATCTAATATGGCCTTAGAACCATAACTATGTTGACTCCTTGATTCATGAAAGGCCTACTGAGGTGGTTAGGAGTTATTAGATGAGTTCTATTTGGTAAAAGAATGGAAACCTGTTGGGATTCTCCTCCCACTTTGCCTTACTCAATTCAGGAGATAACTGCAGATTATGAGAAGGATAGCACCTCTTCTTCTCTAGCTACTTGACCTTTGTAGTGATTCTAAATCATGAGTTAGATTCAAGTCTGCACTGCTATTAAACCATACAAGATTCTTCTTCCTTAGAGATCACTTTTTTGATATGTGTAATTTATGGATTGCTTGATTGGATTCGATAGCAAGACTAATATTAATAGCAGATGCACATCAACTATTGCTGTAATGAAAATGAGACCTCTGAGTGTCCCACCTTTATGTGCCAAAAGGTTATTGATTGCAAATCAGCAGCACACCTGTGATGTGCAAATCAGGTTATCTAAGTTGATGTTTCAGGCATCCAATGTGATTGCATCATATCATTGAAACCTCTCTCCAAGTGTGGGACTTGTAAAATGAGAGAGGAATAGCTACCAGATTAGAGGTTGGTTCCTCAAACTCCTCTGATCAGATCTGTTATTTGCAGTAATTGTAGAGGTAAGAATATGAGTTACATCACTCACTCTAAATTCCAAGGAGACTAGACCATAGAAAGTATAAAAGCTCTGAAACTAAATTGTGTAGGATGGATACACTTATGAAGTCAGTGGTGAGATTGACTTAAGCTTGATTCATGTCAAATGTAACACAATTTCATGAAATGCAACATGAAACATCATTACACAGGCTTGTAATAGAGAAAGTATTATCTTTGCAGGTCTGAATTATGAAATTTTATAGACAATACAAACAATAGTGGACTGAAAATTGATCATTAGAGTCTGCAACAAGTCATTGGTTCACTATCAAAATCCTTGTGTTATTACAAAATCACAGCACCCCTGGACGCACATCAGGCTTCTAGGTTGATGTTTCAGGCATCCAGTGTGATTGCACAACATGGAAACCTCTCTCCAAGTGTGGGAATTGTGAAACTGAGAGAGGAATCTCCAGATTAGAGGCTGGTTCCTCAAATTCCTCTAATTTAGATCTATATTTGCACAATTACAGAGGTTCAGATCCTAATCCTACTCTAAATTGCAAGGAGATAGGGATAGAAATGCAAAAATATTGAAACTAACTAAAGATGGTGATGCACCAAAAAGGAGTGGTGAATATTTTTGTCATGCAAATAGACACAAACTAAAGATTACAACATAAAACATACATAGGCTAATAAGATATAATTTAGGGTCTGAAATGAAGCAAATAATACAAACAAAGGACTGAAACTATTCACAAAGCTTGCATTATCATTTCCAATGTCAAAACCGCTGCATTACAACCTCAGAGAGGTAAAAAACTATTACAATCTTTGAAGAGGTCTGATTCTTACAAAAATCACTTTCTGGAGGTGAAAGAAGAAGATTGCTATGCCAAAAAAGTTCCCCCCTTATAAATGAGCCAAAACTGGCTTTTACATTGCATGGGTCGAGTTTAGGAGAGAGAAAATGTATAAAACGTGGGAACCCATTCCTCATTGACTGCAAATGCATTAAATCAGCATGGAGGACCTTACAAACGCATACCCTGCCACTTTTGACCAAATTGGAGGAGACTGCGAACCATTCTGTATTAAATTGGTCGTTTAAATGTCACTTCTGGCCATGAACACATGTCAGAGCCATTTCTTAACTTTCTCTCTAGACTAAACCAAAATTCAAGATTGACCCCAGAATCATGTAGATGATTTTATAAGCTTTCCAATGATATAAAGAATGTGCAAATCTGAGCTCTGGATCGAAAGATATGGCGATCTGAAGATTTAGGGCACAAAACAGGAAAAAATGGGTTTTGAAAATTTTTCCCACGCTCTGCCACCTGGACGACACGTGTTGGGCGCTGATTGGATGAGCAATTCTCTCTCCTTCCCTTACCCACGGGTTTTCCTTGAAAGTTTTGACTTTTTGTAATTTTTGGAAAAAAATTCATTTTTCCCCCCGCGTCCCCGCCACTTGGGACACGTGGCATGCATTTGGTTAGAGTTGACAGGGGCGCTGGGAAGTCATCCTTCACCTTTTAGTTTTTTGGCCAAAACTTTTACCAAATTCTCTAATCTCCTCCTCGAGCTCCGCACTCCCCTTCTCCATTAGGACACATGTCCTCCTTTTATTAGCTCGGGCCAACGCTTCAAACCTTGCCCTTTGAAATTTTGGACGTTTTCCCTTATGACATGTGGTGTTTCCTGATTCATTTACGGGCCTACCGGCTTTTCATGTCCCTCGCGTCCCTTTGGCCCGGTTGTCCCGAACTGTCTGGGACAAATTCCTCCGATCCACCTGATTTGGGCTTACCTGTCCCTCTTTGAGGTGAAGACACGTGGCTTTATTTGATTGGCTCTCGGCTCCTTCGGCTCTCCACATCCCACGCATAATTCTAGCCCGATTGTCTCGAACTGTCTAGGACAGATTCTTCCGAACCACCCGAAATGGGCTTCCTTGTCCCTCTTCACGGCTGCTTCGCCTTTTCGCGTCCTTTGCATCCCCTTGGCCCAGATGTCCCAACCTTATCTACACAACAGTTAGTCAATTTTACTTTTACCTTCGGCCGGTTCGCCCTTTCACGTCCCGCGTGTCCCTACGGCCCAACTGTCCCAAGTGCTGCCTGGGCCGCCTAGAGGCTTTTCGGCTGGTTCGCGCCCCGACATCCCAACTGTCCCAAGGACCGCCTGGACTAGGACTTAGCCAATTTTCATGATTTTTTCTAGCCCAAGCTTGTTTTTTGCAACTTTTTCACCCTTTTTTAGAACTTGCTCCTTTCTTCTTGGACAGGAGAGTTAGAAAAAATCCGAGGGGACCCTAGAAACATGATTTTTTTCCTTGAATCAATTTATTTTTCTGATACTTGAGTATTCTAATGCATGTTATCAAAATTTACCGTGGGGGTGAATTTTGGACAACAATTTGGCGACTCAACGGGGTTACCTGCCTACTAGGTAGAAGATACCAGTTGCCTGAAGCAGTCCATTGGGCATGAAGTCATCAGATATTCTGTCTAGAACCCCAACTAACTTAAAATGTGTAAGGAGGAAGATGGAATATCTCCTGATGGAAGCAAGAACTACAAAGCATCTCCATGGAAAGCAAGTTGTGCCAAAGCACTTAGGGAAAACAAAACTAACCTACAACAAAACAATGTGCACAAGCACTTGGAGGAATGAAAATCTAATCTAATATTTACAAGGTAGTGAATTTACCTCTAGAAGAAATGCTTGAGATAGATTCCATTTACTGGAATCTGCAGTTCTTCGCCATCCAATGGGGCCAGTTGGAAAGCATTGTTGTTCTTGCATTTCGTGACCATGTATGGGCCACTCCAAATGGCATCAAATTTTGAATGCATTCCCGGTTTTGCTCTATCCACATCCCATTTCAACACTAGATCTCCAACTTGAAAAGATCTATCCTTGGCCTTCATATCAAAGGTCTTCTTGATCAAAAGCTTGATCCTTTTCCATTGCTTGGGATGCCTAATTTCTGATCTCTTGCAGCTCCATCAACTCTGCATACCTCACCTCCATGGGCTCAAATTCAAGCAACTCCAACTGCTTCATGGAGTTCCAAATGTTGGCAACCCAAGTGACATGGGCAAGATTGCCTCTTCTTCCATAGACAAGTTTGAATGGAGAGTTACCTGTGGATCTCTTGGGAGTCATCCTATCAGCCCATAAGGCTGATTTCAGTTTGGTATGCCAAGACCTCTAATTCTCATCAAGAGTCCTCCTAATGATCCTCAACAAGTTCTTATTTGTAGACTTGGCCTGGCCATTACCTTGAGGGTAATAGTTTGATGAAGTGCTTAGATAGATATTGTTCTTGACAACCCACTCAGTCACCTTAGATCCAATGAATGCCAATGCATTATCAGAGATTATTGTAGCAGGTACACCAAATCTAGTTGTTATCACCTCATAAAAGTCTAAGATTCTAGACTCATTACCTCTTTGAGTGCTACTGCTTCTGTCCATTTGGTGAAATAGTCCGTGTCAAAATCCATTTGTGCCCTTGGCTTGAATTGGGATTTATGACACCAATGAAGTCCACACCCATTGCATGAATGGCTGCTCAACTGAGATGGACGTAATGGAAGGGCAACAAGTCTCTCTTTTCCTGTGAAGAATGCACCATTCTTACACCTCTTGCTCCTGGCATAGCAATCACTGAAGATTTTAGGCCAATAATAGCCAGCCTTCATGATTTTTAGAGTTGTCACTCTTGGTGCAAAATGACCACCAGCTGGTCCATCATGGAACTCTCCCAACACCCTTTGAATCTGATTTGTACTAATGCATCTCAGCAACACTCCATTCACATCTTTCTTGAATAAAACTCCATCAACAATGGGATACGGGACAGCCTGCAATCTGAAGTGTCTCCTTTGGGTCTTGTTCATCTCCAGAGGGCATAGGCCCGTGCATAGGAAGTGTATAATGCCTTGGGTCCAGCAAGGAGTGGGGGTAGCGTTGTCTTCTTCTTGATTGCCACTTGGCTCATGGCTGTCCTGGACTTTCAAAACAGCCTCTTCTTCATTACATACTTCTTTTTGCTTCCCCAAGACCAGCTGCTCACACAATCCTTTCCCTCTTACTAGCTTGGTGATCTTGATCTCAATGTCACACTCCATGACATGGGTGATCCAACCTGCCCTTTTCTCATTCAAATCCTTATTGAGGAGGAAGTCCTTAACCCCAGCATGTGAGACCAGCAACTGGACCTTGTTGTTTGAGACTAAATGCTTGAATTTCTTCATGTTTTTGATTACTGCAAGTACATGCTTCTCAATAAAAGAGTATCTCACCTCATAGTCATCTAGCCTCTGGCTGAAGAAGGCAATTGGCTGCTCATCATTATCCTTGTTCTGCTGTACCAAAATGGCAGAAATAGTGTCATTACCTCCAAATGCATAGAGGATGAAATCCTTAGAGAAGTCTGGGTTGATGAGAGTTGGTACTTGAGAGATGGCTTCTTTGATTGCTTTCAAAACTCTCCTTTCCTTCTGCTGTCCACTTGAAAGCCATGCTCTTCTTTAACATTTTGGTGATGGGCTTGACAAGGGCTACAAAATCTAGGACAAACCTCTGAACAAATTTTATCCTTCACAAGAAACTCTGAAGGGCCTTCTTGTGGCTTGGCAATGGTAGTGCTCTTATGGCTTCAACCCTCTCGGGATCAATTGCTAATCCTTCTTTGGAGACAATATGGCCAAGCATATTTCCTTCATGTGTAAGAAAGGTGCACTTTTTAGGATTCAAAGACACTCCAAATCTCCTGCACCTTGTGAAGACTTGCCTAAAATGAGATAGGTGGTCTGCTGCATTTTTTGAAAAAACAGTGATATCATCAAAGTAAATCAACACCACATTGTTAATCAAACCTTTGAATGCCATGTCCATTTCCCTTCGGAATGTAGCACCAGCATTGGATAGCCCAAATGGAATTTTCCTGTATGCAAAAGTTCCCCATTTGGTTGTGAAGGTTGTCTTGAACTGGTCCTCTCCCTTCACCATAATCTAATTGTAGCCTGAGTAGCCATCAAGCAACGAGAACCTTTCTGAACCAGCTACAACTTGCAATATTTGCTCCATGGAAGGGAGTGGGTAGTGGTCCTTGAGAGAGGCTCTATTCAAGTCTCTGAAGTCAACACACAATCTGATCTCTCCACTCTTCTTTCTGACTAGAACTAAGTTGGTGACCCAACTAGAATGCTTGATTAGGAATATGATCCTTGAATCAATCAGCTTGTCCAATTCCTTCCTCATGAGAGGCTCCATGTGTGGATTCACTGGTCTTTGTTTCGTCCTGACAGGCTTAGTATTTGGATCCAATTCAATGGTATGCTGAGCTAAGTTGGGATTGAAACCCTTCAAGTCTTCATAGCTCCAAGAAAACACAGTAAGGAACTCTTGACATAGCTGTATGAACTCATACCTTTCTTGCTCAGTTATCATCCTCCTAATTTGCAATGGTTTGTTCTCTTCTACCAAGATGGGTACTGAATCCTCTCTCTTGACCCGAATGTTTTCTTTCTCCTTTCTAAACTAATCATTGGGGTTAAAAATGGACTCCAAAGTGATAAGTCCTTTGGGCAGCTTGTTAGTTCTCAGTTGTACCACTTAGTCACCATACTACTGTTCCAGTCTTTCTTGATTCTTAGCTGAGAACTCAGCTTCTTCTTGTAAGAAATGGATGATTTACTGGTCATTCTCAAACACTTGCCAATTAACATTGTTATCTTACACTGAAGGCCTCACAATCACTTGGATGTTTGGTTGTGCCTTGTCTTGTTGAATGCTTTCCACAATGTCAAAGGCTGCCCCTACTGCTGCAAGCCTGTTAGCAGCTTGATTCTCTTTCCTAGGAATGGATTTGATGCCAAAACCCTCGAAATCCTCCATGAGGTCCCAAACCCTGTTCTTGTAGTACCTGAGTAGATCATTCTTGGTAGCATGCTGTCCCTTGACCTGATTTACAATCAATTCAATGTCACCAAAGACTTACAAGCTCTTTATTCCTCTCTTGATTGCCCAATGCATCCCTTGCACCAAGGCTTCATATTCAACAGTGTTATTGGAGCATGCAAACTAAAATCTAAAAGCTGAATAGTACTTTACTCCTTGAGGTGAAAAAAGCATAGCTCCACCTCCTACACCTTGCCTACTCCTTGATCCATCAAAAAATAGCTGCCATACCTCATTGTCATCTTTGTGGTTTGGCTTGGTGATGCTAGGAATAGGCTAATTTTATTCGTGTATGTAATAGACCCCTAGCTCAGATTCTTCCACTTCTTGATAAAGATCAAATGCATGTACCTTGTTTGCCCATTCATCAAGAGTTAGATCCGGGATGCTTCCGACCTTAGTGTCAGCTTCATCAATGCTGAGCAATTG
Source organism: Taxus chinensis (assembly GCA_019776745.2). Taxonomy (NCBI): domain Eukaryota; kingdom Viridiplantae; phylum Streptophyta; class Pinopsida; order Cupressales; family Taxaceae; genus Taxus; species Taxus chinensis. Next base: position 485,048,505 of record CM034149.1, on the reverse strand, counting down.
GCATTGATCTGACTTGGAGTGTAAGGCTCAATGTCGAAGTTTGTAATAGGTACAGACCTGATTGTAGCCTTAGTTCCATACCTCATTCTGAACAGCATGTGTGACCAATCAGCAAACAAATATCCCCTAATCTTGGCTTTGAAGTCCTTTAACAAGCATAGGGCAAACAGTGGTGGAAGGTCTATGACCGATACATCTTGTAAAACAACAAAATTTGGACATACATGTAAGGTAAGACTCAAGTTTTTAATCACTCCAACTATTGCTACTGCTATCCCATCTAGCTGCACTACCCCTTTGGATATTGTTTCATACTGGAGCCCTAGCTGATCAACTATTTGTTTAGGTATTACTGAGCTACTTGCCCCAGAGTCTATCATGCAATTGTACACTAGCTGACTTCCAATGATTAATGAAACATAGAAAGGAGGGGGTTTCAACATTTTACCTTACTGTCCTCCATGATTTCCTTCAGGCTAGGCAGCATTTGTAAGCACTTTGTCTTGCATCTGAACTTGCCGATTCAAAGTTGGCCAGTCCTTCATGGTAGCTTACAGCAGATCTCTTTGGCCTGGGATAGATAGGGATTCCCACATTGATATATTGATGTTTGTCTTCTTCATCTGATCAATGATACTGAATGGTGATGAAGGATATCTTTGTTGTCCCTTTGCTTGTACATTCACTCCTTGCATGTGGGCAGAAACACCTAGCATTTGAGTTGGCCTGGGAGCTGTTCTTGGCTGCCCTTGTGCATTTACAACCGGATTTTATTTGCCAACCACTTGTGGAACCATGGAAGGTTGTGGATTGGTTGGGGCTAATGGTTGTTCTTCACCCAAATTCCTCCTTTTTGACCTTGTGTTGGCTGCAACACATTGAGAAACTACCTGGTTCATGCCATAAAAATCCTCTACTTGCACATTTACCAATGTGGTGTCATTTGGGGCTGATTGTTTTTGGAATGTTTCTTGTTGTTGGCTGTTTCCTTTGACTACCCTCACCTTCCACACCAGTAGTTGTCACCATTGAAGCACATGGATTGGTTATGAGGCTCATTGCATGGAAAACACCAGTCATACTCCTGAGCAATGTTGTTTTGTGTTGGCACCAGTGCCCTAGAGGCAGATATGGCATTTGGATTATAGGGCTGAAATGGTCTGTTGGCAGGAAGCCTTGTTTGATTTATATTTGCAACTAGATTAGGTGGCCTTTGCGGTTGGTATGGCTGTCTGTTAGGCTAAGCTTGAGGCTGATAAGAAGGTCTAAAGCCTTGGGCTTGTTGCCTCTTGAGAGTAACTGTTAGTGCAAAATCACAGCACCCCTAGATGCACATCAGGCTTCTAGGTTGATGTTCAGGCATCCAGTGTGATTGCACAACATGGAAACCTCTCTCCAAGCGTGGGACTTGTGAAACCGAGAGAGGAATCTCCAGAGAAGGCTGGTTCCTGCTCCTAAACTACCTGCCACAAGCTATTCCAGTGTAGGCAAGCTAATCTAATCCTAATCTAACCATGCCAAGGAGACAGAGAGAGAGAGAGAAGGGAAAAACAGTAAAAGCCTACACTAAAACGGTGATACACTAGAGAAGGAGGATGTTGAACATCTATCAAAACTGCCATGGGACAAAGAGAGGTGAGCAATGGGAAGGATGGACAGATGCATCACAGGCCCAAGGATAGATTTCACACAAAAAATGTCCCAAAACTCCATGAGCACAGCTCCAAACCTGTAATGAACATTTAGACATGCACAGATACCTGCAAATGAAGAGAGGCAAGGAGAGAACAAGCAAAAATGAGAGAGGATGGACAGATGCATCACAGAACATGTTTTGTTGCTCCAGAAGTTTGCATAGAACATCATTCCATTAGTAAAAGGCAAAAAACGCCATTACAGAGCAGGGAGGAGGCTCGAACTCCATTTTCAACCCTAGAGAAGAAATAAGGGAGGGCCGAGCCGAAAGAATGAACAACTTCTTTTAAAAAAAAAAAAATGAGCCAAATCTGGCTTTTACATTGCATGGGTCGAGCCCAGGGGACAGAAAATGTGGGAAAACATGCAAGCCCATTCCTCATTGACTGCAGATGCATTAAATCAGCATGGAGGATTTTACCAACCCATACCCTGTCACTTTGAGTGATTTTGGAGGAGAATGCGACCCATTTGTATTAATTTGGCCACTAAAATGTCACTTTTGGCCGTGCAGAAGAAGAATGCGACCCATTAGCATTAAAACGGGTTGTTGAAAGGTCACTTCTGGCCATTACCACACGTCAGAGCCATTTCTCAATTTTCTCTCTTCAGACTACACCAAAACTCGAGATTGATCCCAGAATCATGTAGATCATCTAAACATCTTTCCGTTGATATAAAGAACGTGGAAATTCGAGCTCTGGATCAAAAGATATGGTGATCTGAAGATTTAGGGCACGGAACAGATCAAAACGAATTTTAAAATGTTTTCCCGCTCTTCGCCATCTAGACGACACATGGCACGTGCTGATTGGACGAGCAATTCTCTCTCCATCTTTCGCGGGCTTTCCTTTTGAAATTGCTTGTGGGCCCCTTAAACTTGGACACATGGCGCCATTTCATTGGTTCAGTTCAGCGCTTGATAACTTGCCCCTTTGACCTTTTGACTTTTTCTCCTGTAAGGACACGTGACAGTTTCTGATTGGTCTTCGGCTCCTTCGCGTACTTCGCTTCCATTTGTCCCAGATGTCCCATTTGATTTTGGGCCCTTTGTGCTCATTTCGGCCGGTTCAGGCATTTCACGTCCATTTGTCCCAGATGTCCCATTTGATTTTGGACCCTCTGGACTCATTTCGGCCGGTTCGGCCGGTTCCTGCCTTTTTGGCCCGATTGTCCCATTTGCGTCCCTCTCAGCAGTTAGCCAATTTTTTCTCGGTCGAACCGGCATTTCGCGCCCGCCGCGTACTTTTGTCCCAGATGTCCCTGTTGCTTTGTAGGTTGTTTGTGCTTACTTCGGCCGAGCCAGCCGGTTCGGGCCTTTTTGTCCCAAATGTCCCGACTGCCCCTAGGACTAGGACTTAGTCATTTTTACGATTTTTTCCTGGATCAACCTACTTGCCTTCTGCAACCTTTTCTCGCATTTTCTCAGAGCTTTCTCTTTTCCTCTCAGACAGGGAACTTAGAAAATATTTGAGGGAACTCTAACAACATGATTTTTGGCCCCGAATCAATCAATTTTCCTGGGACTTGAATATTCTGATGCATGTTATCAAAATTACCCAGGGGGGTGAAATTTTGACAACAGTTTGGCGACTCAGCGGGGTCATCTACCTGCTAGATGAATGATCAGTAGCCTGAAGCATCCATTGGGCATGGAGTCATGAGTTGCAACCTGCAACTGATCTAAACTTTGAAAACCTCCCTCTGAGCCACTTGGAAACCCATTGAACCTGGAGTGTCTTCACCAAGATGCCACTGAAATGAATTGTGCAAGAGCAGAACCAGCAACACCAAAACTATGTACAAAACTGAAAATCATACATGCCCCAAGTGGAACATGCAGAGTGTGCACAAGCACTTCTTCTGTTGAAAGCAAACCTAACTACTCTACTTTAACTGGAAGCAAAGGCAAGCTAAACAAACCCTGCAACTAGTTATGCAAAATAGCTCCCTTTCTTCAAAATTGGCAGCCATGCAACTGATTTGGCACTGATCATGGCTGTTTGGATGGATGGAAAATCAACAAGAAGCTGGTCTTCTATCCAAATCATCAAGGTATCAACTGAAAAATAAATCCAATACCTCTTTTAGTTGCTCTGTATTTGGATTGGAGAGGTATGGCAGCTGATCTTTGGTACTTTTTAGCTCATCCTCATGCTCAGAAGCAAGCATGACTGGTTGTGGCTTCTCCTTTGGCTCCAATGAAGCCAAATACCTGATTGGGCAAGGTCTGATCCGTTTGATATGCCCATAGCTCTGATTTTCAACTCCAAGAATGGAGTCCTCTTGTAGACCTTGAATGGATGGTGTGGAAGCAATGGTAGAACCCTTCTGCCCTTTCTCTTCCTCCAATGAAGAACAGGGAAGATTAGAATCTTCTAATTTTGATTCCAAAGGGCTGTTGCAAGATGTAGGCTGCTGCAAATGAAAGCTCTCCTTCATGGCAGCAGGCTCTGGTGTTTGGAATGTGGATGATGAAAGAGAGAATGGTGAAAACTCAACCGGCTCTTCTCCATCAAAACAGTCCTCCAAATCTGACAGGTAAATTGCGTCTTTGCTGTCCTGCTGCAAATGCTCAACTTCCTCCATGGTGTCCTCCTGATCTGTAACTTGACCACCATGGTTTCCTTCACTCTCCAATATTGAGTTTGAGAGATCAAACTCCTCTTTAGTACTAGAACTTGAGAGAGATGAAGTGGAAAGAAGAACTGAAGGTTTTCCTGTAGCTTGCTTTGTGCTCAAAGCCCTTGGATCTGCACTTTTCTCCTCCACAGCTAGAATGTGCTCCTCTTCTTTTGGATCTGGAGCAGCTTCTCCTTCCTCCAATGTTTGAAGACAATCTTGCTCTTGATTGAACTCCTCCTCTAGCATGAAGTTTGTCAAGTCAAACTCTTCAATTTGTTGCTCTAGAGGACAAGTTGGGACTGCAAGATCTTCTTCTCCAACAAAATCACTCCTCACCACCATTTTTTCTCCAACCCTAGCCTCTTCTGTAGGCTTAGCCATCAAGGGGATCTTTGTCATCCCAAATCTAAGAGCCCAACTCTTTAGATTTTGAATTTCTTCATCTTTGTTGGCACTCTCTTTTTGCTGTTGTTTTCCTTGACTGACATTCTGATTTTCATCCTCCCAACATGGATTTGGGAATGCAAGAGGAGGAATGGGCTGAAACTCAACTGATTTTACAATTTTTTGTGGTGGTGGAGGTAGTGAAACCTTGTTTATTTGGAGGAGGGGGTATTTCTGTTAGCTCTTGTGGAGGGGATGACTGTTTGGAAGGGAAAAGGAAAGAAGAATTGAGATGAGATGGAAGACTGAGAGGTGGAGACATGGATTCAACATTTGGGACAGCAGATGGAGGGTTTGAAATTTGCAAGTCCAAATGAGATGATGCTGCTTGAGTAATGGGAAGAGAAAGACCAAATGATGGTGTAGAACTTACCCATTGTGCAAGTTGGGGCAGCATCTTTATCATGAAGTCCAGCTTCTCCTGAGGGCTGAAGTGTCTTGGAAAAGGGCCTCCCCATGGACAAGGAGTCCTGTAACCGATTCCAAAAGCTTTCATTTGTGCTGTTGCTCTAGAATGCACCATCCCCACCTCCATCTTTTAGATTTTCTCTAACAGACCAGCATCTTGGATCTGATGGTCTTCATTGTATGCACACTCTTGCTCTTGGAAAGCTCCATTGCCAAACTGACTTTGGCACTGTTGTTCATATGAGAATGCATGCTGATCTGGAGGATTTGTAAAACGTGTTGGAGGTGGAATATACTGCTGTTGTTGATGTGAAATCCATGATGGAAATGAAGTCATGATTGCACAACTTCATGGAATGGAAAAGAATGAAAGGGATGGAAAGAAAGATGGATGAAAATGTATGGAAACGGGTCTGCAAGCTCAGAGAAATGGGTTGCTGATCAGATGGAGTCGCCAGATGTGTTTGCAAGTGCCTCCAAAGGCTGAAATCTTCACAGGAACACACCAACCTGCAAAAGATGAAGTGAAAGACCTCTAAGGTCCCACCGGGCATGCCAAAACTATTAGTGCAAAATCACAGCACCCCTGGACACACATCAGGCTTCTAGGTTGATGTTGAGGCATCCAGTGTGATTGTACAACATGGAAACCTCTCTCCAAGTGTGGGACTTGTGAAATCGAGAGAGGAATCTCTAGAGAAGGTTGGTTCCTGCTCCTAACTACCCGCCACAAGCTATTCCAGTGCAGGCAAGCTAATATAATCCTAATCTAACCATGCCAAGGAGACAGAGAGAGAGAGAGAAGGGAAAAATAGTAAAAGCGTACACTAAAACAGTGATACACCAGAGAAGGAGGATGTTGAACATCTATCAAAACTACCATGGGACAAAGAGAGGTGAGCAATGGGAAGGATGGACAGATGCATCACAGGCCCAAGGATAGATTTCACACAAAAAATGTCCCAAAACTCCATGAACACAGATCCAAACCTACAATGAACATTTAGACATGCACATATACCTGCAAATGAAGAGAGGCAAGGAGAGAACAAGCAAAAATGAGAGAGGATGGACAGATGCATCACAGAACACATTTTGTTGCTCCAGAAGTTTGCACAGAACATCATTCCATTAGTAAAAGGCAAAAAATGCCATTACAGAGCAGGGAGGAGGCTCGAACTCCATTTTCAACCCTAGAGAAGAAAAGAAGGGAGGGCCGAGCCGAAAGAATGAACAACTTATTATTATTTTTTTTAAAAATGAGCCAAATCTGGCTTTTACATTGCATGGGTCGAGCCCAGGGGACAGAAAACGTGGGAAAACGTGCAAGCCCATTCCTCATTGACTGCAGATGCATTAAATCAGCATGGAGGATCTTACCAACCCATACCCTATCACTTTGAGTGATTTTGGAGGAGAATGTGACCCATTTGTATTAATTTGGCTGCTAAAATGTCACTTCTGGCCGTGAAGAAGAAGAATGCGACCCATTAGCATTAAAACGGGTTGTTGAAAGGTCGCTTCTGGCCATTACCACACGTCAGAGCCTTTTCTCGATTTTCTCTCTTCATCCTGCACCAAAACTCAAGATTGATCCCAGAATCATGTAGAGCATCTCAACAGCTTTCCGTTGATATAAAGAACGTGGAAATTTGAGCTCTGGATCAAAAGATATGGCTATCTGAAGATTTAGGGCACGGAACAGATCAAAACGAATTTTAAAATGTTTTCCCACTCTTCACCATCTGGACGACACGTGGCACGTGCTGATTGGACGAGCAATTCTCTCTCCTCCATCTTTCACGGGCTTTCCTTTTGAAATTGCTTGTGGGCCCCTTAAACTTGGACACCTGGCGCCATTTCATTGGTTCAGTTCAGCGCTCGATAACTCGCCCCTTTGACCTTTTGACTTTTTCTCCTGTGAGGACACGTGGCAGTTTCTGATTGGTCTTCAGCTCCTAAGGCTCCTTCACGTACTTCACTTCCATTTGTCCCGGATGTCCCATTTGATTTTGGGCCCTTTGTGCTCATTTCGGCCTATTCGGGCATTTCACGTCCATTTGTCCCAGATGTCCCATTTGATTTTGGACCCTCTGGACTCATTTCGGCCGGTTCGGCCGGTTCGTGCCTTTTTGGCCCGATTGTCCCATTTGCGTCCCTCTTAGTAGTTAGCCAATTTTTTCTCGGTCGAACCGGCATTTCGCGCCCACCACATACTTTTGTCCGAGATGTCCCTGTTGCTTTGCGGGCTGTTTGTGCTTACTTTGGCCGAGCCAGCCGGTTCGGGCCTTTTTGTCCCAAATGTCCCGACTGCCCCTAGGACTAGGACTTAGTCATTTTTACGATTTTTTCATGGATCAACCTACTTGCCTTCTGCAACCTTTTTTCGGATTTTCTCAGAGCTTGCTCTTTTCCTCTCAGACAGGGAACTTAGAAAATATTTGAGGGGACTCTAGCAACATGATTTTTGGCCCCGAATCAATCAATTTTCCTGGGACTTGAATATTCTGATGCATGTTATCAAAATTACCTCGGGGGGGTGAAATTTTGACAACAGTAACCAGCTCGTTGCCTAGGTTTTGTAGTTTTTTCATGACTTCTTGAAGCTCATTTGGGGCACTTGGAGATGAAGTGGAAGCTTAATTTGAACTCTGATTTCTAGAAGTGGGAGAAGGAGCCAAATTAGGTGCTTGATTGGTGTTTGGGCTCTCTAAACTTGGAAACAATGGCATGGGAGGTCTAGGGGCAAGTTTTCCAGCTTGGATTAAACAATTTTCAGCCCTAATGGAAATGCTATAAGCCATAGGGATAGTTATGCCTCCCATGGACTGAATCAACATAGAAATATCAGAATTTAAAGCTTTGAGATAGTAGAGAAAAGCACCTTCTGCTGTTGTCCTGACTGCCACAGGAATCCTCTCCCAAGTCTTTTGAAATCTAAAGTTGAAATCGGTCAGTTGCTCATTGGGAGCTCTCTTTATGGTTGTCAGCTGCTCCAAAAGAGACAAGTTGTCTCCCTTCTCTCCAAATTGCTCATGAAGTGCTATACACAGCTGATTCCAGTTTGTGATAGAACCAGCTCCAAGGCTCCTAAACCATTGCAATGCTTTACCCTTGAATGAAGATGCTAGTAACTTGACAACCACTTGCATTTCATTAATTTCATGAATTACACAAAGGTTAGCAATATCTTTAACATGATCACCTGGAGTAGTCTGATTTTCTCCAATGAAGTAGGGAATGTTCTTCAAGGCTGCAATAGGAATTGGATGTTGTGCATTGAGGGAAAGTGGGCTGCTGCCTGTGAAGTTGACGTAAGGGTTGTTTTGTGCCATTCTAATTGGTCTTAAAACCCTTGTTGACTGAATGAAAGGCTTACCAGGTGGAGGAGTTGAGAGAGTTTTGTTTGGTGGAGATGGAGACCTTTGAGTCCTTCCTCTTTGCCTTCTTCTTGGAGATAATTTCAGGTATTCAAACAACACTTCTTCTTCTCTAACTCTTGACCTTGTGGTGATTCTTCTCATGAGTTTTCAGGCCTGCACTGCTGAAACCAGTTGATTCTTCCCCTTGGAGTCACCAGATGTGCAAATAATAGCTCTTTTCAAGCAAGAAAATTGTAGCAGATGCACATCAACTTTGCTGCAATAAAAATGAGAAGTCTCGGTCCCACCGGGCGTGCCAAAACTGTTGTTACAGGATCACAGCACCCCTGGATGTAGATCAGGCTTCTAGGTTGATCACTCTAGCATCCAGTGTGATTGCACAACATGGAAACCTCTCTCCAAGTGTGGGACTTGTGAAACTGAGAGAGGAATCTCTAGATTAAAGGCTAGTTCCTCAAAATCCTCTGATTTAGATCTATATTTTACACAACTACAGAGGTTCAGATCCTAATCCTACTCTAAATTGCAAGGAGACAGGGATAGAAATGCAAAAATATTGAAACTAACTAAAGGTGGTGATGCACCAAAAGGAGTGGTGAAACATTTTTGTCATGCAAATAGACACAAACTAAGGATTGCAACATAAAACATACACAGGCTGATAAGATATAATTTAGGATCTGAAATGAAGCAAATAATACAAACGAAGGACTGAAACTCATTCACAAAGCTTGCATTATCATTTCCAGTGTCAAAATCACTACATTACAACCTCAGAGAGGTAAAAATGGTTACAATCTTTGGAGAGGTCTGATTCTTGAAACAATCACTTGCTGGAGGTGAAAGAAGAAGATTGCTATACCAAAAGATGTTCCCCCTTAAGAAATGAGCCAAATCTGGCTTTTACATTGCATGGGTTGAGCCCAGGAGAGAGAGAATGTACAAAACATGGGAACCCATTCCTCATTAACTGGAGATGCATTAAATCAGCATGGGGACCTTACAAACCCATACCCTATCATTTTTTACCAGATTGGAGGAGAATGCGACCCATTCCACATTAAATTTGGTCGCTAGAATGTCACTTCTGGCCATGAACACGTGTCAGAGCCATTTCTAAATTTTCTCTCTTAGAATGCACCAAAATTCAAGATTAACCCCAGAATCATATAGAGAATTTCATAAGCTTTCTAATGATATAAAGAACGTGCAAATTTGAGCTCTGGATCGAAAGATATGATGATCTGAAGATTTAGGGCACAAAATAGGAAAAAATGGGTTTTGAAATTTTTTCCCACGCTCCGCCGCTTGGAATGACACGTGTTGGGTGCTGATTGGATGAGCAATTCTCTCTCCTTTCCTTACCCATGGGTTTTCCTTGAGAGTTTTGGCTTTTTGTAATTTTGGAACATTTTCCATTTTTCCCCCGCGCCCCCGCCACTTGGGACATGTGGCATGCATTGATTGGTTGACAGGGGTGCGGGGAAGACCTTTGCTTTTTATCTTTTGGCCAAAACTTTTGCCAAATTCTCTAACTCCTCCCTGAGCTCCGCACTTCCCTACTCCATTGGACACGTGTCCTCTTCTGATTGGCTCGGGCTGACCCTTCAAACCTCGCCCTTTGAACTTTTGGACGTTTCCCCCTTGTGACACGTGTCATGCTGTGATTCGTCCATCGGCCTACCGACTTTTCGCGCCCTTCACATCCCTTTGGCTCGGTTGTCCCAAACTGTCTGGGACAAAAAATTCCGATCCACCCGATTTAGGCTTGCCTATCCCTCTTTTGGCCAATGACACATGGCACGCTTTGATTGGCTCTCGACTCTTTTGGCTCCCCGTGTCCACCGCGTACTTATGTCCCAACTGTCCCAGACTGTCTAGGACAAAAAATTCCGAACCGCCCGAAATGGGCTTCCTTGTCCCTCTTTGTGGCCGCTTCACCTTTTTGCATCCTTCACATCTTTTTGGCCCAGATGTCCCAACCTATTCCAGTGTTGCGCAGTTAGTCAATTTTCTCTTTAACTTCGGTCGGTTCGCCCTTTCGTGTCCCGCGCGTCCCGATGGCCCGGATGTTCCTTTGCTCTGCAGACCGCCTGGCAGCCTTTCGGCCGATTCGCGCCCTGATGTCCCAACTATCCCAAGGACCGCCTGAACTAGGACTTAGCAAGTTTTCATGATTTTTCCTAGCCCAAACTTGTTTTTTGCAGCTTTTTCACCCTTTTTCAGAACTTGCTCTTTTCTTCTTGGACAAAAGAGTTTAAAAAAAAATTGAGGGGACCCTAGAAACATGATTTTTTGCCTTGAATCAATCTATTTGCCTGGGACTTGAGTATTCAATGCATGTTATCAAAATTTACCCTGGGGGTGAATTTTGGATAACATCTTCATTAGTAAAGGGTGCATTAGTTTCAACCATGATAAAAAGGATAATAAATTACCTAGAAGCACGATTGGGTTTGAGCATTGGGTTCACCAAATGATTTAACAAAAAATGGAATTTTATGCTAAAACTAAATATTACAAAATAATTGATGTAAAATATGATAAAAAATACTAGAATATATATGAAACAAATAATAAGTTAGTAAATATGAAACCCTAAGTGCAAAAGAGAGGGTGAAGGACTTAGTTGATTTACTCTTTTCTTGAATTGATCTGGAATGTGGAAAACTAATGAACATGAAGTAGAGACTATCGTAATTGCTCATATTAAATTATGTGATTGTAAGATAAGGCCAGACCATGATGTCTTGACTAGGTTAGAGGAGCCTAGACAAAACAATTTGTTCTTGTGTGCCTATGACTACGAAAGTTGAAAGAATTTGATATTTCTAGTCTTGCACAAGTGTCATTGGTGGTCAATGTTGGTTGCTTGTATGTCACAATCTGATCGTCAATGGAACCTATAACCTAGAAATATATTTTCACCTATGAAACCCTCAAACTACATCAAATCCTAAAAAAGAAAATATGTAATATAGGGAGTCAGACTGACCCCGAAGGTCACTGAAATAAGTGAAATTATGACTGAGAATTGCACTATATCTTAGACTCCATGTATATTTTTTGAAATATTAGTTTGAAAAAATTGTGATTTTGAAAAAGTTGGAATTTTAAAAATGTCAAGATTTTGAAAAGTCAAAATTTATTTTGAAAAACTCTGGATTTTGAAAAAGTTGAAATTTTGAAAAATTTGAATTTTAAAAATTGGGTGTTTTGAAAATGTTAGGTATTTTGAAAAATTTATAATTTAAAAAAAATTAATATTTTCAAAAAGTATGTATTTTCAAAAATTTGGTATTTTGAAAAAGTCAGGATTTCAAAAAATTCATGATTTCGATAAAGTAAGAAATTTTGAAAAAAATGGCATTTTAAAAATTCATTATTTTGAAATACTTGACAATTTGAAAAGGTAGACATTTTGAGAAAGTAGGCAATTTAAAAAGTCATGATTTTGAAAAAGTTGGCATTTTGAAAAATTTGGCATTTATGAAAAGTCAACATTTTGAAAAACTTCAGTAACTTGAAAAACTCAATATTTTGAAAAAGTAAAGTTTTTGAAAATTTTGAAATTTTGGAAAAGTTGGGATTTTAAAATTTTTGGGATTTTGAAAAAGTGAAGATTTTGAAAAAAATAGGGATTTTGAAAAAGTTTGGAGTTTTAAAAAGGCATCATTTTGAAGAAGTTGGAATTTTGAAAAATTAGAAATTTTGAAAAAATCAGGATTTTGAAAAAGTCAGGATTTTGAAAGAGACGATTTTGAAAGAAAAAATTGGGATTATGAAAACATCACGATTTTGAAAAATTCAATTTTTTAAAAGAGTGGGGATTTTGAAAAAGACATAATTTTGAAAATTTTGGGTTTTTGAAAAATTCAAGATTTTGAAAAAGTCTATATTTCGAAAAAATCAGCATTTTGAAAAAGTTAGAATTTATTAGGAAGAAGTTGTCATTTTGAAAATTTCACATTTGAAAAAGTCAACATTTTAAAAAAGTCAGGATTTTCAAAAATTCAATATTTTCAAAATGTTGGAATTTTTTAAAAAGTTACGATTTTCTAAAAATTCAAGATTTTTAATAAAGTCATGTTTTTAAAAAGTCTGGATTTTAAAAAAATTTGGATTTTGAAAAAGTCATGATTATGAAAATGTTGTGATTTTGAAAAAGTCTCGATTTTGAAAAGTCATGTTTTTGGGAATCTCAAGATTTTAAGAAAATCAAGATTTTAGAAAAATGGCATTTTGATAAGTCGATATTTTGAAGAAGTAAATATTAATTTTAAAAACATCGAGATATTGAAAAATTTGACATTTTGAAAACTTTGGCAACTTGAAAAAATTGGGATTTTGAAAAAGATGATATTTTGAAAGACTCGAGATTTTGAAGAAGTCAGGATTTTGTTAAAAGTTGGGATTTTGAAAAAGTTGAGATTATCAAAAAGTTGACATTGTGAAAAATTAGGCATTATGAAAAATGTGGGATTTTTAAAAATCAAGATTTGTATTGAAAAAGTCAGGATTTCAAAAAGGTCGGCATTTGCAAAAGTCAAAATTTTGAAAAATTCATGATTTTTTTTAAAAAGTCAGCATTTTATAAAGTTGTGATTTTGAAAATGTCAGGATTTTTAAAAGCTGGGATTTATTCTTACAAACTCAAGATTTTTACAAACTCAGCATTTTGAAAAAGTCAACATTTTGAAAAGTAAGAATTTTGAAAAAATTGAGATTTTGAGAAAGTCAGGATTTTGAGATAGTCAGGATTTTGGAAAAGTCTTTATTTTGAAAATGTTGTGATTTTTAAAAAGATAATAGTTTTAAAAAGACAAAATTTTGAAAAAACTACATTTCGAAGAAGTTAGGATTTATTTTTAAACATAAAATGTCAGGATTCTTAAAAATTCATCATTTTGAAAAGTTGGGATTGTGAAAAAGTTGGGATTTTGAAAATTTTCACATTTTGAAAAGTTAGCATTTTAAAAATGTTGGCATTTTGAAAAGTTAGATATTTTGAAAAGTTTGCATTTATAAAATGGCAATATTCTAAAAAATATAGGCTATTTGAAAAGTATTCATTTTGAAAAAATTGGGATTTATGTTGAAAAAGTAAGGAATTTGAAAAAGTCCTTTTGAAAAAGCTGGTATTTTGAAAAACTTGAAAGTTTGAAAAGTCAACATTTTTATATAGTTCAGATTTTAAAAAATTATGGATTTTGAAAAATTCAGGAATTTGAAAAACTCAAGATTTTGAAAATTTCAAGATTTGAAAGAAGCCTAGATTTTGAAAAAGTCAGGATTTTGAAAAAAGTCAATATTTTGAAAAATTCATCATTTTAAAATAGTCATGATTTTGAAAAAGTAGTCATTATGAAAAAGTTAGCATTTTGAATAAGTTAAAAAGTCAGAAATTTTTAAAAAAATGGTATTTTGAAAAAGTTGAGAAATCCAAAAAGTCTGGATTTTGAAAATGTTTTTTTTACTATTGGAAAATAGTTTTTTGGGAGGGACTATACCCCATTACAACAAAGGCTCTAAAACCATATATTACCGTTAGTGAGTGTGAGTTATTAATTAGATTTAATTGTAATTAAATCTATTTTACGATCCTCTCTTTTGATTTATAGTAAATTTAAAATCATCTTTCAATAACCTTTTTATCATTTTTTAAAACTCCAATAGCTCTCAAAATAACAAAATTGGGCGTTTCCAAATGGTAAATTTTAGGCGTTATTGGCATTTTTTTCTCTAATCGTGCACTCAAGTGTGCAACATCACTTTGAGCACCTTTTTACCTTCTAGGCATTTTTTCTAGCATTCTGAAGATATCTAAACTCCTTGAGTTCCCAAACCTTGTATTTCACCCTTATTATTGCTTGCGACTAGTGAGTGTGTCCACCATAGTCTACAGCAAGGGAGTTTCTCACCACCAGGATTGGCTTTCACCTCCTTCCTTATCTCTTGCTTGTTTACGGTGTCCTATTTTCTTCACTCCACGAAACACTGTTGTGGTCTCCTCTCTTGCACGTTATTATGTTGATTGCAAGATGAGTTACCAAGTGTTTCAAACCACACACATGGACCCGATTGTAATCAAAACACTAAACTATAAAGTGCTGAAAGCAGGGGGTTGTTATTGTCCTGGGTGGTTGTGTTTCTTTTTTTCTTTTCTTTCTCTTTCTCTCTCTCACTATGGATGCACTTTCAATTCCCTTGCTTATACTGTTCAACTTTTTCAAATGGAGATCGAAAATAATAATGAAACTAAGAGGCAAAGGGTTATTCCGCATCACCATGGGAACTAAGACTAAACTAGATGACAAACCTAAAAAATCTAAGTGGTTAAACCGTAGTGATGAAGCTTTAGGTCTTCTTTGCATGTCCATTTCTCCTAACTTTCTCTTCCACATTGAGGCATCCGAAACACCTAAATCTGCATGGACAATGTTAGATGAAATGTTTGGACAACATGATGACATGAGAGAGCATGAGTTAGAAAACAAACTACTAGGGTTAAATCCTAGTGATTTTGAAAACCTATAAGCATTCTTCTCAAAAAATTTCCACACTAGATTGTTGTTAAAGGGATGTCAAGTAGAGAAGAAATATTCTCAACTGATCTTGTTGATTCTCTCTAAGTTAGGTCCCGAATATTCTGTCTTTGTGTCAAATTTTTACGCTACAAAAGTTACCTTGGGCAAGGATTGGAATATGCCCTCCTTTGACTATTTTTCATCCCAACTCATTCAAATGGGGTCTCTCAATTCCAAGTCACATGCCCTTATAGCAAGTACTAGTAAGGAAAAGAAGACTAATAATGAGATAGAGAAAAAGGATCAACCTAAGAAAGAAACCAAGACCAAAACTAAAATTAACACGAACACTTTGACTTCCGAGCCTAGAGCACAGAAAGACAGGTATTTGTGTTCCTATTGCAAGAAGTCTGGTCACAATGAGTAACACTATTTTTTCAAACAGATTGATCACTTATCTCATTTACTTGAGAATAATAAAATAAGTGTTCCTGAATCTATAAAACAAAGTGCTTTGAAGGCCGAGTCTTCTGCTGTAAAAGGTGATAAAAATGATAAGAAGAAATGAAAAGCACTTATAGCTAGAGTTTCTCCTTTATCGACATGGATTATAGATTACGGTGCCTCGCACCACATGGGTTCTTTACATGTTGAGTTTTCCAACATTGAACCTTGTGGTATGTCCCAAATCATGATGGGTAATGACATGACATTGTTGGTTTCCAGTAGTGGATCGGTAGAGATGGATGGGGGAAAATTTAACCAAGTGTTGAGTGTTCTTGATTTCTCTACCAATCTACTATCGGTTTACCAAATTAATCACCTTGTGAAGGAATGTGAGTGGAATTTGGCCCTAACTCGGTGATTATTCGTGAGCTTAACAATGACACTACAGTGGTTGAGGGAAAGATAGATCACCATTCACGGTTATACACCTTCTCACACTTTACTTCATATTCTACACCCACTACCTTGGTCACTCATGTAAATGAGGTTAGTAAGCTATGACATGAGCATCTCAGACATCTAAATTATTGCTACCTTGAATAATTTAGCCAAAATGAATGGTCAACGGGTTTCCTCATGTCAAGTTTTCTAAGGGTCTTTGTGAGGGTTGTCCCCTTGGAAAGCATCATGAAAATAATTTTGACAAAGGAAAATATTGGAGAGCCACTCGTCCTTTGGATCTTGTTCACAGTGATGTTTCTGGTCCATTTCCTTCTCCTTCATTTACTAGAGCTCTTTATGTGCTAACCTTCATTGATGACTATTCACGATATACTTGGGTATATTTTCTTAAGCTTAAGTCTGAAGTCTTTGAATATTTTCAAGACTTTAAGGCTCTTGTTGAGAAACAGGCAAAACGGTCTATCAAGGTTCTTCAAACTGAAAATGGAGGTGAATATGTAAACAATAGGTTCATGGATTTCTGTACTTCTGAAGGGATCTCTTTGCAGCATACTGTTTCTTATAACCCTTTGCAGAATGGAGTCGCAGAAAGAAAGAACTATACTCTTAAGAAGATGGCCACTTGTATGATTCACTTGAAGTCTCTTCCTTCGCAGTATTGGGCTGAAGTAGTGAATTGTGAAAATTAAATTCAGAACTATGTTCCACATAAGGTAGTAAGAGGGATGACACCCTTTGAAGCCTAGTTTGGATGATAAGCCTGATGATCGATCACTTTCGAGTCTTTGGATCCAAGGCTATGACTCGGATTCCCAAAAAGAAACGTAAGGCATTGGATCCACAATCCAAACCTTGTATCTTTTTCAAGGTATCCTGATGGCTTGAAGGGATATCAGATTGTTGAACCCTACCACTCGTGAGCTTTATATTGAGAGGAGTGTGAAGTTTGATGAGTAATCCTTGAACTTCAACTTCTCCACCTATTGAGGTTTCTTTTGCCCACTGATTCAGATTCTGATTCTTCAGATGATGATGTTGTTGAGTGATGTTCTGCCTCTCCCTGTTTCCTCCCGATCCATCAAAAATTCTGAGTCTTCTGATTCTGACAGTAGTGATGATGAGGACTATGTCCCCTCTAAACTCAAGTGAAGAATCTTTTGACTTTGAGCCTGAGCCTTCTAGGACCTCTTTGGGCCAGGAAAAACTTTACAGAGTGCTGGAGATTTAGTTGGAGATCCTTTGGATGATGATTACGTACTCGCTCAGACTTCACTGGACCTCACTCCTTCTTTGCCTCTGCTTCTGATCCACCAGTCTTTCCAGGAAGCTTCTAGGTATTCCTGAGTGGGATTCTGCCATAGATGAGGAGTATTCCTCACTCATAAATAATGGACACTTGGGATCTTACCCTTCTTTCGAAAGGAAGAAAAAATCATTCGGTGTAGGTGGGTATATCTGAACAAAAGTATGGAGCTATATGGAGAAGTTGAAAAAGTATAAAACATCGACTTAGTAGCTAAGGGTTTTCCTCCCAGGTAGCTGGGGTTGATTACTCAAGAAACCTTTGCTCCGGTTGCAAAGATGACTTCCATTCGGATCTGATCCTTGCCATCGCCGTACCGACTAATAGATGGGAAGTCCACCAGATGGACGTTAAGAGTGCCTTCCTTCATGGGGGACCCAGAGGAGGAGATCTATATGGAACAATCTCCGGGTTTATGTCCATGATCCATCCCTCGTTTGTAAAATTAAAGAAGTCCTCTCTACGGCCTTAAAACAAGCCCCTCGGGCTTGGTATGCCAAGATGGACTCCTTTTTACTTGCATCAGGGTTCACTCAGGTGTCACTTTGACCCAAATGTGTATATTCTTATGACAGGATGACTCCATGCTTATTCTTGTTCTCTATGTTGATGACTTGTTGATCACAGGTGGCTCTTCCTCTATCATTGATTATGTGAAAATCTCCTTGGCCAACAAGTTCTCCATGTCTGACTTAGGATCTGCTTCATTACTTTCTTGGGATCCAGATTTCACAATCTGACTCGGGAATCTATGATCTCACAGCCTAAGTACTGCTCTTGATTTGCTTGCTCGGTTTCACATGTCTGACTGCAAGTCCTCACCTACTCCTTTTCTTTATCGGGATTAAGCTTGGTTTCTGATTGCTCTTCCCCCTTGGTTGACGGTACCCTTTATCGATAGTTGGTGGGGAAGCTTGATCTACCTTGACTCACACTCGGCCAGATCTATCGTATGCCATCGGGATCGTGTCTAGATTTTATGCAGGAGTCCACATGAGCTGCACTTAGAAAGCAGCTAAAGCGGATCCTTCACTGTGTTTCGTGGCACCTCACACAGATGGTATTTCATTATCTTAGGAGGGGTACTGAGATTGACTTGGTTGGATTTACATACTCAGATTGGGCCGGTGACTCTAGATCATCGGAAGTCTACCTCAGGCTATAGTTTTCACTCTTGGTTCAGGTCCCTGTCAGTTGGTCCAGCAAGAAGCAGCATGCACCATTGCCATATCATCTGACAGAAGCAGGATACAGAGGAGCAGTTAACGCTGCCACCATAAGCTATTTGGTTACAGGGTATCTTGACAGAGTTTGGCATTCCACTTTTCGGTGGCCTACCCATTATCTACTGTGACAACATGAGCACTATCTCGATTTGTAGAAATCCAGTTCAGCATCAGCGGACGAAGCACATTGAGATTCATATGCACTTCATACGGGAGCTGATACATGAAAAACATCATCGACATATCAGTACATGTTCAGATAGCTTATCAGGTTGCAGACATTATTCACCAAGTCTCTTCACTAAGGTGAAGTTTCTTCACTTGCGAGTCTCGTCTTGGGGTGAGATCTGCTACAAACCGCCCATCTTCTTCGGGCTATATAGTCCATCCTTCTTCTCCTCTTCTTCTTTCCAAAAAAGATTGTTGTTTGTACATGGGCACCTTATTAGGCCTTTAGTTGCCGGGGCCCATTGACACATCTTTCTTAGTTTGTCTAGGGGAGTCTTCTTCTTCTGTTCTGGCTTACCTTAGACCTCTTACCTCGGCTTTTGATGAAGGGGGCGTGTTGGTGTGTGTGACTGCCCATGTCATCATCCACATCACCTATTGGTGAGTCATCTTGCCTATGCAAGAGTCATAGGTCTTAGGAAGTCAAATGACAAGTGTCAGATTCATGTCACTAGAATTTGACACTGTCATTTGCATCAATGCGTCATACCCCCTTTAATATTCCTTATTTGAGAATGTCAAGTACACTCCTCTGTCTAGTGGCGTCATATGCGTCAGTCAACGTCATATGTTTCAGTGGTGTCATTGAGCAAGTTCTTTCCATTGTTTAGGCAATGGGGGTTTCATAGCACCCGCTATTTGTAGCTATCACTATTTTTTCGATCTATGAGCATAAGCAGACCCATTCTTCTTACTGGTGCAATCTTCTTTTCCAATTTGATTCTTGCAAACTCTTGCGTAATTGCATTGGCTTGACGTCTACCATCGGAGATGCAACTTCGTTGTGGTGCATCGCTTTTCAACATCGGTTTTTCGCGAATCCCTCTAGTCAATTATGTCATGCCTTCTCCATGTTTTTTGATCCATAAGAATATAGACATTACTGAAAACTTATCCAATTTTAATAGAGCATCTACACAATCTTTTTGAAATGGCCTCATCATGCTAAAACTTCCAGCTAGTGTGCAATTTAGAGTGACGAGCTTACAATTGAATTTTTTCATTTTTAGCACAATCTTCCTACCAGTTACACAATTTCCTCAAAAGGAAGACATGGGAACTATAAGATGCCTCAATCAATATATATGTGTTAAGGTACATAATTCAAATTTAGCATGTTTTCAAGATTGGTCGGAATATTCTCAAAATTTTCACTCGTTATGCTTTTAGATAATGACGTCAATTGTCATTCTCCATAACTCCTACGCATTATAATTATTTCTATACAGTAAAACACACTATTCTCGTTTTTACCGATAATCAGGTTTCCCATCATCCAAATTCTTCATCTTGACAACGTGAAGCATGGCTATTTCATATTTAATGGTTTTCACAATAGGAGGAAAATGCTCGTGAAGGGACTTTCTAATAACAATTGTGTGACTAATGCGAAGTAGATGAGGGTCCATCTCGTCAAACATGATGACTTGGTAGGAGTTAGAAATATACCGAAGAATCTATGCTACACTTTCATGTTGCCATTTTTTTTGAATCTGATTAGATATGTGTACAAGAAACTGTATATTTTAGTACTTCTAAGATATATATATAGTGGGGATATTTCTGGAAGTGTCAAGCTAAACAAATAAGAGCTTCAGGACTTTGTTATGCTGTCACGTGAAATGAGGTTCATTTTTGTATCACTGAATATTATCCTCGACTGGAAGTAGCTTACAAAAAAATGATAAAACATTGTATGGCAATGTTTTTTTTAAAGGACAGCTCGGATAGGAATGATGGCAGTCTGATCTTGCGTTGTTTGCACATTAAAATATTTCCAGTCGACTGGGTTCCAAAATCAGGGAAACACGTCGATTACTCTATAACCATGTAGTGGAAAAAAACACCCCCACCATGTTTCCAAAATCATCAGCTGGAATCTGATCAGTCCCATGTACTCCATCAATATCTCTTGAGGAAAAAGCCTACAGGGAACAGGCCTCTAGCAGCCTCGGGAAATAATGGAGCTCTATTCCTTCACTGCCCGCATCGGAATCCAATACTCTGGATATCTCCTACTTATGGAAGACGAACCAGATGTGAAGGTTGGGACTCTGCGTCCACTGAATCTCCTGCTTTCGGGGATGCTCTTGGTAGAATCAATATGAATCCTGGGAGAATTGCCTTTTCCGCAAATGAAACACTATGCTTATTACATATCCTGTATACCACAAGTGATGGGGAGAACACCCTTATGAACAGAAAGTGATAGGGTGTATTTTATTCCTGTTGAATGTAGCCAACCCATCTCTTCCCTATTGCTCACTATGTTGTGCCCCCATGCTGATTGGTCAGAAACGCAGAAGGGTAGAGCATACCAAACATACAATTTTTTGATATCTGGAAGCATTTATATTCAAAGTTAAATAATACATGAGTCTACCTGGCTGTATCTAAAGATCAATAGGGGACTATTAAGAATTACCTGCTTAAAGGGTGCCATCCAAATTGCTGCCCCCATAGGTAACCCCAACAAAGCATCATATGTTTTCCTGCAAAAAAATGAGGTAAAGTTGACCTATTGGTCAATAGAAGTAGTTGACCGATTCAAAGCTCTTGCAACCACTCATTAGGACAGTGTTTCTAATTGTATTAATAGATGGAATGTTTTCTACAGATTAATGGAAACATTGTTCTAGTGAGAGGGCCTAGAGTATGAGGACATTTTTCTGTTGTAGCATGTGTTAAAGACATCCATCCAACAGTTTGATCAATCCATGATAACACCTATTCTTCCTGAGTGACACTGCCAGAATCATCATCTCCATGGATGGAAGAAGAAATACCTCCCCTATGATCATATTTCTTGCCACCTCTTCCCTTTAGGGCTCGCAGCAATGGGTTACTTTTAGGGTTTGGAGTAGTCTTCATCTTTTTAGAGATAATACCATATATGGAAATCCATCATAATCCATAATTCTTAGTACATTACAATACAATGAGTTTTAAAATATATGGATTTTGAAAATTTGGGATATTGAAAAAGTTGGGCTTTTTAAAAATATAATATTTTGAAAAGTTGGGATTTTTAAATAGTCAACATTATAAAAAAGTCAGGGTTTTGAAAAAGTAGGAATTTTGAAAAAGTAAGGATTTATTTTGAAAACTTTGGATTGTTTTTTAAAAATTCAAGATTGTCAAAAATTAAAGATTTTTAAAAAGTCGACATTTTGAAAATTTTGGCATTTTAAAAAATTCACAATTTTGAAAAAGTCAGGATTTTGAAAAATTAGGGATTTGAAATAGTCAGCATTTTCAGAAAGTCATAATTTTGAGAAAGTTAGCATTTTAAATAAGTCAACATTTTCAGAAAGTTGATATTTTCGAAAAGACGAGAATTCCTAAAAAGTTGGGATTTTTAAAAAATTTGTGATTTTTAAAAAGTCAAGATTTTCAAAAAGTCCTGATTTTGAAAAATTCGCGATCTTGAAAATTAGGGGATTTTGAAAAATTCAATTTTTTGAGAAACTCCATATTTTGAGAAATTCGTGATTTTGAAAAAGTGGAATTTTGATATAGTCTAGAATTTGGAAGGGATTTTGAAAAAGTCTCGATTCTCCAAATTCTCTATCAAAAGAATTATTTTTGAAGATTTTACTTTAATGAGTATATCCTTAGGTGATTCTCTAAATTCTTGTTTAGTTTATTTCTCAACTTAGATTCATAACATTTTTCATTCATAAGTATTCTTTTAAATAAGCTCTTTAGTGTCTTGATATGTTTTGCAAAGTATAAGGATCCAATCAGTAGTGGGAAACTATCCCTTGTGAATGGATTTATTGAGGAGAAAAATTAAAAATTATTGGCATTTGTTTGTTTAGTATAATCAAAATTTATTTTTATACTCTCATTTACTACTTGTGTTGGGTTCTATTCAAGTCATGCTATGTAAAACTTGCCAAGATTCCCAAATACATTCTTAGTCTCGATTTTAAGCAATCTAGTGGCATTAACAAAGTCACATGGGATATTCTTTACCTTTCCCAAAATAAGGGTCTTCATAATTTAATCTTGCAAAGTGTCATAGTCTAATTTTAGCACTTCTCATTTTTTAAGGGTAAATATAGGACCGCCTGTTTCTGCCACCATATACTAGAACTTTAACCTTCCCAGAGGTCATAATATTACACCATGCAATCACATAAAGCTGAAAAATTAGACAACAAACTACCAAAAAAATTATACATCAATATTCTGCCATACAAATGAGATCAAATTCTAGATTATAATTTTACATGAATATAATACAATGATACATACAAGATTTAAAAAGTCAAGATTTTGAAAAAGTTGGGATTTTAAAAAGTAAGTACTTTGAAAAAGTGAAGATTTTTAAAAATTCAGAATTTTGGAAATTTTGACATTTTGAAAGAGTCGACATTTTCAAAAAGTCTGAATTTTTAAAAAGTAGGGATTTTGAAGTTGTGATTTTGAAAAAGCTAGGATATTGAAAAAGGAAGGATTTTTAAAAAGGCATCATTTTGAAAAAGTCGGGATTATGAAAAAGTCAATATTTTGAAAAAGTTGGGATTTTTAAAAGTTGATATTTTGAAACAGTCAAGATTTTGAAGAAGAAGATATTTTTAAAATAAGCATTTTGAAAAATTCATAAGTTTGAAAAGTTAGGATTTTGAAAAAATCGTTATTTTAAAAATTTAGAAATTTTAAAAGGGAAGAATTTTGAAAAAGTTGGCATTTTGAAAATGTCAATATTTTGAAAATGTCAAGATTTTAAAAATGTTGGTATTTTAAAAGAGTTAGGATTTTGATAAAGTAGAGATTTTGAAAAATTTCACATTTTGAAAAAGTCAAAATTTAGAGAAAGACATGATTTTAAAATAGTCGTGATTTTGAAGAAGTCGGTAATTTGAAAAAGTTGATATTTCAAAAATTTGTCATTTTGAAAATGTCAACATTTTGAAAATGTCAGCATTTTTAAAAGTCAACATTTCGAAAAGTTGTCATTTTGAAAATTTGACATTTATTTTGAAAAAGTCATGTTTTTTTTAGAAACTTGCGATTTTGGAAAGGTTGATATTTTAAAAGTTTGTCATTTTGAAATTGAAAAATTCAATATTTTGTAAATGTTGGCATTAATTTTGAAAAAATCGAGGTTTTTAAAAACTTGAGATTTTGACAAATCGTCATTTTGAAAAAATAGTCATTTTACAAAATTCAAAATTTTGAAAAATTTAGGATTTTGAAAAATTCATGATTTTCAAGAAGTTGTGATTTTCAAAAGGTCTTGATTTTTAAAATATCATGATTTTCAAAATTTATGGTTGTGAATAGTCACAATTTTGAAAAAATGGTGATTTTGAAGAAGGATCGATTTTGAGAAAGTCTTGATGTCTCGAGAAAGTCTAGAGTTTGAGAAAGTCTGGATTTTGAGATAATGGACATATTCAAAAGGTTGACATTTTGAAAAATTCAGGTTTTTGAAAAGTCAACATTTTAAAACGTTGGTATTTTCAAAAAAGTTAGGATTTTGAAAAAGTGGGGATTTTGAGAAATCTGGGATTTTGAAAATGGGTATTTTGAAATGTGGAGATTTTGAAAATGATGGGATTTATAATTTTTTTTTTATTTTTTAAAGTTAGTGTTATCCAAAATGTGCCCCCTACTCATTTTGTGGCTAACTCCTCTCATTCTTCCCTCTCTTGTGCCTCAGTCACAAAATTTTGCTTTTTAGGCACTCAAAACCTTTTGGAAATGGCACCATTGGATAGAGCTCTTTCTCAACTTTCCAGAAAGGTAAAGTTTTCCTCCTAACTCCATGTATTTTTCAAGTTATGGCTCGGTAGAGTTTTTGTGGGAAATTTTCCCCTAGAAGGCCCGCAGCCAATCAGAACTCGCCACATGTCTAGGCCAAAAATATCAAAGCGACCCGATTTGGCCTTGTTTTGCTCTAAAACTTCAAATCGCCATATATTTTGATTCAGAGCTCAGTTTTTCACGTTCTTTATATCAATGGAAAGCTGGTGAAATTCTCTAAAAGATTCCGGGGTCAATTTTGCATTTTGGTGGGGTTTGGAGAGATAAAATCAAAAAATGATTCTAGCACGTGGTAATGGCCAGAAATGACGTTTCAACAACCAGTTTTAATGCAAAATGGGTCGCATTCTTCTTCAGCATGGCCAAAAATGTCAGATCATGGGTTTGTAAGGATGCCCATGCTATTTTAATGCATCTTCATTCAATGGGGAATGGCTTCCACGTTTTCTACATGTTTTCTCTCTCTTGGGCTCGACCCATGCATTGTAAAAGCTAGATTTGGCTCATTTTTTGAAGTTGAACATTTTTTTGGATAGCAAGCTTCTTCTTTCACCTTCAACAAGTGATTTTTGCAATTATTAGACCTTCTTCATTATTGTAATAGGTTTTTGTCTCTTTGATGTTGCAAATGCAAGGATTTTGACAGTGAAAAATGACAGTGCAGACTCTGTGATCAATTTTTAGTCCTTTGTTTGTATTGTCTTGCTTCATTTAAAACCTCTAATTACATCTTATCAGCATGTGTATGATGTTTCATGTTGCATTTTATAAAATTGTGTCAATTTTCATGAACAAGAAGTGTTCACCACTCCTTTGGTGTATCACCTATTAGTTTAGTTTCAATTTTTACACTTTCTATCTATCTCCTTGGAATTTAGAGTAGGATTAGGATTCAAACCTCTGAAATTGTGCAAATAGAAGATCTGATCAGAGGAGTTTGAGGAACTAGCCTCTAATATAGAGATTCCTCTCTCATTTTGCAAGTCCCACACTTGGAGAGAGGTTTCAATGTTGTGCAATCACACTGGATGCCTGAAACATCAACTTAGAAACCTGATTTGCATCCAAGGGTGCTGCTGATTTGCAATAATAGTTTTGGCATGCCCGGTGGGACCTTAGATAGGTTGGTGTGTTCCTATTAAGGATTCATCCTTTTGGAGGCACTTTCAAAAGCACATCTGGTGACTCCATCTGGTAAACAACTCATTCTCTAAGTTACAGACCTATTTTTCATTCATTTCCATCCATTCTTCTTTCCATCATTTTCATTCTTTTCCATTCCATGAAGTTGTACAATCATGACTTCATTTCCATCATGGAATTCACATTTACAACAGCAGTATATCACACCTCCAACATGTTTTACAAATCCTCCAAATCAGCATTTTGATCAAATTCAAAATCAGCATTTTGATCAAATTCAAAATCAGCATGTCTACCCATATGAGCAGCTGTGCCAAAGTCAGTTTGGTTGTGAAGCACATCAAGAACAAGGGTACGCATGCAATGAAGATAATCAAATGGAAGATGCAGATTTTGTGGAAAAAATCCAAAAGATGGAGGCAAAGATGGTGCAATCAAGAGCAGCAGCTCAAATGAAGGCTTTCAGAATTAGTTGCAAGATTCCTTGTCCATGGGGAGGCCCTTTTCCAAGACACTTCAGCCCTCAAGAGAAGCTGGAATTTATGATGAAGATGGTGCCCCAACTTGCACAATGGATGTCAGAAATAGAGGCCTATACACTTGGTGTTGAACAACCTTGTCAATGGGTAAGTTCTACACCATCATCTGGTTTTTGTCTTCCCATTACTCAAGCAACATCATCTCATTTGGAATTTCAAATTCTAAATCCAGTCAATGCTACCCCAGGAGTTAATTCCATTTCGCCATCCCCTAGTCTTCCACCCCATCTTAATTCTTCTTTCCCCTTTCCTTCCAAACAGTCATCCCCTCCACAAGAGCTAACGGAAATACCCTCTCCTCCAAATAAACAAGAGTTTCTACCTCCTCCACCACCACAAAAAATTGCCAAATCAATTGAGTTACAATCCACTTCTCCTCTTGCATTCCAAAATCCATGTTGGGAGGATAAAAATTAGAATGCCAGTCAAGGAAAACAACAGCAAAAAGACAAGCCAAACAAAGATGAAGAAATTCAAAGTCTAAAGAGTTGGGCTCTTAAATTTGGGATGAAAAAGATCCCCTTGATGGTTAAGCCTTCAGAAGAGGTTAGAGTTGGAGAACAAGTAGTGGTTAGGACTGATTTTGTGACAGTAGAAGAAGAGCAAAAAGAAGAAGTAGACCAGTAGTTAGTTTGCTCAGAAATTAGTGTCCATGTTGGCACTCTATTTGAAGGGAATGCTGATTCAATTCAAGTTGCACAATCAGCCATGGAGGAAGAAAGGTAAGAAAAAGATCTTGCAGTCCCAACTTGTCCTCTAGAGTAGCAGATTAAAGATTTGACTTGACAAACTTCATGCTAGGAGAAGAGTTCTATCAAGAGAAAGATTGCCTTCAAGTAGTAGAGGAGGGAGAAGCTACTCCAAATGTGAAAGAAGAGGAGCACATTCTAGCTGTGAAGAAGACAAGTGCAGATCCAAGGGCTTTGAACACAAGGCAGGCTATAAGAGAACCTTCAGTTCTTCTTTCTAATTCGTCCCTCTCGTGTTCTAGTGCTGAAGAAGAGTTTGATCTCTCAAACTCAATGTTGGAGGATGAAAGAAACCATGATGATCAAGTTACAAATCAAGAGGACACTATGGAGGAAGTTGAGCATTTGCATCAGGACAACAATGAGGTAGTGTATTTGTCAGATTTGGAGGATTGTTTTGATGAAGAAGAACTAGTTGAGTTTCCACCATTCTCTCTTTCATCTTCCACATCCCAAATACTTGAGCCTGTTGTCATGAAGGAGAGCATTCATTTGCAGTAGTCTGCATCTTATAGAAGCTCTTTGGAACTAAGATTGGAAGATTTTAATCTTTCATGTTCTTCATTGGAAGAGGAGAAAGGGAAGAAAGGTTCTACCATTGCTTCCACATCACCCACCCAAGAAGGTCTACAAGAAGACTCCATTTTTGGAGTTGAAAATCAGAGCTATGGGCATATCAAATGGATCATACCTTTCCCAATCAGGTATTTGGCTTTATTAGAGCCAAAGGAGAAGTTAAAACCAGTCATGCTTGCTTCTAAGCATGAGGATGAGATATAAAGAACCAAGGATCAGCTGTCATACCTCTCCAATCCAAATGTAGAACAATTAAAAGAGGTATTGAATCTTCCTTTAGCTGACACCTTGATGATTTGAGTGGAAGACCAGCTTCTTGTTGATTTTCCATTCATCCAATCAGCCATGTTCAATGCCAAATTAGTTGCATGGTTACCAATTTTAAAGAAAGGAAGCTATTTTGCACAACTAGTTGTAGGGTTTGTTTAGCTCACCTTTGTTTCCATTAGGGTAGAGTAGGTAGGTTTGCTTTCAGTAAAAGAAGTGTTTGTGCACACTCTACATGTTCCATTTGGAGTATGTATGATTTTAAGTTTTGTACATAGTTTTTGTGGTGCTGGTTTTTCTCTTGCACAGTCCATTTTAGTGGGTTTCCAAGTGGCTCAGAGAGGAGGTTTTCAAAGTTCAGATCAGTTTGCAGGCTACAACTCATGACTCCATGCCCAATGGATGCTTCAGGCAACTAGTAACTTCATCTAGTAGGTAGATGACCCCTCTGAGTCGCCAAACTTGTTATCCAAAATGTGCCCCCTACTAATTTTGTGGCTAACTCCTCTCATTCTTCCCTCTCTTGTGCCTCAATCACAAAATTTTGCTGTTAAGGCACTCAAAACCTTCTGGAAATGGCACCATTGGATAGAGCTCTTTCTCGTCTTTCCATAAAGGTAAAGTTTTCCTCCTAACTCCATGTATTTTTCAAGTTATGGCTCGGTGGAGTTTTTGTAGGAAATTTTCCCCTAGAAGGCCCGCAGCCAATCAGAACTCGCCACGTGTCTAGGCCAAAAATATCAAAGCGACCCGATTTGGCCCTGTTTTTCCCTAAAACTTCAAATCACCATATCTTTCGATCCAGAGCTCAGTTTTTCATGTTCTTTATATCAATGGAAAGCTGGTGAAATCCTCTACAAGATTATGGGGTCAATTTTGTATTTTGATGGATTTTGGAGAGAGAAAAAAATGCTTCTGGCACGTGGTAATGGCTAGAAATGACGTTTCAACAACCAATTTTAATGCAAAATGGGTTGCATTCTTCTTTAGCATGGCCAAAAATGTCAGGGCATGGGTTTGTAAGGATGGCCATGCTATTTTAATGCATCTTCATTCAATGGGGAATGCATGTTTTCTCTCTCCTGGGCTCGACCCATGCATTGTAAAAGCCAGATTTGGCTCATTTTTTGAGGTTGAACATTTTTTTGGATAACAAGCTTCTTCTTTGACCTTCAACAAGTGATTTTTGTAAGTATAAGACCTTCTTCATGATTATAACAGGTTTCTACCTCTTTGATGTTGCAAATGCAAGGATTTTGACAATGAAAAATGACAGTGCAGACTCTGTGATCAATTTTTAGTCCTTTGTTTGTATTGTCTTGCTTCATTTCAGACCTCTAATTACATCTTATTAGCCTGTGTATGATGTTTCATGTTGCATTTTATGAAATTGTGTCAATTTTCATGAACAAGAAGTGTTCACCACTCCTTTGGTGTATCACCTATTAGTTTAGTTTCAATTTTTACACTTTCTATCTCTATCTCCTTAGAATTTAAAGTAGGATTAGGATTCAAATCTCTGTAATTGTGTAAATAACAGATCTGATCAGAGGAGTTTGAGGAACCAGCCTCTAATCTAGAGATTCCTCTCTCATTTTACAAGTCCCACACTTGGAGAGAGGTTTCAATGTTGTGCAATCACACTGGATGCCTGAAACATCAACTTAGAAACCTGATTTGCATCCAGGGGTGCTATTGATTTGCAACAATAGTTAGTATTTTGAAAATTTTGACATTTTGAAAATTCGACATTTTAAAAAAGATTACATTTTGAAAAAACTACATTTAGAAGAGTTAGGATTTATTTTGAAACTTTGAATGTCAGGATTTAAAAAATTCATCATTTTGAAAATGTCGGGATTGTAAAAAAAGTTAGGATTTTGAAAATTTAGCATTTAAAAAAATTCAGCATTTTAAAAACTTCGACATTTTGAAAAGTTTGCATTTATAAAAAGGTGGTATTTCAAAAAATAGGTAATTTAAAAATTCTTCATTTTGAAAAAGTCAGGATTGTAGACCAAGAACAAAATTCATAAGTCCCATGTTAGTCATATCAAAATGCTCAATCAATTTGTGTTGAATGTCATGAATGAGGAAATATGAACTTCTAGTGAGCATGAGATAATCAACATAATGGATTAGTATAAGAAGAGTATCCCCATTTCGATGAATGTAGGCACTAGTGTCTAAGTGACACCGAAGAAATCTAGAAGAGAGAAAAAAAAGAATACATCTTCTCATACCAAGCATGTGGAGGTTTATTGAGGCCATAGAGAGAGTGAAAATGTCTACATACTATTGAAGGGTCATGCCAAAAACCTAGAGGTTTCTCCATATAGATCTCCTCATGAAGATCACCATGTAAAAAGGAACTCTTCACATCCATCTAGTATATGGGCCAAGGAATAGCTACAACAAGGGAGAGTACAACTCAAACAGAATCTAACTCAACTATAGGGGAAAAAGTATCAGAGTAATCAATACCCTGAACTTGTGAAAAAACATTTGCAACTAATCAAGTCGTGTACCTATCAATAGAACCATCAGTTGCATACTTGGTATTATAAACCCATTTACATCAAACAAATTTTCTTCCCTTATGAAGAGGTACTATGTCCCAAGTGTGATTCTTCAAAAGTGAAGAATACTAGTCATGCATAGCATTCTCCCACTTTAGTCTAGTAATAGCCTCATAATAGTGAACTGGATCATTTGAAATAACATGAATAAGAAGATTCATACCCAAAATTTATGAGCGAGACTAACGAGTTAATAAAGGATCACCAACCATATGATTAGTTGAATCCAAAGTGGATTCGGCTCATTTGTCCATAGTGTGAAAATCATTTTTTGGAGGAGGAGGAGGTTTTACACGTGCATTAACTAGGTCCTCATCATCAACATCTAAAAGCATATCAAAAGGAAGTATGAGCAACAAAGGATGAAGAGTTAGGAAATTAAGTCTCCACATAATAATCATTGTCATGAAAATGAACATCCCACCGAAATAAAACATCATTAGTGACGAGGTCATGAAGGTGATAATCCTTAACAATATCACAATAAACAAAAAAAATAAGTGATTATTACAGAAGTGGAGATGGTGGGTGCAAAAGGAGTGTGAAGGAGTAAGGTGGAATCAACTTATGGAGATGCAGAAGAAGTAGCCTATTAAAGTTGACATATTTGAACTTGGAGATCCTAATAGAGAGAGGCTATGTCTTGAGCACTAGAGGAAGAGAATTTTCATGTGTGGGAAGTAATAGGCTAAGTAAATTGTTTAGTAGAGCTAGGCGTGGAAACGGGAACATTGGAAGTAGGTGGAATGGTGGAATTAACAGGTTGAGTAGAAAAAGGCATAGAAGCGATATTGGATGTAGGAACATTAAGCTCAACTAGATTGATGACCTCCTTATGAGAAACAAATAAGAGGAGATCTAGATCTTTCGGATGTACATCAAGATAAAAATAGAGATCATGAAGGTATTCGTCAGTAAAGGGTGCATGAGTTTCAACCATGATAAAAAGGTTGAAAAAATACCTAAAACATAAATTGCGTTCGAGCATTGGGTTCACCAAATGATTTAACAAAAATGGAATTTTACACTAAAACTAAATATTGCACACTAATGGATGTAAACTATGATAAACAACTCCTAGAATATAGATGAAACAAGCAATAAGCTAGTAAATATGAAACCCTAAGTGTAAAAGAGAGGGTGAAGGACTTAGTTGATTCACACTTTCCTTGAATTGATCTGGACTATGGAAAACTGATGAACATGAAGGGGAGACTGTCATCAATGCTTAGATTATATTTTGTGATTGTCAGATAAGGCCAAACCATGACATCTGGACAAGGTCAGGGGAGCCTAGGCGTAATAGTCTACTTCTGGGCACCTGTGATTGTAAAAGTAGATAGAATATGATTTTTCTGGCCTTGCACAACTGTTGTTGATAGTCATTGTTGGTCACCTATATATCACAATATGATCATTGAGTGCACCTTTAACCTAAAAATAGATTTTCACCTACAAAACCCACAAACTACATCAAATCCCAAAAAACAAAATATGCAATATATGTGGCGATACTGACCTTGATGGTCACTGGAATAAGTGAACTTATGACTGAGCATGACACTATATCTTAGAATCCATGTAGATCTTTCAAAAATATATGAGATTTATTTTGAAAAAGTAAGGATTTTGAAAAAGTCATAATTTTGAAAAAATTAGGATTTTGAAAACTCGGTGATTTTTAAAAAGTCAAGATTTCGAAAATGTCAAGATTTTTAAAAATTCATGATTTTGAAAACATCAAGATTTTTAAAATGTCAAGATTTTGAAGAGACTCTTCATTTTGAAAAATTCGTCATTTTTAAAAAGTCAGGATTTCTTTTGAAAAAGTTAGCATTGATTTTGAAAATTTTGGGATTGTCAAAAATTCATGATTTAGAAAAATTCATTATTTTGAATAAGTCAGAATTTTGAATAATTTGGGATTTTGAAACATTCAACATTTTGAAAAATTCCGCATTTTGAAAAGTAGGTATTTTGAAAATTTTAGGATTTTAAAAAATTGGGGAATTTTAAAAAGTTGGGATTTTGAAGAAGTTAGGAATTTGAAAAGGACATCATTTTGAAAAAATTGGCATTTTGGAAAATTAATTTTTTTTTGAAAATTCAGGATTTTGAAA
This sequence comes from Taxus chinensis, assembly GCA_019776745.2. Lineage (NCBI taxonomy): Eukaryota > Viridiplantae > Streptophyta > Pinopsida > Cupressales > Taxaceae > Taxus > Taxus chinensis. The sequence continues at coordinate 485,016,009 of CM034149.1, read as the reverse complement.
AAGTTAAGATTTTGGAAAAGACGGTATTTTGAAAAAGACGTCATTTTGAAAAAGTTGACATTTTGAAAAGAGTTGACAATTTGGAAAAGTTGGGATTTTCAAAAAGTCTCAATTTTAAAAAAAAGTTAGGAATTTTGGAAGAGTTGGGATTTTGATAAATTTGTTATTTTTAAAAAAATGGCATTTGAAAAGTCAAGATTTTGAAAAATTTGGGATTTTGAAAAGATCAACATTTTGAGAAAGTTGACATTTTGAAAAATTTAGGATTTTGAAAGTTCAGGAATTTAAAAATTTTGGTTTTGATTTTGAAAAAGTTGAGATTTTGAAAGTGATGTCATTTTGAAAAAATGTCATTTTAAAAAAGTATGTCCGCATTTTGAAAAATTGTTCGTTTTAAAAAATTTGGAATTGATTTTTAAAAAATCAGGATTGTAAATAAATTTTGATTTTAAAAAAGCATCGATTATGAAAAAGACATAATTATTAAAAAGCTGGTATTTTTAAAATTTGGCATTTCAAATTAATTGAGATTTATTATACAAAAATTGAGATTTTGAAAAAGTAGTTAGGATTTTGAAAAAGTCAGGAATTTTAAAAAGTTGGGATTTCAAAAAAATCAATATTTTTTAAAATGTTAGGATTTTGAAAAGTCAGAATTTTTAAAAAGTCTGTATTTTGAAAAGTTTTGATTTTTTAAAAAACGAGATTTTGAAAAATTGGACATTTTGAAAATGTTGGCATTTATAAAATTCAGTATTTTGAAAAACATTATGATTTTGAAAAAGTCGATATATTGAAAAAATCAGGAGTTTGAAAACTTAAGATTTATTTTTAAAAAATTGGGGTTTTGAAAAAGTTGAAATTTATCTTGAAAAATTTAGGATTTTGATAAAGTCTTAATTTTGAAAAAGTCATTATTTTGAAAAAGTTAGTATTTTGAAAATTTATTATTTTAAATAAAATTTAGGATTTTCAAAAAGTCGGTATTTTCAAAAAGTTGGTCTTTTGAAAAAGTCAGGATTTTTGAAAAGTAATGATTTGGAAAAAGTAAGAATTTTTTTTAAAAAATCACCATTTTGATTTGTCAATAATTTTAAAAGGTCAATAATTTTGAGATAGTCAACAATTTGAAAAGTCACGATTTTGAAAAATTTGGTATTTTAAAAAATTTGGCATTTTGGAAAAGTAAACATTTTGAAAAAGTTGTGATTTTGGATAATTTGGGATTTTGAAAATTTTCACATTTTGAAAAAGTCAATATTTTGAAAAATAGGGATTTTGAAATAATCAGGATTTTTAAAAATGCATCATTTTGAAAAAGTTGGCATTTTGAAAAATTCAATTTTTTTAAAAAAAATGGGATTTTGAAAGAGACGATTTAGAAAAATTTGACATTTTGAAAAAGTTGGGATTATGAAAAGATCACGGTTTTGAAAAAGTTAGAATTTTAAAAGAGTGGGGATTTTGAAAAATATGGAATTTTGAAATTTTTTGGTTTTTGAAAAAATTAGGATTTTGGAAAAGTTGATATTTTAAAAAAATCATTATTTTGAAAAGTCATCATTTTGTAAAAGTCCTAATTTATTTGGAAGAATTTTTCATTTTCAAAAGCTGACATTTGAAAAAGTTGGAATTTTTAAAAAGCCGGTATTTTCAGAAAGTCAAGATTTTTGAAACATTGGGATTGTCTAAAAAAGTCATGATTTTCTAAAAATTCAAGATTTTCGATAAATTCATGGTTTTTAAAAATTCAAGATTAAAAAAAAATGGATTTTGAAAAATAAACGATTATAAAAAAGTTGTGATTTTGAAAAAGTCTCAATTTTGAAATGGTGCGATTTTGAAAATTTTGGGATTTTGAAGAAGTCATGTTTTTGGCAATCTCGACATTTTAAGAAAGTTGGGATTTTAAAAAAATGCTATTTTGAAAAATTGACGTTTTGAAAACTTCGGTAACTTGAAAAAATAGGGATTTTTAAAAAGATGATATTTTGAAAAACTCAAGATTTTGAAAAATTTAGGATTTTGTAGAAAAATGAACTTTTGAAAAAGTCAACATTGTGAAAAATGATACATTATAAAAAATTTGAGATTTTTAGAAATCAAGATTTATATTGAAAAAGTTGAGATTTTGACAAAAAGTCAAGATTTTGAAAAGTGTGGCATTTGGAAAAGTCGAAATTTTGAAAGTCTTGATTTAGTTTCAAAAAGTCACCATTTTGTAAAAGTTTTGATGTTGAAAAGGTCAGGATTTTTAAATGTCAAGATTTATTTTGAAAACCTCAAGATTTTTAAAATTTGGCATTTTGAAATAGTCATCATTTTGAAAAAGTCACCATTTTGTAAAGTCTGAATTTTGAAAAATTGATATTTAGCAAAAAATGTGATTTTCAAAAAATCGAGATTTTGAGAAAGTTAGGATTTTGAGAAATTTGGGATTTTGGAAAATTCAAGATTTTGAAAAATTTTGTATTTTGAAAAAGTTGTGATTTAAAAAAAATGAGATTTCTAAAAATTGGGTATTTCAGAAAAGTCAACATTTTGAAAAGTTGGTATTTTGAAAAGGTCAGTATTTTGGACAAGTGTGTTTAAAAATTTGATATATTGAAAACTTTAAGATTTATTTTTCAAAACTTAGGATTTTGAAAAATTTAGGAGTTGTTTTGAAAAACTCGGGATTTTGAAAAACTCAGGAGTTATTTTTTAAAACTCGGGATTTTAAAAAAGTCGGCATTTTGAAAAAGTTGTCATTTTGAAAAAGTTGTATTTTGAAAACTGGTATTTTTGAAAAAGTCAGTATTTTGAAAAAGTCATAATTTAAAAAAAATCAGCATTTTTAAAAATTCGTATTTTAAAAACTTGAGGATTAAAAGGTCTAATGGGAGGAAACATGATGTCAGATATTTAAATTAAATGTCGAAGGGTATCTACGTAGGATCCGATCGAAGTATTAGAAGGAAGATAGCTCTTGTGGGTTTTAATAGAATATCTTGACTTGGATTTAGGGGAAGAGGTGGATGTAGATTTTCTAGGTAGATTAGGCATCTTGGAAGAAGAATAAATTTTAAGAGGGGGATTAGGTTTTTTGGATTTGGATTGTATGTGGGGAGGTGTCTTAGATGAAGGTGTTGGCCTTAAAATGGATTTGGGTATGCCTAGAATGGGTTTTGTAATGTTGGATTGTTGAGGAGAGGTAAGGTCTAATTTCTTACGAGGGTGTGTGGGAGACTTTTTGGGATGATTATCAAGAGTCTTAGATTTTGATCAAGAAGATTTACCCTTAGTAGGGATGACTATAATCTCAACTAGTGAATTTGAAGGTTGTGGTGTAAGTTTTGAACTAGTTGTTGTAGAAACAATTGATTTTAAAGAAGAAGAATGAATCCCCTTTGTGTTCATTTCTAATGGAAGTTCTTGTTTCATAAATGTTGCAAGGGGTATCATTGATATGTTTTCAAATTTAGAGGATGTGATTGTTGCAGTAGTGGATATAGATGTAGATATAGGAATGATGATGGAGGAGTGGGTGTAAAACATTGGGATGGAATGGATGATGTAGTCACATGTCAAGGTGTAGGTATATGCATCAAGATAGGTGTTGGGATAGTTGTAAGTGGGATTGTAGAGGTATATAGTTTAGAAATGAGTGTAGTTGGGATTGATGTGGAAATGAGTGAGGTATATGTAGTAATAGGTTTGTTTGACGTAAATGCGGGAGATTGGGATGTAGTGATAGTAGGTAAGGTTGAGATGGTTGTAAACATGGGTGGTAAGGATGCATTTGATGTGATAGATTGGGACATGATCGAAGTGGATGAAGTAGGGAATATAGCCAAAGTTGATGTGGATGTGGTAAGGGTAGGAGTAGGTATAGGACATGTAAAAGAATTTGACATAGGTGTGATAGTCATGGATATGATAGGTGCTGAATAAGGGATGGGAATAATGTCTAAGGTAAGACCTAGTGGAGTAATTGATGAGATAAGATCTTCATTAACAATGCTAATGGTGTAAGCATTTGGTAGTTGCGATGCTAAAGGTGTGGTTTTATTTGTTCGTGGTTGATTAGGAAAAGGTTTCTTAATTCTGTCGAGGGGTTGGTTAGGTAAAGTGGTGGAGCTGTCCATTTGGATATCCCCTTGATTTATAAGTTATTTAATGCGATCTTTAAAATAATGACACTTCTCAATGTTGTGGCCTTTGATTTGATGATATTTACAATAATGGCCTTCATGATACCAAATGGGATTGGGTTGTGAGTCATCCACAGGTCATATGGGATGAAGTTGGATGGAGTGTACTACCATTAACTTGTCAAATACAGAGCTATAGGATTCCCAAAGGGGTTTTAGTTAGGAGATAATCTATAATCTCTTTGCGAACACTCTGTGTGAGAGGGAGATGTGGATGGAGATTGAACTGAGATGTTATTGGCAGTAGTTTTAGAATTTTCACTTTATTTAGTAGGTTTTATGAAATTGGTCTTGGGATTGTTTGATCGAAGCTTGAGTTGGCCTTACTCAAGGGTGTGAGTTTCAAGTTTGTGAGCCATGGTGAAGGCTTCTTTGAATGTTTGCAAAGATTGGATTTACAATCTATAATAAATATGCTTCGCACAAGAACATGAGAATATTTGAGTTCATTTTGTGGCAAAATAAATGATAGTTAATTAGCAATACCATGACATCATGTGATAAATTATGCAATAGAATCATCATCGAGATATTTAATGGTGTATTAGTCATTGATAGTGATTTTACGCACAATATTAATCGAAAAATGCTCTAGGTATAATTATGTGAGCTAGATGAAGGAAAATAAGGAATGTTGTGGAATATCATTATACTAATCCAGTGCTAGACTGAACAACAACATAGGGAAGGTACAAAGCATAAGTTCTTGATCTTATGCAATAAGGTAACACACATGTTTAAATGCACGAATATGTTGTTTGGGATCTTCCTTGATGTTGAACTTAGTAAACTTGTGAAGCTCCCAATGAGGAGGGTAAGGTTTGATTAGAACCGGTGGATGAATTGGGTTCATTACATATTTGTTCCTAAGATAATGTAACCTTAGGTCCCAAGGTAACAGCCTCTAGGCTAACCAACCTGTTCATTGAGTGATGAATAATATCATTCGATGTAATGATAGGTTGGGATTGTGGTTGTGTGGTATGAAAAGTAGCTTGATAAGGTGGTTGATAAAAATTGTGGATGTGTGGGTGTTTGGGGAATATTTTTATAATGATTAATATGTGTCATGGGTTGAGATCAAATAAGTTATTACAATGATTGATGTTGAGAAATAAGGACATGATGTGATTCTTGAGATTGGAAAAATTTTTGTGGTAAAGGATGAGCAAGGATATGAGCGTTAAGAGGTTGAGATGGTTGGATAGGCATACTATCAATGGATGGAATAGGGATAGAGTTGAAATAAAGTGATGTGGGTGGAATTGGATCCACCAATTAAATAAACTGATAGGATTGAATATTTTTGTGAAATAAGAAATCATATATGAGGCTAGAAGGAAGTCCAAGAGTCTCTAAAGGATCGATAGATGGGGGTGTAGTTTTTCTAGAAAGTTTGGATTGATGAGATACATGAGGATTGGTTTCAAGAAGGGGAAAATTTTGGATGACATGGTATAATAGGCAAGAAATTGGTGAACATTTATTTATGTAATTTGTTAACAAATAAATCAAGAAACAAGTTTCTTATCACCATGATTAGTAGGATATGTGAGAAGAAAAAAGTGGATAAAAAAGGAACCTAAGGAACGATAGCCTAAGGCTTGTTTCATGTAGTTATGGCTGGGGTAGGGTTCATTTTAAGAAGGTCCCTTTGAAAAATTAGTTTAGAGATTTGGGAAAATCTTTAAAATCAACTTTCCAATCATTGGAAAATTTCTAAAAAATATTTTTCATGGCAAAGGCTATTTCACAAAGAGAAACTTTCCTTGGTTTCAAAAAGTACGCCGAGAAGTTTAGAATTTTGCATGCAGGCTAGGAGGGAAGGTTGGTCGGGTGGATTGGTTGGGTAGGTTGGGTGGTTGGAAATTGAGGGGTTGGGCGATGAAGGGTTGGACGGCTAATGGTTGGATAGGTGGGATGGATGGTAAAGGGTTGGATGGAAGGTTAGACGGCTAAGATTTTTTGAATGGGTTAGACGGGGGTTGGACATGTTGGATGGACAGTTAAGGGTTGGATAGTTTGGTAGGATGGAATGATTATACGATGAAGGGTTAGACGGGTAAGGGGTTGGACAAGTGGGTTGGACGGGTAGGCTAGACGGGTAGGGGTTGATCAGAAAAATGGTTGGACGGGTATGGGTTGGACATGTGGGTTAGACGAGTAAGGGTTGGATGGGTGGGTTTGGTGGGCATGGGGTTGGACATGATGGTTGTTCAGTTGGGGGTTGGATGACTAAGAGTTGGATGGCCAAGGGTTGGACATGTGGGTAGGATTGTTGGGAGTTGGATGGCATAGGGTTTGACAGGTGGGATGGAAGGTTAAAGGCCTTAGATGGTAGAGGGTTTGGACTGCTATGGGTTAGGCTAGTGGGTTGGATGATTGATGGGTTGGATGGTTAAGGAGTTGGATGGAAAAGGGTTAGATGGTAGGTTGGTTGATTGAAGGGTTGGATGGCTAATGGTTGGACGACTAAGTATTGGATGGGTTCATTAATTATGGGTTAGGCTACCACATTGGCTAGCCAATACTTTTTAGCCATGTATCCTTTGACCCATTTAGAACCCTATAATTACCCCTACAAGGTTCATTTCTTCACTTTTCTACGAAAATATTTAGTGCTCTGAAATCTCCAATTTTCAAAGTTCTTCCAAATTTCAACAATGGAAAGCACCACATCTACTCCTACATCAAAATTCCAATACAAAAACCTCATTTTCCCATATATTATTGCCCTTCTAAAAGTAAAATAAGCACAAAAGGATTGGCTCAAAAAATCAGAATTTATTAGTCTTATGGAGATGCCCCAATTTGATACTGATAGTTCAGTGCTTAATTAACTTATTGCCTCTTACAACAAGAATGATGGAAAATTTTCCATTCTCTTGGTGCATTTGATAGGTCGTAAAATTTCAATCACAATTGAACCCGTAGACATACATTGGTTAACTAGTTTACCATTTGAAAATAAGTCATCTATTACTACAAAGGTTGTCCTCATAGACAAAGACAAAACATTTTTGGAGTCTCATTACAATGTGTAGGTTGATCGTAAGTTTATAATTTTCAAATTATTTTTCTCTTAACATTTTTCCTCCACCTAATCCTCTAGTATTTTTTTTTCTGTTATTACATATCCTCTTAATCGTTCATCACAAGGCCTACTTCTTCAAGTTATTACAAACCAATTTTTTCTTACAGTTGCATCACTTTTTCAAGACAAGATTGTATTATAGGGAAGATCTATAGACATTTCGTATTGGGAAGTTCAATATTTATTGCGGACACTAGTAGGTCAACAATTAGATTGGTGCACATATTTGTCCAATCGAATAAAAACAGATGTCTCCCGTGCCCACAATGCCAATCAATTTGATAAATCCAAAAGTGTGTTCTCTTGTTACAATTTTATTATTTATTTCTATCAAAAATCATTCTACAAATTTCAGAAAGCTAAAATTCCAAATGCAATCAATGATAAAATGATTGGTCTAACTCTTAAACAACAATACTTTTATAGTTTTCTTTTTATAACAATTTCAAATTCAATATTTTATAATAAAATAATAATTGTAAGATTTTCTATTACAAAGAAGAATTATTGTTGCAACAACTCATAAGGAGGAAATTGCTAGAGGAAAATCCCCTGCAGAGGTCTTTGTTGATTTTGACATCGATTTAACAAAATCACCAGTAAGACCGCCTCATCAAAAGTGACCTAGGGGTCGTTATTTTCATCATGTCTACCATCACATTTAACTATAGGTATGAATTTTTCTATTGATATAATTGACTAATTCAAACAACTAATATAGATTATGTAATTATTACTGTATTTTAATATTTCTACTATTCTTTTTTTGAATTTATTGTATTCATAAACTACTGAAACGTTTGATGATGATACAACTCATTTTGATACACAAGATCTAAATGTTACACATGTGTCTCCAAATGTGCAAGGTAAATTGTAATATTTAATCTTGTGTGTTTTATTACGTTAGTACTTTTTAGAATTTACAAGGCATAACCGTATAATGGCTTCTAAAAATTTGTTGTTTACATCTTGTAGGTAATATATCTTCTGAGAACATTCCACTTGCAAGGAGACCGCCAATACTACCAACACGTCCAGTGTAAAAAAAAATAACTGTAGGTAAGAATATAAGGTTTCCTACATAATCAACTAGAACAATTCATCCTACAATAACAACATTTTCTGGACTCTCGCTAGGAGGTGTTTTAAGTGTACGACCTCACAAATTTTTAACAACATCACCCTTGACGAGGAGTATTTTTGGTTTGATACTGGTGATGATGACAAGGGAAACTATTTTGACACTCATGATATGATTCAATCTACTCCCCCTCAACCACAACAACAAAAAAATATGCATGATGTATTGGATAGTGAATCTCCTCCTCTTCTTCCATCAAACACTCCAAAAATAGATGATGAAAAGAAACATTTTATACTATAAAATATTATATCAGATAGTATAGAGGAAAAAATTCAAGAGGTTTTAATGTCTGATGTGGATTTGGTAAGGTCTTGGGAGAGGAGAGAATTTTTTTTTATAAAATAAATAAATACAAGATACCATAATCAAGCTCAAAGGAATTCATTGTTCACTATAGTAGAGAGATAACCGGAAAAGCATGACATTTTTCTAAATAAAGCTTAGTCAGGGATAATTTCCAATGCTAATAATTAGAAAAATCAAATTATAAACATAATTTTAAATACGTTGGAGAATCTGAATGCTTAAGAACAAGCTTACTACAACAAATGGGTAAAAGACAAGAAATTTTTTTTAATAGAAAATGCTCAAAAATAAAAAGTTGTGGTGAGTGGGCTTTATGTTTTACATGAAAAATACTAATATTATAAGCACTATAATATATTTGTTTAACTTATCTAATAAACAAAATAATACATTGAGAATAATAATCGAGGAGCATAAGATGGATCCATAAATCTTACTAAAGGAAAAGATAGACGCAAATGCAACACTTTTGACATCAGGAGACGTAGCGAGGGAGGAAATAAATATTCTTGAAAATATCAATACCGTGTTGTGAGATTCGTAGGCATCAGGAGTTAGAGAAGAAATCTCTTTACAAACACAATAGATTCTTCCACCGCTAACTCAAGAAAAAGATCAAACTTCTCCTGCTACATAAGAAATTCAATATGTTAGTGAAGTTCACCATGTGACAGGTGTGTTGTTGTAATTCCAACACTAGTGTAGGAATTAAAAGATAGTGGCCAGATATTTTTTTCTATTTTTATTCTGTGAGGTGGACGTAAGGACAACTATGATTCAGAATCATAGGCAAAAAAGAGGATGACCTTGTAATGTGTCCTTATATGACATAACTTATCTAGAAGATTTGACAGTATGTCAGTGATGTTCACCATATGACAGGTGTGTTGTCACAATTCTGACATTGGCATAGTAATTAAAATATAGTGGCCATCCAATTTTTTTATTTTCATTTCATGAGGCATACGTAAGGATAATTATGATTCAGAATCATAGGTAGAAAAGAGGATGACCTTGTAATTTTTCCTTATATGGTATAACTTATCCAGAAGCTTTGAAAATGTATTGAAAACCCCCCTTTTGTAATTGTATTGGCCGATAATGCTTTATGAATTTGTACTTTTATTCATAAAGTAGTTCGCCACCTGAGAGAACCATTTCAACAGTTCTTTGGGAATTGGAATTGTAACTATGATGTTTCAATAGTACATAATACAAATGATGTTTCTATCTCTTTATTTATGTAAATGTTGCTTAAATTTACTTGAATTTGTTTGTTTAAACAATTTACATTTTAATTTCTTATAGATGTAAAATAAATAAATTAACAGATAACAAGACATATATTTTCTTATTTTAGTTTAAAAACCAAATATAAAAAACAAATATTTAATATTGCATTTATTGAAAGTTAAAATCTATGCATGAAATACATCAATAGTTATAATTCATTACATTAAATAATTGTAATGAAATATATGTGAATTGAAACATTCTTGGAAAAACACTTTCATTCGTGTCTTTGAAATCAACTGTAGCATGATTATTTAGATGTGTCTCCATCCCCTGGGTCAGGTAGAATGTTACTAACTCCTCTTCTTTATACTAGTGAATTCCATAATGCAAGTTATCTATCATAAGGGAAAGAATCCACTGAGTAACATGATATATACAATCTCAGATAGCTTTCTAGATTCCTATCCAATCTATTTCAAACTTTCTATTTTAAAAAGGATAGTACACTGAAAACCCTCTCATATTCCATCGAACCTAGAATCATAGTTTTAAAGAGTTCATACAACTTAATAACTCACTCAAATATTCACTTAGAATACTACTAGAACAAATATCCTTCCAAATCCTTTTGATGGCACCATAATCTTGTGGTTTTTGTAGAAGCTGAACTTGTCTTATCATAGTATAGTATTAGAAAAATCCATTGACTAGGAACTAAGTCTTTGTAAAATACCTTCAACAGAAACTTTGTTTATCTCTTCATTCTGAGGGAAATGGTCAGTTAGAACACCCATTTTTTTGACAAATAAAGGACTGATAGATGTACAAGGTTTTCCCCCTAAAAAAATCCAAAACTATGGATTTACAACTCCCATTGCTTCAAGAATTTTATCATTTTTGAATATTTCCCATATCTCTATAGCTAACGATTCAGAGATCTTTCTCAACTTATTCATGGTTTCCATTAATACTGCATCATATAAATTCATGTCACTTTTACTTCTTCTATTTCTGAGACAACCATATCAACTCTTTTTTGGAACATATGAAGTGGAATCTCCTTTCCATATGTTGTAATACACAGATGATCATGTATATTGTATTTTAAAAATCACTTGGGATTTTTAAAATATGTCAAAAGCAGTACCTTGAAAACTCCCATCACAAATATATAAACTTTTAAGACTCTAGCACACACATCTTCTAAGTCTTATGAAGTCTGTTATGTAGAAAGAATGATCTTTTGCAAGCTTCGTTAAGATATTAAGCTCCCTCAACATGGGAAAAATACCGCAGAGTATGATTAAATTTTCTATGTTTTTTAGATAGCACAATAGATCTTTAGCTTTATCTACATCCCTATGGTATTTATACATAAATCTTGTCAATGAAGGATATTCATAAAATATTCTATAGGCAGTTTCATACATATATATCCATTTAGATCTACATATTTGATAAGATTTTTTCTGTCTGTGAGTCCAATTGAAAATTTTTGAAATTCCAAAAAAATCTTTGGATTGCTAGAATAATAAGCATGTAACTCATGTATCAATTCCTCCACTCTAGCTAAATTTTAAAATGTGCTCACAATTTTGCAAGCCATATTCATATTTTGGGCCATACAATGGACAAAAACCATATACATAGCAACATTTGTTTGAATTCTAACACACAAAACATTTATAACTCCTTGTATTATAGCTGCACCATTGGTTCCGACACAAACTAATTTTTTTGCAATGACAAAGTCATCCATTCTAGCAACATCCTTTAGATTTGAGACCACCAATTTATAAATATTTTTAGAATTGCAATTCTCAGCCATTTTATGAATTTCTAAGAGGTGTGGAGTTCTTATTTCATTATCAAATGTATAAACATGAATAAAAATCCATGAAGTATTATCAACTGTAGTAACCTCATCTATTGAAAGGGAAATATACTTAGCCTTTTGAACACACAATTTCATATCCTCATTTTCTACTAGAGATAGACATTTTACAATTTTCCAATTGCTTTTATCTGACCAATGAGATTGAGGAACGTTCTGTAGATCAATAACCTGATACATAATTTTATTTTCTCCAAAATATGACATCGGTCTTCCGATTTTAAATATATGGAATACGGTAGAAAACTAAATACTTTTTGGATGCATTTCTACCCCCATAGCTTTGCTCAATCTTTCTACTATGGTCCCACATTTTTCATTCACATATTTCATATATTTTTGTTACTAAATTCATATTCTTCTGCATATTTGACATGTAAAAAATCTTTTGCATCTTTCCATTTATATGTTCTGACTATGTTGCCATCCTTTTTATTTTGGGAAATGTATATTTTCCCATAATGTTTTTCAATTATGTCCAGTTTGAGTTGCATCGTGTGATCCTTCCCTTGTTTGCAACCACATATTTTGCATCGACATTGTGTTGTAACATCATTACCATTTTTAGTGTACACAGGTTCAATAAACAGATATTTTACAGCCCATTTGAACTGGAATTTCCTTCCAATTATCCAGTTTGCCCACTTTCTTTTGACATATTTTCTTTTTTTTCTTGGTGTTCAATTTCCGCATCTGGGCTCTCAGTAGGAATATATTCATTCTCATGTCTCCTTTTTCTCAAAATAGACCTTGGAGTACAAGCTTCCTTTGCTAGTGTATCATGAGAATTTGATGGATTTTATTGTTCATCTATGTCATCAAGGGACATAAGATTTTCCTCAACATATAATGGATCATTGATATCTATAATTGATTAGTTTTTGAAGGAATTTTTGAAACATGTGCATATAATTCTATAAAACTGTTACAAATATAGTATTAATTTTATCTATATTTAAATTTTTACACAGTATAAAGAGTTCCAAGAGAAGTATGAAAAACATAATTATTAAACATTATAATATTTAATAACCTATAAATATCACATGCCACATACTGATATTTTTAGGTGATGTAGAAACCCCCTTCATTTTTTGTGATTTTCCAAAATAAGCAAGAAAAGTATTTCTTGTATCCATGGCTGAATTAGTTACCTTCTTACCTTGATTTCTAGTATCCATGACTACTTAGGAATGACTCTTATGTTTGAAGGCTATGAGATTGGATGGTTTAGAGTTAGAAGGTAGTGGTTGGATGGTAAAGGATTGGACATAAAATGATTTAACAACTCTGTGGTTTGACGGTAAATGTTTGGACTACTGAGCGGTTGGAATGCTATTGGCTGAACGGTTGGACAGATGAGAGGTTGGACGGATGAGGTGTTGGATGGATGAGGGGTTAGACAGATGATGGTTTAGATGGATGATAGGTTGGAAAAATGAGGGGTTGGATGACTTAGGGTTGGATGGTTCAGTGTTGGACGATTAAGGGTTAGATGGTTCAGGGTTGGATGACTGAGGCTTTGGATGAGTTAGGCCCTAAGGGTTGGATGGTCAAGGGTTGGACAGCTCAGAGTTGGATGGATCAGGTGTTGGATGAATTAGGGTTAGAGGGATTTGAGTTGGGCATATGAGAGGTTTCTTATGTCTACTTCGGCAAATATTTGCATGAAATGATTCAAAATGGTGGTGAATTACACATTCATAAGATGTTATATGTGTGTAAAATCTAGGTCAAATGTATAGTATAAGGGACATGTCAGTCAAATTTTTTAGTGAATAAGTTGGATACGAATCACATAATATTCTCCAATTCAAATTTCCATAATCCTCAATTTTCACAAGATTATGAAAATTTGCCACTAAAACTTTCCCTAGGCTGGGGAGATTTCAGGCGGCTTCGTATTGGGTGATGAAATCCCAATCAGTCAACTGGGTAAGGATATGTTTTGATGTGTTATTTGATTTGTGATTTTTAGGTCATGTGTGATAAGAAGTGATATGCAATAAGTTAAACCCCTACTTAAATTGTAAGAGTAAGTAGGATGTAAAAATAATGTTCTTTTTAAGCCTAAAATGAAGTGTGATATTTGATAAGGACATAGACAAGAATAGAAAATTACGATGCAAATAGGAGAAAATAGGGAAAAAGTGAAGAATACCAGGATGACACTTTTCTTATTTGTCTGCACTCTTGAATGATGAGTGATCCAAGCCATGAACCCAACATGAGAAAGAAATAAAATGAAGCCTCACACTACAGTTTTAGTAGCAGAAAGGAGAAGAAAGAAAATAGAAAAGAAAGAGATCACCAAAGGGTGGTCCCACCGGGCGTACCCAAAATTTTGGACAAGTTTCTTCATTCCTAATCAAATAAATGAACTATCTACTAAAAGAAACTAGTAACTAAAATAAACTAGAAACTCATAACATGGAGGGTTTATAGTACCTCGAATGTGATGTGATGTGATGGATACGAGTGTAAAAAGTGATTGATCCTCTCTCCTACAATCTGATAAATGTACAACTCAAAGACACTAAAGAAAATTGATTAGATAAGATTTGTGGGGGTTTCCCAATAAAGACGACTCCAAGAAGTATTAGCTTCCTTTCACAGATGTCAACCCCCATTTTAAAGAAAAAGCAATATAAATGATAGACAGGTAGATAACATGTAGAAGATGAAGAAATACAAAATCTAAAAGTAACTAAGATTAGATCTAGAAGCTAATTTGATCTGGATAGATTTGAATTAAATAATACCTAGTCCAGGTCGACAATGACCCAGACTATGTAGAGGCAGGTCAATGGTGACCTATGGGGCTAGATATAGAATGTAACTAAAATATGCAAACACTACAAGATCTAGATATAATTTAATTTATATCTATATTGGATTCAACTTGCAGAAGGGATATGGGGGAGAAGAAACCAAAAAATGGCAAGAGGCAAGGATTGGAAAGGGAAAATTAGAAATTAGGATCCTGGTCAATGGTGACCCTGATGAAGCGATGGAAAATGGGATGAATAATATGTTGGTTTGAGGTAATGGAGGAGTAAGGTGATGACTATGGTAGACTAGAATAGAGAGAATTACAAGTAGAGACTGGAGAAGGCTCTACAGATGGAAAACATAGTTATATAGAGTCGATTCGATAGTGACTCAGGCTGGGAAATGACGACTATAGTAGAGTAAGGAAAGGCCAAGGGTAAAATGATTAAAAATACAACCTGCAAATTTAAAAGCTAGAAGAACATACTAATAATAGAGTCATGAAGACTGGTGAAGATGATCTAATCCTGTGATGAGTTAGATCCAACAAGATAACAATAGAAATGATATAATAAGGTAATGAAAAACCTGTCGTAGTCATGTAAATGATCAAAACGAGCTTTGAAGGGCTTCCAGGGGATTGCTGACATGCTCTGGTTTGAAGGTAGATTCGCAGAGTGGAAGGAAATCATAAAGAAGTCACACCCATGTGTTTTCTGTGTTTTCATTGTGTTCTTGTTTCGTTCTTGCTACATTCTCATTGTGTTCTTCCCTTTGGGAAAAGAATAAATTTTTTTTAATAAGGTTGATGGCAATCAGGTTGGGTAACTATCAATTATGGGGAAAGTTTCCCTGAATGGGATGATTTTTTGATTTGATCAAGATTTTGGTGTATTTAAGAGTTGGAAAACTTGCTTTAAATCTTGTAGGCAAGATTGGGCTGTTTTAGGGCTATGTAGGAAATAAAGCTAGATAGAATCAAAGCTAGAAAAGAAAGGGGATGTAAATTTAGAATGAAATTAAAGTCCAAAATAGAAGGTTCATTAGAGCATAATGGATGTTAATTAATTAATTAATTAAAATTAATCAATTAATTTTGATTAATAAATATTAAAGGTGATTAAAAGGTGACGAGCATGCATATTGATTAATTAATTAGTAAATTAATTTTAATTAATAAATATTAATAAGGTGATGGGATAATAGGTGGAAATTTTATTTAAATATTAAAGGGGATAAATAAAATTAACTTTGCACACACATGTAAACAAGGGAGGAAATACCAATTTTAGGTGTCTACATCTTCTTTAAGATCCCCCAATCACCCATCATACCACCAGTATTCTTACATAACACTCTCTAAACCTTCACTATCATATTTCATCTCTTCCTTTTTAACTTCTGAATCTTACATGACCACCCTATTCTTAAATAGTTTCCTTTATCCCACCTCCTCCAACCTCATTTTTCTCTCTTCACCTCTTTCCCTGGCAATCCTGTCATATCCTATTTATTGACATCCTTTAATGTATACTCATCCTCTTCACCATTCCTCATCTATTCTCTTCTCATACACTCCCATCAGAATCCTCCATACCAACATGTCCAACACCTCTACCATCCTCCCATATATCCCTCTCATTTTCCTGATTTAATTATCCCATTTCTTCCCCCAAAATTCTTTCATATTGATCTTTGACTTCATCTTTCACTGTATTTTCCCTTCCTCACTAACTTTTTTTGTTAGATATCCTAGCATATAAACCCTCTCTTTATCACTCATCCCCACTTTTGTACTTTTCTCCTCCCCTCCTCATTCTTCACATATTTTTGTATTAAGACTCCATTCCCCTCGTCATTTTCATTTTCATTTTTCTTGGTCCTCCCATATCTTATTCCTTTTCATCCTTCTCCATTTCATCCTATCTTCCCCTTGGCATCATCCTCAACCTCAGCTTTGGACTCATTATTTTATCCTCATTTTGAAAGTTTCACCACACATTTGTTACACCTATCCTAGCACATACCTTCCCATTATCACTTTATGCATTTTCCCTCAACCTCATCCAAGACTTAATTCCCCTCTAATATTTATCCTCTTCCTAATATTTCTCCCTTCACTCCCACTCTCACCCTCATCGTCCTTTAACACTTCATTCCCCTGAAATATCTTCATCATATTTATGTTTTCTTCCCCATACCTTTCACCTACCATTACCATAGGCATAGACTACTTCATGAACATTTGATTAACTAAAATTCTCTTACATCTTCTTCCACTCACCCCATCAATCATTTTTCACCTTCATTTTCTCATTTATATTCCCACCACTCCATCTTCATTCCAATTTTATGTTACACACCACCTTCCCCACTTACACTTTAATCACACATTCATCATCTTCATTATCACCTTATACCTGGGTTTTCACCCATTTGTCCATCATTTTATCCATTCTATCTCTCCTCTCATCTTCTATATGAATCTATTTGTGGTGCATTAAATGCTTGTATATGTACCAGGTCAACACACAACTTCTTTGCTTTATATTTATCACATTTCCTTCCTTTTATTTATATTTATCATCTTATCTACATCGTTAACCCTCAAATTTTTCTTACAATAATTTCCTTTATGTCATTCTCCATTTTTATTATCTCCCCATACCATTCCCTATATTATAATTCCCTCGGTCATTTTAGTATGATTGTCATATTATAGTATCCCCTCTATGAATCTCCATGAATTCTATTCCATACTCACTAGAACATTGAACCACGTTGCCACCTCTTTTCCCTCTCATATGATTTTTATTTTCCTTTTTCCATTTCTTTCATTTATTCTCTCCCCAGTTCAATCCTACTCTTTCTCTTAGTATTAGCATCAAGACCAATTTTGAACACCTTCATTGTTCATTCCCTTACCTTACCCATTTTACATTCACATTTTCTTTCTCATCAACTAATATTATACACTTCATCCTCACCTAATCCATACCCATGAAGTCCCTCAATACATAGTCATAATGATTATTTCTACTTCTCCCCTATTTTTCTCATATAACATCAAGTTCAATTGAATATATCTCCATCTTAATCCTTCAACATGGTCCATTTACAAAATTTTAATTCTCTTCTTCATCTATAAATTCCATGTTCGGTTCCCTTGTGTGTGTGTGTAACATGTGTGTGTGTGTGTGTGTGTGTGTGTGTATATAAAATTTTCAAGAGGCATACCATCTCTTCCATCCTTGCTAGCCCTCTTGAGGGGGAATCATCATGTCTACCCTCAATCACTTGATACAATATTATTTTTTGAGCATACCATCATCACATTCATCATCAATCACCTTCTTTTCTTGAAATAAAAATTTTTCTTTACCTTTTTCTTAGAGAATAATCTTTTCTTCACTCAATCAAATCTCAAACACAAAGTTTTGTTCAACTATGCATTTTGAGAAGAATACTTTCAATCATCAATCATGCCACTAGGGAATCATCTCCTAAAATAGTCAAACCTTGTGAAATTAGTACACCAATCCCATGCCATAACTTTTTGAAGTGCTCCATCAATAAACATTCTCGAGAAACAACTACCTTATGAAAGTAACCTATTGATCCCTCCACACATATTGTTGAATTCGCCCATTAATCAAAATTTGCAATCCTCACCTATTTCTATCATTTCTATTCCCGAGGGGCATCTCCTCACATCCAATTCTTTTGTCTACTTTCTTTGAAAGGGTGTTACTATCTCAACGCGCTTCTAAAGAGGGGAAAATGTAAACACACTAATTCTATCACTGTGTCAATTAATCAATTTTTTCTTCCCATAAGGATTAAAAGATAATTACTCAATGGTTAAATAATTCCATTGTAGCTTACTCACTAACCACATCAACATTCCACTATCAACGATAGTCCCCCACTACGAAATCAAATAATTCGGTGAATTACCTATTTCCTCCCATGTCCCCCACTACAGAATAACATAATTCGGTTAATTTATCACTATTAAAAGATACCTCCCATACTCACTCCACTATAAATAAAATACCTTCCCTCCATTTTCAAAGATTCCTCAATATTCATCACCCTACCTCCTACTTTCAAATTTTGTTATTATTTATGCACTATTTAGCATTATTCTTGAGAGATATTAAGTAGCCCCTTTCACTATACACATCCTTAGACCCTATAAATACACTCTTTACCTTGCATATAGTACACAATTCCATGAGCAAAATCTCATTATGTCGGTTTGATTTCTCTCTAATCCCTTTTTTACCAAATTCCTCCTCTTCATGTAAAAGCATCACAATACTGCCAGACCGATTAAGCATGACAAAGCATACTTTGGGGCACCTTCATCTCAAGCATCCATAGATAAATCCATTTCAATAGCGCACTCCAAGGTGCATGGTAATAATTAGTGTATTTGATTTTGTTCATAAATTTTATTTTTCAATTTCACTTTATAGTGTTATCTTTTCTTATGTATAATTATTGCAAAATATATTAAATTAGTCCTATTTTTTTTTATATGAGCGCCTATGTTGATTAACTAGTTTGCTTAGATCACCTTGTGAGATATATCATTTTTTCCAATCGCACTTTATTTTATATGGGTACTTTGTCAAATATTATTTTTACATGAGTGATTTTTAAAGGATTATTATTATTCATATTGTATATGCCTCCTTAAATTGTACTTATTGGGGTTTTGGTGTAATATTATATTTTCAATAAAATTAAGTTAAATTAACTATAATAAGTGTGCCTTTGTACACACTCATTTTAGTAATGCATGCCTTGTAACAACACAAATTGTACAACACTTTCGCATTAGACCATACTTACTCAATTTGGCCAATTATGTTATCCCTAGCAATATCTAACTCATTCTTGCTTGCACATACAACTTATTTGCCCACATAACAATCATATTAATCCATCGAGCTATACCCTCGTATATTACAATCCCAATTTTCAAATCACTCACACGTGTATCTGAGACCATAGTGCCCAGAAAGGGCCATAACATACATACACTATAGGATGACTTAGCCACTTTGGTACCTTTCCCTCCAATGGTACTTTTCTTAATATAAACATATTTGGTACACCTATAGTCATCTTTATCTAAGTTTTCCAGATCCATAACACATATAAACAAGTTATTCATCTCCTATTTAAGGGAGGATGGGATTCTATCTACTTGACACCTAACATTCCAATCAGAAAAAAATAAGAGAAATCACAAGCAAAGCTACTCCAAGACTCCCTTGAGCTTCATATACTTTGTATACTCATTCTAGGGAAAACATTCACTCAAATCTACAAGCACAAAAGGAACATTATCAAAGTCGAGTCAAGCTAAGGAAAAATATTAAGTACAATTACATTGTTGTAAGGTCATGGTTATCAATTTGGTTGCATAAATTCGAGGTATCTCATGTTAGACGAGAATGACGTCTAGTTTGATGCCTCTTCAGAGTAGTGGCTTTGTTTAGTGGTGCAAAATTGTTCCCATAACCTAACTAGTGTTTTTTTGTAGGAATAACTCACCATCTAGGGTTTTACTGATTCAATCAGTTACACATTGGGCATCACACAATGTTGAAGCTCCAAATTATAAACAAGATCATATCAATAAGTAATGCACATACCCATAAAGTTTCAGGAGTTGAAAGTATAAAAGGACATGGGAATATAGAAAGGGCCATAGTGGTCTACACTTCGGTCTGTGCCATACACTTTGGTCCTAACAACTTTAAAGGAAATGGTTTTAAAAACATAGCTTTGTCAGACCATTTCTAGCCCTTTCTAGTCATCAGGTCAACCTAAATCAGCACAAAATCCAAAGTATCAGCTAAGTCTTCGTCTCCCTCTCATTTTAGTACTTCGTTTCATTTTTCTATTCTTATTTATCTTTTTTCATTTATTATCATGATATTGATGCAATTAGGTCTATAAATTAGTTGATTAGGATAATATACCATTAGTTACTACCCCTTTAAATTTAACCATTTATGTTAAATCATTTAGTGGACCTGACATTGGTTGAACCCTAGTTCCCCTAGATCCCAATTTTTTTGTAATCTACATCTAATTAATTTGGCACATTCAAATGTATAAGATCTTTATATTTTGTGTTTTCACAGTCTATAATGGATACCTATTTGTTAACTTATCTCGAGACCGATCTTGTATGCATGCAAACTCTCAAGGATACTCACATCCATTCAAATACTTCTATTGAACTATATATCATCCCATATCATTGTTGGTATTTAAATGAATGATTAAAACATTACCTTTACACCAGATTATATTCCCTCTCAAACTATCATTGATAATGTTCCTCCATTATATATCCAAGTCAAAATCCATAATGTATTGGTAAAATGTGCTCTTGCTAATAATGGCTCTAGCCTTAACATATGTAACATTTCTTTTTTACATCAAATAAGAAGTTTTACTAATGACCTAACTCCCTCTTCCCTATGTATTCATGGGTTTGATAATATTCCTAAAAGAGTATTGGGGGAGATCATTTTTCTAATTATAGTAGGTCCCTGTACTCTTGATATTCCATGTCAGGTCATGCCTAATAATCTCAATTATAATATTCTTTTAAGTCGACCTTGGATGCATGCCATGCATGTTGTACCCTCTACTTTGCATGCACAGGTTAATTATTTAGACCATGGAGTAGTATATGATGTTCTATTTGATCCATCACCCTTCACATTTTGTAATATTGTTGAGCATGAGAAAGCACATAACCCCATTTTCAGGCCCAAAAATCATATTTTTTATTGTAATACATATGGTCTAGGTTATAAATATTTTTTATGAAATGGTTGTTTAGGCATGGTCTTAGCAGAGATGGTCAGGGAATCCCCAAGCCTATGTCCCTTCCCACACAACTTGATACGACTGGAATTGGCTATATTCCCCGTTATCCTCAATCCCTGTTTCTAAACTCATGTGTTTCTTCTAACCAAGTTCCTCCAGGAGGTGTGTAATGCCTCTTCTACACGCAAGATTTAGTTGGTCAACCTACACCTTATTGATATTTCCACCTCTCCCGAATTACCTATTTTAGATGAGTTTCTTAATGATGAGATCCTCCTTGAATACATAGAGGCTTACAAGCATCTCCCTCCCCACTTTCATTAAAAACGGTTTCCTAATTCAGTTTTCAACATTGCTTACTTTGGTGAAAGTGACCCTACTAATGTCACCATAGATATACCTAACACGATTGTAATGTAGCAGTACATTGAGGGCCAATCCACACTACTTAATGAAGAAATCATACTATATAACCTTAATACCATTGATGACCCCATTTTGGTTCTTTTGACTACATCTCTTAGTGATACTAAGAAAGATGATATTCAGTAGGTCCTTAATAATTTTTCAAATATATTTACATGACACTACAACGACATTCCCAACATTGACCCTTCTAATGGCCATGCACAACGTCATGCTCCACGAGGGTATTAGACATGCACAACAGAAAATTCGTAGTATGCATGTGGTCTTATTGGTCAAAGAAGAAATATGACTGTTGGATGTTGTATTTATCTGAGTTGTTGACTATCCATAATGGGTTTTTAATGTTATTCTACTAATGAAACCTAATGGCCAAATACGTTGTTACACTAATTTTCGTGACCTTAAGAAAGCATGCCCTAAATATAGTTTTCCTTTTCCACTAATTGACACAATTTTTAACTCCATCGCTGGCAATGACATACTTTCATTCATGAATGGTTTTGTATGATATAATTAGATTAAAATTAACCATGTCGATTAAGAAAATGTGTATTTTACTAACTCATGGGGAACGTTTTCTATATTGTTATGCCTTTTGGCCTCAAGTACGTTAGAGCCTCATACCAATGTGTCATGACTCATATATTTCATGATTATATTTTAAAAATCATTGAGGCCTATTGTGATGACATACTCACAAAGTCTAAGCATCTTGTTAACCATGCTCAAGACCTTTGAACACTCTTCACATGTTTGAGATAGTATAATGTAAGGCTCAACCCTAAAAAATGTGTCTTTGGTGTCACTATTGGGAATTTACTATCAAACATCATATAATGACGAGGTATCAAAATTGACCCACAAAAAGATTGCGCCATAGTAGATATGCCTCCAACTTATAACCTTCACTAGTTGCATTCATTACAAGGAAAAATCCAAGCTATTCGTCGATTCATCATGCAACTCACTGATAAAACCCACCCATTTATACAACTGATGAAAAAATATACTAAGTTTATGCTACACCCTTAATCTACTTGCTCTGTAATGGGATATAATTAGCCAACATGTGGCTAGCATAATCTCTCCTTGGTCTTATCACATCTTTCTATGATTTCATATTATAGTATGGCCAATATATGGACTAACCATTTCCTAAGTAGGATATATATAGAAGGTAGGTCTAGTACTTAAGGATCATATGGAGCATTATAATCTTATTATAAGGTCTTAGAGGTTGCCCCTTGGAAGTGACTAAGTGATAAAAGATATTTTATTCCATTCTATTTTGTTGTTTGTTGATCATTTCGTTATTATCTGTGATCTGTTATTGACATTATCTAAGAAGGTTCATTACAAGTGGTATCAGAGCTTCGATCTGGAAAGCTTCTCTTTAGTGATTTTTTTTCTAGTCTACCAACACTTTGCGGTAGGTCAAAATTATTTGTGATTTTGAAAGTTTTTGAATTTTTCCATCACTGTAGTATTTCTAAGGAATTATTTTTACAAAAACAAAATGTTAAAAAAAAATTCCAAAAAAATTTCAAGCCTTTCGCAATATAGCAATCATTGGTTTCATTATGTCATCAGGATCGCAATGGTACCATCCTCCCATAACCTGTTTTACTCTTATTTTTTTCACTACCACTAGTCTTGTTTTCAAAATACCTTCGTAACCATATAATCCACCAAAGACCCTATTTTTACCACCTTGAACCCTAAACCCTAAATCCTAAACCCTAATCACTATACCCTAATAAATGATGGGATGTTCAACTTGTGGTAGTGATAAAAGATCTAACATGCCAAGCAAGACACTAGGTAAGAAAGAGGTAGAGTTTGATTCTGATTTTTCTACTATAGTAGTTGAAATCTAGACAAATGTTCAAGATACATGGTGAAGAAAGATGATTTGTGCCAAGATACAGCAAAGTTTTTGTGACAACATGGCATAGATACAGGCCCAAATCACCTCTCGCGTTGCATCAGTTCCCAATATAGGAAATACTAGATTTTCTAGCAACCTTTTGCCATATAAACCACCACCATTAAGTCCTAATGGAGGATTACCTAACATTCTACCAAAGGTGGAGATTCAAAAATTTGATGGGAATGATCTAGTCACTTGGATCAACTAAATGGAGAATTTTTTTGATCTACACAAAACCCTTGGTGCACATAAGGCTATTGTAGCATC
The DNA here is from genome assembly GCA_019776745.2 of Taxus chinensis. NCBI lineage: Eukaryota > Viridiplantae > Streptophyta > Pinopsida > Cupressales > Taxaceae > Taxus > Taxus chinensis. The sequence continues at coordinate 484,991,880 of CM034149.1, read as the reverse complement.
CTTATACCTGGAACTAGACCCATTCATTTAGTATCATTGGTTGAGCACACAGAAACAAAAAAAAATGACTCAATCTCTTCTGGTCATCATTCGATGGATAAACTTTAGTTACACTATAGTCAATAGTGTCAATTAGAACTACTTCAGTCAGCTCACCAGATTACGACAAATTTGTTTGGTTAAGGATTACATTTACAAATTTCCAAATTTATCCTTGAGAGTAGAGGATATCACCAGTGAGAACCTTCGTCAATTATTTTTAGGAGGTCTCAAGGATAACATACAACATGATGTTCATATTTTTAACCCAATTTTGATCTCTGACTCTTTGGTCATTGGTAGGAGAATGGAAAAAATGGATATGTCCAAATATCGAGTATTCACCTCAGGTCGAGAATGGCATATTCCAGGACCACCAAGATCATCTTTATCCCAACCTATTTGAATGATTCCTCAAAATATCGAAGAGAAAAAATCCAAAGGGTTATGCTTCAAATTTGATAGAAAATATAGTTGAGGTCACAAATGTGTAAATAATAAGTTGTTCTACATCAAAGGAGCAAAGGAAGATGAATATGAGGATAACAACACTGAGGATGTATAGGAAGATCTTGAGACCAGCTCAAAAGAATCTCCACCAACCATTTCATGTCATTATTAATCTAGAATTAGCACTCATCAAACCCTCAAGAGGGTAGTTTTCCTCAAGAAACAAAGAGTTGGCATCTTGATTGATTCAGGTAGTACACATAACTTCATCAACCATAAATAGGTAACAATATTGAACTACTTTATTGATCCAACCCTTGAAAATTCAATTCATGATTGTCTGATGGGGGCAGTAGTTAGTTGTTTGGGAAAATTTCATAGTATCAATCTATCCATGAGTGAGTACAAATTGGACTCTCCTATGTTTTACATTCTCTATGAATGGTGCTGACGATATATTTTGGGAGTACAATGGCCCACAACCTTTTGGACAATCTGAGATGAAATTCTCAGGAATTGTTCACGTGCTTCCAATCTAAGGGTAAGTAATTTTGAACTTCGAGGACTACATGCAAAGGCCCCTCATCTGGTCAGCTCCCATCAGATGCAAAAGCTATTATAGAATGGTGTAGATGGGTTTTACACACAAATTTTCTCCATCAAAGTTGGACAGATGAAGACCGATACCGCTCCATATTTACAGTTAATTTTAGATAACCACTTGAAGGTTTTTGGTGATATTTCAAAAGGTCTTCCTCCAAAATGATCACATGATCATGTCATTCAGTTATTTCTAGGAGTTCAATGACCCAACATCTTATCGTATAGGTACCCCTATGTCCAAAAGAGTGATATTGAGAAGATGGTGCAAGAGATGCTAGAAGACAGGTATTATACACCCTATTCAGAGTGCATATTCTTCTTTTATGGTAATGGTGCATAAGAAAGATGAAAAATTGAGGATGTGTCTAGATTATAGAGAGCTCAACAAGTACACCATCAAAGATAATTTTCCTATTACTGTAATTGATGATTTGTTAGATGAGTTACATGGTGTTGTATGTTTCATTAAGTTATATATTCCTTCGGGTTATCATAAAATTTGAATCAAGGATGAATATTTCCATAAGATAGTTTTCCAAACCCATGAAGATCACTATGATGTTTTCAGTGATGCCTTTTGGCCTAAAAAATTCCCTCTCCACTTTCTAGAGTCTTATGAACACCATCTTCGGGCCATTTCGTTGTAATTTTATTTTGGTATTTTTTAATGATATATTAATTTACAACAAAACATGGGTAGATCATTTGCAACAACTGGATCAAGTGTTCCTCACCCTCGAAAAACATCAAATTTATGAAAAACCATCCAAATGATCTTTTGGGATGAATGAAGTGGAATATTTAGGTGACATTGTGTCACATGAAGGGGTACAATTAGACCCTCATAATATAAAATCCATGATGGAATGGCCCATTCCAAAAACATTGAAACACTTGTGAGGATTCTTGGGATTAACTAGTTAATATTGAATGATTTTAAAGCACTATGGGGGCATAGCAGTACCTCTCAAATCTTTCCTAAAGAAATATTCCTTCTAGTGAAATGACTCTTCTACTACGGATTTTGAACAACTCAAAGAAACTATATGTATTACCCCAATCTTAGCTACTACAGACTTTTCAAAGCCTTTTATTGTAGAATGTGATGCATCTGGATATAGAATGGGTGTGGTGCTCATTCAAGAAGAATGCCCCATTGATTTTGAGATTTTCCATCACACAGCGAAGAACCTTATCCATCCCATCTATGATAAGGAAATGATGTATATCCTCTATGTTGTAAAACAATGGTGACCCTACTTACTGGGTAGGCACTTCAAGGTAAAAAATGACCATGATAGTCTCAAGTATTTCTTAGAAAATAGGTTATCATATGAGGAACAAAAATAAAATAGGTTACTAAAATGTTAGGATTTGACTTTGAAATAATTTATAAAAAGGAGAAAGAAAATTGTTGTAGTAGATGCATTCTCGAGAAAGGATGAGCCTACTAGAGCACAAATTTTATCTATATCAATACTACAACCAGATTGGATAGAAGAGGCTAGGACTGAATGAGAACATGAGACAGAAACAAATGATCTCATTCATCATCTTATTCAAGATTCTAAGGTGTTAGATAAATTTGTATGGGATGATGTTACTCTTTAGTATAAGGATAATTTGTACTTGTGTAACAATTCAGTACTTAAGTATAAGATCATTCAGGAATTACACTCCTCTCCCATAGGTGGGCATTATGGATTCCTAAAGACATATAATCAGATCAAAAAGGAATTCTTCTAGGAATTTGTTAAGGTAGACACACATAAATGTCTGTCTAAATGTATGACATGTTAGCAAAATAAGGGTGAAATAGTTAGGACACCTGGTTTGTTGTATCCCATGTCTATCTCAAGCCAATGGTGAGAGGAGATTTCGATGGAATTTATCACAAGGCCTCCCAGGTCACATGGTAAGAACATCATCATGGTGGTAGTGGATAAGATCACTAATTATGCTCATATTTTTACACTATTATAACCATTTATAGCTAGTACAGTTTCCTCTATCTTCATGGGCACAGTTCAGAAAATCCATGGTACTCATAAGATCATTATAAGTGACTAAGATTCAATATTTACTAGTAATTTTTGGACTGATTTATTTTCAGTTCTAGGTACTCAACTAGCTCCCAGTTCATCATATCACCCTCAATCGAATGGTAAACCAAAGATAGTTAACAAATTCCTTAAGGTATATCTATATTCTTTTTTGTTTGATCAATAGGTAAGATGGGATCAGTGGCTACCCTTATATAATGGTGGTATAACACATCCTTTCATTCCTCTTCCAAGATGTAACCATTTGTGGATTTATATGGGTATGAACGAACCTCCATCACATCCACTTTAAGGATGCATCCTAAGGTTAGGGTAGTGGATGATCACATCCAACATCAACATGAAATCTTGGCATTCCTCAAAGAAAATTTGGCTCTTTCCCAAAATATAATGAACCAACAAGTAGATCAACACAGAAGTGAAATAGATTTTGAATTAAGTGATTGGGTATTTGTAAGACTTCAACCATACAAGAAGATATCACCAAAACAATAAAGGAAGGATAATAAGTTGTCTCCCAATTATTATGGTTCTTATCAAGTCTTACACAATATTGCCACTGTGCATACAAATTGGACCTACAACCAAAATATATCTTTTTTTTCATGTCTCGTACTTGAATAAGGTCATTGGAAAATGGGTGCCCATCCAGACATAATTACCAAATTTGGATGAAGAAGGGCACATTATTATTGAACTAGATTCAGTCCTTCATATATGTATAAAGAAGCTATGTACTTGGATCATCCAATAATACTAAATCAAGTTAAAGAACCTACCAAATGAGGATGTCACTTGGGAGGATAAGGAATTCATTCTGAAGCATCTAGGCTTACTCAACATTGAGAAAAAAATTTGTTTCAAGGGGAGGGGCATGTTACACCCTTAATCTAATTGATCTATAATAGGATATGATTAGTCAGCATGTGGCTAGCATAAAGTCTCCTTGGTCTTGTCATATCTTTTTATGCGTTCATATTATAGTAGGGTGGTATATGGACTAACCATTGCCTAAGTAAGCTATATATAGAAGGTAGAGGTAGTAGTTAAGGATCATATGGAGCGTTATAATATTATTTTAAGGTCTTGGAGGTTTCTCCCTCGAATTGGTTGACTAATATAAGCTATTCTATTTTGTTTTATTTTGTTTTTCATTGATTATTTCATTATTATATGTGATATGTTATTTACGGTTTATAAGAAGGTTCATCATAGTTTGTATAGGATGAGACATGTCAGCAAACCTTTTTTTTCATTGAATCTTATCTACTCAACCCACCAATCTTAACACCTCTAGTTCCCGAGTGACCATTACATTTATACATTTTTGCAACCTTCCATGCATTGTGAACCTTACTTGCTCAACATGATGATGGTTGTCAAGAACATGGTGTCTACTATATTAGTTGCATATTTCTATCATATGAATAAAATTATAATTATATTGAGAAACTTTTCTTAGGACTCATTTTTTTCATAAACAAGATACATCAATACATGATAAACATAGAAAATAATGTTATTACTAAAGTAGACCCATTGTGGTATTTTCTTTCACGAACACATTTATTAGACCATTTATCCTGATGGGTGATGTTTCTTACTGAATTTGATAAAAAAGAAAGATATCTCTAATCAATTAGCCATAAACTTAGTAAATGAAACTTCTCCTGTTTATTTCATAAAATTGATAAAAGGAAAAATTATCATTAATCAGCTAGTTGTAACCCTAGTAAATGACCCTTCTCCTATTAACAATGATTTTCTTAATGACTATAATACCTAAAACATTGAATTAGAAGTTCATACTATTTATTTTGATAGTTCTTATCATGCAATTAGAGTAAGGGCCAACATTGTTCTCATCACACCACATGAGAATCCCATACCCTTTAATTATTATTTAGGCTTTACCTACAAAAACAACATTGTCAAATATGAAACACTTATCCTCGCCCTATCCACATCCCAAATTATCCAAGAATTCCATCTTCACTTCTTCAAAGATTTTGCTCATTATTAATCAGTTTGGAAATTTTTATAAAACAAAGGAAGAAAAAATGATTCCATATAATACAATTGTTAAGAACCTTCTAGCTACATTTGATTCTTACACTATTAATAATATCCCTCGTAAAGATAACAGACATTATAGATCATGAATATTACATTAAATGAGGAAAATAAAATAAAAAATTATGCAAACCTTCAATTGTAAATCCCAAGGCCACCTCAGATTGGATATGATTGAAAGAGTAGGGTTTAGTGATGCTCTTTGTTGGATCTGTTTGATTTGTGAGATTTTGTTGATTTTTGGACGCTCTAAGATACTTTGAATGGAAGATAAATCAATATACAAGCATGAGGATGATTGATTTAACATGATTTTGGAAGAATAATAGTATGAACTCTCAAGATTATTAGTGGATGATTTTTGAAGGAAAGGCCATTGATTTATAGCTAAAGAAAGTGAATCCATAAGTTAAGTTTAAATTGAGTTTATTTGGAGATAACTAAACACGACTAAGTTGTTTAGTTGAGTTTTTAGATTGATTAAAGGGTTAAATTGTTGTTCTAGATTTGCATGAATGAGTCATTATTGATTTGGTAAGGGGCTTCACATGTTTTTGGATTTGAATTTCATTTCCTTTATTTTATTCACCCAAAAAGAGTCATAAATAGTTGGATTTTGGAAGAATTTGAATTGATTTTGGATTTCCATTACTTGAGAGATATATTTAGTTAACTCAAATGTATGATTTGAGTTAATTTGAACACATCCTCCTGATTATAATAATGATCTTTAGCTTTATTCATGACTTTATTCAACTTGATTTGAGGAGGTGGATAGGATTCGATAATATTTAATTAATTTAAATAAGGAAGTGGATATACATGGATTTATTTAATTAATTTGATGTTAAATTAGCTAATAAAATTAGCTAAGGGGGTGATAGGGTTCAATATAATTAATTAAATTAATTCTAGAGAAGGAAAATGGATTTAACAAGGTTTTGAACATGTATAATGCGTAGTGGTTATTTGGGGGTGTCTATAAACACACAAATGTTATGGCTAGTGTTGCCTCTTTAGTCTCACTTGAAATCATAGATGACCATGTTACCTATACTATTAAACATTTATGTTGTCCTTTTATCAACTCTCACACACTATAATCCCTATAGGTTCATACAGTCACATGCAATGTTGATAATTCTAAGTGGTATACTAATATCTATAAATTTCTTTACTGGTAAACTTTACTATATAATGTACTACCACAAGAAATGTGTTGAATATGCTACGAGGCATATCACTATGTTATTATTAGGGGTTATTATTAAAACATGATTTCAATGGAAATATTGTATATTACCTCAGGGTCGATGAAATTCCCTTAGACCTATCACAAATCTACGACAGTGTATTTGGAGGTCACTTTAGCAGCAAGGTTATGTCTAAAACATTATTGTAGTAAAGATATTATTGGCCTACCATAGAACAAGATTGTCTTGAATACAAAAAATGATGTGATCAATTTCAATGACATAATAATATCAGGCACATACTTGCATATGATTTGTAACCTATTGTATCTTTGCACCCTCTTTCTCTCTGAGGATTTGACCTTGTTGGAAAATTAAATCCTAAATTAGATGATAGACATAAATTCATTATTACTACCACTGAATATTTCACTAAATGGTTCAAAGTAGAACCTTTGGACACCACCACCAGTGAAGATATCTGTCAATTCTTGGTCACACATATTATTACCCATTTTGGGGTTCCATTGTCACAGACAACTGGTCATCCTTTAAAATATGTATAATCAAGAAATTTTGAGTTAAGTTCAAAATGAAGAATATATTCTCCACTCCATATTATCCTTAAGGAAATATTCAATTTGAGGCCACTAACAAGACTATCATCAAGAAACTACATAAAACTATGGATGAACAATGAGTCGATTGGCACGATTGAATACAAAAAATGATGTGATCAATTTCAATGACATAATAATATCAGGCACATACTTGCATATGATTTGTAACCTATTGTATATTTGCACCCTATTTATCTCTGAGGATTTGACCTTGTTGGAAAATTAAATCCTAAATCAGATGATAGACACAAATTCATTATTACTACCACTGAATATTTCACTAAATGGTTCAAAGTAGAACCTTTGGACACCACCACTAGTGAAGATATCTGTCAATTCTTGGTCACACATATTATTACCCATTTTGGGGTTCCATTGTCACAGACAACCGGTCATCCTTTAAAATCTGTATAATCAAGAAATTTTGAGTTAAGTTCAAAATGAAGAATATATTCTCCACTCATATTATCCTTAAGGAAATATTCAATTTGAGGCCACTAACAAGACTATCGTCAAGAAACTACATAAAACTATGGATGAACAATGCGTCGATTGGCATAATCAACTAATATACACCCTCTAGGCATACCTAATGAGTGTGTGTACTCCTACCAATGTTAACACATTCTCCCTTATCTATGGTAATGAATTTTTCATACCATTAGAATTATAGATCCCATTGTTACATGCTTTACTCAAAGATATTATTAAAGATAATAAGTACCATGAGAGACACCTACATGAGTTGGAAATGTTTAATCAATGATGCATACAAGATTTAGAGAATATTTACAAGCACCATGAACATATAAAATGGGCATATAATCACATAGTATGCCCATAGGAATTCAATACTGGTGACCTGATCCTTAAAGAAAATCAAAATAACAATAATGAAAACGATTTCATTAAGGGAAAATTCAAACCCAATTATCTAGGCCCATCCATTATTATGGACAAAATCATAAATGACGTCTACCGCCTCATGACTCTTTTAGGAAAACTCGTTAAAACCCCCATGAACATCATGCATCTAAATAAATATTATGTATAGATGGATATCCTTCATTAGAAATGTATGAGCACTCATAGATCACCCACCATTCTACTTACCGAATAGGTTTTTATGACTCTCTTTATAAGCTCCAACGATGGTGTCTACTTTAACTCCCACATTGGGGGGAATCTAAATCCCCCTTGTTTCCCAATGAAATTTTTTTTTTATAGGTTCAACTTGACTATTGAGGGAGTGGATACACACCTAAACCTCACTTTTCACACACACATTGTGGGGAAACCTTACTTTCTCACCTATGGTTACACAGTCTATAATTAATCAAAAGTGCTAAAAGTTTAGATACTTCCCCCTTCGAGGAATTTTTAGATCACCCTTCTCTTTGGAGAACATGTTTTCATCTATGCCCTTAAGGGGCCTAAAAATACAAAAAAAATTCAAATATGCTAAAAATTGAAAAACATATATATAGGTTGAAAAACCAAACACATTCAAATTTATACAAACATCCAAAAATATTTGTATTTCTCTTGTTTGGTTGTTTCTATTACACACTTATATTATTCATGTGGCACGTTACTTATCATGTTATCTTGATAAATAATATGTTATATCCTTATTCTATACACATGTGCATTCATATGGTACATTGACTTGAATTCAAGCTACACATATATTGTTATAGGATGTAGGATGCTTGACACTTCTCTCTACTAGTTCTTCTACAACAACTGGGGGCATCCACATTACACTTTATCACATACATGTGTTATTTTTCCAATATTTTTTTCTTTAATTTCTCTTACCTCATTCACTCATTACACACATCATGTCATACTATTTATTACTCTAACATGCTAATGGGTGTTTCATGTGTAGTATTTGTTTTGTAGGTTTCTTCCAACATCGGGATTATTTTCATCGTATGGCTTGTTTTTGTTTTACATATTTTCTCTGTTCTTTTATTTTTTTTGGAAATTCCCTATGTTACTTGATTGTTGTCCTTGAGACATCCTAATTTGTTTCCTATGTATGTGGCATCATGTTTTCCATGTTTTTCTATTTGGGTGTCCTTACATGTTCTTTCTTATGTTTATTGTGATGTTTCTCTTATGTTTATTGTGATGTTTTTCTATTGCATGCTACTAACACTTTGATATTTTTTATATTATATTACTATGTATACGCCATGGTATATGCCATGTATTTCCCCTTACAAGAATCCTACAATGCATGTGCACACCAGCTACATGTCATCTTATTTTATTTGCACTCACTTTTTTCTATCTCATGCACCCCAAATGATATGGAAATCATCAAGTGATATCGCCCTCAAGACAGTTCAAAATAAAGAAACTAAATGACACAATATAGAATCATAAAATTTAGATGTCCATAAATTGGATAAAAAATAGACTTGGTTCAAAAAACATATGGGGACCAAATCATAAAAAAATACCATAAAATCTAGACATTATGGACCATTCCATAAGCTTCCACCCTAGGGGAAAACTCAATAGTTTTCTCAGTTTATACAATTTATCAATAATATTTACAAGATATTTACTAAAATTCAATGACAGAATGCATGGTACATTTTTAATTATGGTGGTACTAAGGGTACGTGTAAGCTAGCAATGCCTTGATACATCGTGTCATCATTTACAAATTAATTGGGTGTGTGTTCATCTATAGTGGCACTTATTTACGAGTCTTAAGAAGTTTCAACGTGATTGTTATCCTCACAAGATTGACTTCCCATTAATCATTTTTTTTCAATAGATGTGGAGTAACTTGAATGTTCCCTATACAGTTCTCTTCACCATGCAAGGTGGATTTGGACTTCTTTCTATTCTCCTTGACACGTTCTACTTGGGGACTAATCACCCTCAGGTCATTTCTTGCAAGCTCCAACAAAAAGCATAGTAACAATCCATGGCAGTGCTAGTGGGAGTTCTCTTGCCCCATATCTCACAAAAAAATTGAGTGTATACTTTCATTTGTTTTTTTTTTCTACTTAAATATTGTTATTTTCACACTAAGTTCAAAATTTTCAAGTTAAATATTGATTTCCTATACTATGGACATTGGTACACTTTTCTTTATAGGTACTCATATCAACAAAACAAACACAATCAGAAAAATTAAAATTCCTAACATAAGCACAAGGCATTCTGAGCAAAGACAAAGTGTGTCTACACAATCAAGTAACTTTACCTTTAAGTACACAATTTTAATTATATACTTAAATGGGGGAAATATAGACACTCATTTTAGTAATTCATGTATTGTAGCAACACACATTGTACAACACTTTTACATTAGCCCATACTCACTCAATTGTTCCAATTATGCTATCCCTAGCTATATGTCACTCATTCTTGCTTACACACAATGTATTTGTTCACATAACGATCATATTAATTCATCAGTCTATATCCTTGCATATTACAATCCCAATTTTCAAATCACTCACGTGTGTGTCTGAGACCATAACACCCAGAAAGAGCCATAACATCCATACGATATGGGCTAACTTGACCAATTTGTAACCTTTCCATCCAATTGCACTTTTCTTAATTTAAACATCTTTGGTACATTTCTAATCAGCTTTATCCAAGTTTTCTAGATCTAGAACACATATATAAGAAATTTATTCATCTCTCATTAAAGGGAGGAGGGGATTCTATCTACTTGACACATAACATTTCAATGAAAAAACACTAAGAGAGTGATCATAAGAAAAGATACTCCAAGATGCCCTTGAGCTTCATATACTCTACATACTCATTCTAGGGTAGTTATCCACTTAGATTTATAAGCACAAAAGGCACATTATCAAATTCAAGTCAAGCTAAGGAAATGTATCAAGTACATTTACATTGCTACAAGGTCATAGATATCAATTTGGTTGTATAAATTCTAGATATCTCATCTTAGGTGAGAATGACATGTGGTTTAAGCCCTCTTCAAAGTATTGGTGATATCAGTGGTGCACAGGGGTGCCCACAACCCAACTAATTATTTTGTGTAGTATTCTCTAACTATTGATGCAAAATCACAGCACCCCTGGATGTTGATCAGATTTCTAGTTTGATCACTCTAGCATCTAGTGTGATTGTACAACATTGAATCCTTTCCTTGAGTGTGGGACTCGCAAATATGAGAAAGGAATCTCCAGAGAAGGTTAGTTCTTGCTCCTAAACTACCTGCCACAAGCTATTCCAGTGCAGGCAAGCTAATCTAATCCTAATCTAACCATGCCAAGGAGACAGAGAGAGAGAGAAAAGGGAAAAACGAATCCTACACTAAAACGGTGATACACCAGAGAAGGAAAATGTTGAACATCTATCAAAACTACCATGGAACAAAGAGAGGTGAGCAATGGGAACGATGGACAGATGCATCACAGGCCCAAGGATAGATTTCACACAGAAAATGTCCTAAAACTCAATGAACATAGCTCTAGACTTGTAATGAACATTAGAACATGCACAAATACCTGCAATGAAGAGAGACAAGAAGATAACAAGTAAAAAACGAGCAAGGATGGACAGATGCATCACAAAACACATTTTTTGTTGCTCGAGAAGTTTACACAGAACATCATTTCAATAGTAAAAGGAAAAAAATGCCATTATATACTAGGGGAGGAGGTTAAAACTCCATTTTAAACCCTAAAGAAGAAAAGAAGGGAGCGTAGAGCTGAAAAGATGAACCACTCGAATGTCTAACCCTTAGAAAGAAGCCCCTCATTACAATATATAGGAAGAATGAGAGAGGGAAGAGAGAGGAAAGTTAGATCTACCTCAACCACTTTTAGGTCACATTTAGTTTATCTCATTATGGTAGCAGGTGAGAACCCTGGCAAAATGGCAGACTGTCCAGCAGAAATGGCGAGCTGTCCGTTGTATTAAAGCTGGTTGTTGAAATGTCACTTCTGTCTATTATCACGTGCCAGAGATGTTTCCTGATTTTCTCTCTCCAAATTGAACCAAAATGCAAGATTGACCCTGGAATCGTGCAGATAATTTTTCTAGCTTTCCATTGATATAAAGAACGTGAAAATCTGAGCTCTGGATCGAAAGATATGGCGATCTGAAGATTTAGGGCAAAGAAAAAGGCCAAAACGGATTTTGAATTTCTTCCCGCTCTTCGCCACTTGGATGACACGTGTCAGGCGCTGATTGGATGAGCAATTTTCTCTCCTCCACCTTTTCATGGGTTTTCCTTTGAAAATTTTTACATTTTATAAGTTTGGAACATTTTCCATTTTTTCCCCGCGACCCTGCCACTTGGGACACGTGGCGTGATCTGGTTGGAGGACGGGGCACGGGGTCATCCTTGTCTTTTAATTTTTTGGCCCAAGACTTTTGTCAAATTTTCTAAAGTCTTTCCCTAGCTCTGAACTCCCCCACCTTAGGACACATGTCCTGTGTCTATTAGCTCGGGCCGACCCTTCAAACCATTCCCTTTGAAGCTTTTACTGACCACTTAGCAAATTTTTCCCCTCTGACACGTGGCACATTTTTATTCATTCTTGGCTCCTTCAGCTCTTCACGTCCTCCATGTACTTTTGGCCCAGATGTCCCAAACTTCCTAGGACAAATTTATCCAAACCACCTGATTCAGGCTTCCTTGTCCCTCTTTGTGGTGAAGACATGTGGCAAGATTCCATTCGCTCTCAGCTCCTTCAGCTTTTCACATCCCACGTGTACTTTTTTCCTAGGTGTCCCAGATGAAATTTCCCTGTTTCGGCTGATCCGGGCGGTTCACGTCCTCTGCGTACTTTTTTCCCAACTGTCCCGGACTGCCTGGGACAAATTTCTCTGATCCGCCTGAAATGGACTAACTTTTCTCTTGGCCGCTTCACCTTTTTGCGTCCTTTGCGTACCTTTGGCCCAGATGTCCTAGACTTCCTGGACAACAGTTAGTCAATTTTCTTGCTTTCTCAGCCCCAAGCTTAGTTTTTTGAAAAAATTTCACCTTTTCTAACCTGTTGGGTTTTCTTCTTGGACAGGAGAGTTAGAAAGAAGCAGAGGGGGCCCCAAAAACATTATTTTTTTCCTTAATCAATCTATTTTCCTGGGACTTGACTATTCTAATGCATGTTATCAAAAATTACCTTGGGGGTGAATTTTGTATAACAGTTTTGGCAACTCAGCGGGGTCATCTACCTACTAGATAAAGTTACCAATTGCCTGAAGCATCCATTGGGCATGGAGTCATGAGTTGTAACATGCAACTGATCTGAACTTTGAAAACCTCCTCTCTGAGCCACTTGGAAACCCACTGAAATGGAGTCGTTCTCACCCAAGATGCCACTGAAATGGACTGTGCAAGAGAAAAACCATCACCACAAAAACTATGTACAAAACTAAAAATCATACATGCTCCAAATGGAACATGCAGAGTGTGCACAAGCACTTCTTCTGCTAAAATCAAACCTACCTACTCTACTCTAACTGGAAGCAAAGGAAAGCTAAACAAACCCTGCAATTGGTTGTGAGAAATAGCTTCCCTTTCTCAAAAGTGGCAGCCATGCAATTGATTTGGAGCTGATCATGGCTATTAGGATGAGTGGAAAATCAACAAGAAGTTGGTCTTCCACCCAAATCATCAAGGTATCAGCTGAAGGTAAATTCAATACCTCTTTTAGTTGCTCTACATTTGGATTGAAGAGGTATGACAGCTGATCCTTGCAACTTTGTAGCTCACCCTCATGCTCAAAAGCAAGCATGACTGGTTGTGACTTCTCCTTTGGCTCCAATGAAGCCAAATACCTGATTGGGCAAGGTCTGATCTGTTTGATATGCCCATAGCTCTAATTTTCATCTCCAAAAATGGAGTCTTCTTGTAGACCCTCCTAAATGGATGGTGTGGAAGCAATGGTGGAATCCCTCTGTCCTTTCTCTTCCTCTAATGAAGAACATGAAAGATGAAAATTTTCCAATCTTGGTTCCAAAGAGCTACTATAAGATGCAGGCTGCTACAAATGAATGTTCTCCTTCATGACAATAGATTCAAGTGTTTGGAATGTGGATGATGAACGAGAGAATGGTGGAAACTCAACCGGCTCTTCTCCATCAAAACAGTCCTCCAAATCTGATAGATAAACTACCTCATGGCTGTCCTGCTGCAAATGTTCAACTTCCTCCATGGTGTCTTCTTGATCTATAACTTGACCACCATGGTTTCTTTCACCCTCCAACATTGAGTTTGAGAGATCAAAATCTTCTTCAGTACTAGAACTTGGGAGAGATGAAGTACAAAGAAGAACTGAAGGTTCTCCTGTAACCTGCTTTGTGCTCAAAGCCCTTGGATCTGCAATTTTCTCCTCCACAACTAGAATGTGCTCCTGTTCTTTTGGATCTGGAGCAGCTTCTCCTTCCTCCAATGTTTGAAGACAATCTTGCTCTTGATGGAACTCTTCCTCCAGCATGAAGTTTTTCAAGTCAAACTCCTCAATCTGCTGCTCTAGAGGACAAGTTGGGACTACAAGATCTTCTTCTAAGCTTTCTTCCTTTGTGGCTGATTGTGCAACTTGAATTGAATCAGCATTCCCTTCAAATAGAGTGCCAACACGGACACTACTTTATGAGAAAACTGACTGCTGATCTGCTTCTTCTTTTTGCTCTTCTTCTGCTGCCACAAAATCAGTCTTAACCACCATTTGTTCAACCTTAGCCTCATCTGTAGGTTTAACCATCAAGGGGATCTTTATCATCCCAAATTTGGCAGCCCAAACCCTCAAGTTGTCTATCATTTCTTTTCTGTTGGGCTCCTCTTCTTGCTTTCCTTCATGGCCGATTTTTGCAATTTCTTCTTCCACACATGGAATTGGGAATGCAAGAGGAGGGATGGGTTGTAACTCAATTGATTTAGAAATTTTTTGTGGTGGTAGAGGAGGTGAAACCTCTTGTTTCTTTGGAGGAGAGTGTATTTATTTTAGCTCTTGTGGAGGGGATGACTGTTTGGAAGGAAAAAGGAAAGAAGAATTGAGGTGTGCTGGAAGATTGAGAGGTAGAGACATGGATTCAACACTTGGGATAGCAGATGGGGTTTGCAATTCCAAATGAGATGATGCTGCTTGAGTAATGGGAAGAGAAAAACTAGATGATGGTGTAGAACTTACCCATTGACAAGGTTGTTCAACAACTAGTGTATAGGCCTCTATTTCTGCTTTCCATTGTGCAAGTTGAGGTAGCATCTTCATCATGAATTCTAGCTTCTCCTGAGGGCTGAAGTGTCTTGGAAAAGGGCCTCCCCATGGACAAGGAGTCCTGCAACCAATTCTGAAAGCTCTCATTTGAGTTTTTGCTCTGGACAACACCATCTTTACCTCCATCTTTTTGATTTTCTCCAGCAGACCAGCATCTTGCATCTAATTTTCTTCATTATTTGCATACTCTTGTTCTTGGAATGCTCCATAGCCAAACTGATTTTGGCATTGCTACTCATATGGGTATGCATGCTGATTTTGAATTTGTTCAAAATGATAATTTGGAGGATTTGTAAAACATGTTGGAGGTGTGATATACTGATGTTGTAAACGTGAGTTCCATGATGGAAATGAAGTCATGATTGCACAACTTCATGGAATGGAAAATAATGAAAGAGATGGAAAGAAGGATGGATGGGAATGGATGAAAAATAGGTTTGCAACTTCAGAAATGGGTTGCTGATCAGATGGAGTCGCCAGATGTGTTTGCAAGTGCCTCCAAAGGCTGAAATCTTCAGAGGAACACACTAACCTACAAAAGATGAAGTGGAAGACCTCTAAGGTCCCACCGGGTGTGCCAAAACTATTGATGCAAAATCACAGCACCCTTGGATGTTGATCAAATTTCTAGTTTGATCACTCTAGCATCCAGTGTGATTGCACAACATTGAATCCTTTCTCTGAGTGTGGGACTCGTAAATATGAGAAAGGAATCTCCAGAGAAGGCTAGTTCTTGCTCCTAAACTACCTGCCATAAGCTATTCCAGTGTAGGCAAGCTAATCTAATCCTAATCTAACCATGCCAAGGAGACAGAGAGAGAGAAAAGGGAAAAAAAAATCCTACACTAAAATGGTGATACACCAGAGAAGGAAAATGTTGAACATCTATCAAAACTACCATGGAACAAAGAGAGGTGAGCAATGGGAAGGATGGACAGATGCATCACAGGCCCAAGGATATATTTCACACAGAAAATGTTCCAAAACTCCATGAACACAACTCCAGACCTATAATGAACATTAGAACATGCACAAATACCTACAATGAAGAGAGGAAAAAAGAGAACAAGTGAAAAATGAGCAAGGATGGAAAGATGCATCACAAAACACTTTTTTTTGCTCCATAAGTTTGCACAGAACATCATTTCAATAGTAAAAGGCAAAAACCACCATTACAGAGTAGGGGAGGAGGTTTGAACTCCATTTTCAACCCTAAAGAAGAAAAGAAGGGAGGCCAGAGCTGAGAAGATGAACCACTTGAATGTCTAACCCTTAGAAAGAAGCCCCTCATTACAATATATAGGAAGAATGAGAGAGGGAAGAGAGAGGAAAGTCAGATCTACCCCAACCACTTCTAGGTCACATTTAGTTTATCTCATTATGGTGGCAGGTTAGAATCCTGGCAAAATGGCGGACTGTCCAGCAGAAACAGCGAGTTGTCTGTTGTATTAAAGCTGGTTGTTGAAACATCACTTCTGTCTATTATCACATGCCAGATAAGTTTCCTGATTTTCTCTCTCCAAAGTGAACCAAAATGTAAAATTGACCCCAAAATCGTGCAGAGAATTTTTCCAGCTTTCCATTGATATAAAGAATGTGAAAATCCGAGCTCTAGATCAAAAGATATGGCGATCTAAAGATTTAGGGAAAAAAAACAGGCCAAAACGGATTTTGAATTTCTTCCCGTGCTCTGCCACTTAGATGACACGTGTCAGGAACTGATTGGATGAGCAATTCTCTCTCCTCCACCTTTCCATGTGTTTTCCTTTGAAAATTTTGACTTTTTATAACTTTGGAACATTTTCCATTTTTTCCCCGCGCCCGCGCCACTTGGGACACGTGGCGTGATCTGGTTGGAGGACGGGGCACGGGGTCATCCTTGTCTTTTAATTTTTTGGCCCAAGAATTTTGTCAAATTTTCCCAAGTCTTTCCCTAGCTCTGAACTCCCCCACCTTAGGACACATGTCCTGTGTCTATTAGCTTGGGCCGACCCTTCAAACCTTTCCCTTTGAATCTTTTACTGACCACTTTGCAACTTTTTTTCCCTCTGACACATGGCACATTTTGATTCATTCTTGGCTCCTTCAGCTCTTCACGTCCTCCGTGTACTTTTGGCCCAGATGTCCCAAACTATCTGGGACAAATTTATCCAAACCGCCATATTCAGGCTTCCTTGTCCCTCTTTGTGGCGAAGACATGTGGCAAGATTCCATTCACTCTCGGCTCCTTCAGCTTTTCACATCCCACATGTACTTTTGTCCTGGGTGTCACAGATGAAAGTTCCCTGTTTCGGCTGATCCGGGTGGTTCATGTCCTCTGCGTACTTTTTTCCCAACTGTCCCAGACTGCCTGGGACAAATTTCTCTGATCCGCCTGAAATGGACTGACTTTTCTCTTGGCCGCTTCACCTTTTTACGTCCTTTGCGTACCTTTGGCCCAGATGTCCTAGATTGCCTGCACAACAGTTAGTCAATTTTCTTGCTTTCTCGGCCCCAAGCTTAGTTTTTTGTAATTTTTTCACCTTTTCTAACCTGTTGGGTTTTCTTCTTGAACAGGAGAGTTAGAAAGAAGTAGAGGGGGCCCCAAAAACATTATTTTTTGCCTTAATCAATCTATTTACCTGGGACTTGAATATTCTGATGCATGTTATCAAAAATTACCCTGGGGGGTGAATTTTGTATAACAGTTTTGGCAACTCAGCGGGGTCATCTACCTACTAGATAAAGTTACCAATTGCCTAAAGCATCCATTGGGCATGGAGTCATGAGCTATAACCTACAACTGATCTGAACTTTGAAAACCTCCTCTCTGAGCCACTTGGTAACCCACTGAAATGGAGTCGTTCTCACCCAAGATGCCACTGAAACGGACTGTGCAAGAGAAAAACCATCACCACAAAAACTATGTACAAAACTGAAAATCATACATGCTCCAAATGGAACATGCAGAGTGTGCACAAGCACTTCTTCTGCTAAAATAAAACCTACCTACTCTACTCTAACTGGAAGCAAAGGCAAGCTAAACAAACCCTGCAATTGGTTGTGAGAAATAGCTTCCCTTTCTCAAAAGTGGCAGCCATGCAATTGATTTGGAGCTGATCATGGCTGTTAAGATGAGTGGAAAATCAACAAGAAGTTGGTCTTCCACCCAAATCATCAAGGTATCAGCTGAAGGAAAATTCAATACCTCTTTTAGTTGCTCTACATTTGGATTGAAGAGGTATGACAGCTGATCCTTGGAACTTTGTAGCTCACCCTCATGTTCAAAAGCAAGCGTGACTGGTTGTGACTTCTCCTTTGGCTCCAATGAAGCCAAATACCTGATTGGGCAAGGTCTGATCCATTTGATATGCCCATAGCTCTAATTTTCATCTCCAAAAATGGAGTCTTCTTGTAGAACCTCCTGAATGGATGGTGTGGAAGCAATGGTGGAATCCCTCTGTCCTTTCTCTTCCTCCAATGAAGAACATGAAAGATGAAAATCTTCTAATCTTGGTTCCAAAGAGCTGCTATAAGATGCAGGCTGCTACAAATGAATGTTCTCCTTCATGACAACAGATTCAAGTGTTTGGAATGTGGATGATGAAAGAGAGAATGGTGGAAACTCAACCGGCTCTTCTCCATCAAAACAGTCCTCCAAATCTAATAGATAAACTACCTCATGGCTGTCCTACTACAAATGTTCAACTTCCTCCATGGTGTCTTCTTGATCTGTAACTTGACCACCATGGTTTCTTTCACCCTCCAACATTGAGTTTGAGATATCAAAATCTTCTTCAGTACTAGAACTTGGGAGAGATGAAGTACAAAGAAGAACTGAAGGTTCTCCTGTAACCTGCTTTGTGCTCAAAGCCCTTGGATCTGCAATTTTCTCCTCCATAACTAGAATGTGCTCCTGTTCTTTTGGATCTGGAGCAGCTTCTCCTTCCTCCAATGTTTGAAGACAATCTTGCTCTTGATAGAACTCTTCCTCCAGCATGAAGTTTTTCAAGTCAAACTCCTCAATCTGCTGCTCTAGAGGACAATTTGGGACTGCAAGATCTTCTTCTGAGCTTTCTTCCTTTGTGGCTGATTCTGCAACTTGAATTGAATCAGCATTCCCTTCAAATAGAGTGCCAACACAGACACTACTTTATGAGAAAACTGACTGCTGATCTGCTTCTTCTTTTTGCTCTTCTTCTGCTGCCACAAAATCAGTCTTAACCACCATTTGTTCAACCTTAGCCTCATCTGTAGGTTTAACCATCAAGGGGATCTTTATCATCCCAAATTTGGCAGCCCAAACCCTCAAGTTGTCTATCATTTCTTTTCTGTTGGGATCCTCTTCTTGCTTTCCTTCATGGCCGATTTTTGCAATTTCTTCTTCCACACATGGAATTGGGAATGCAAGAGGAGGGATGGGTTGTAACTCAATTGATTTGGAAATTTTTTGTGGTGGTAGAGGAGGTGAAACCTCTTGTTTCTTTGGAGGAGAGCGTATTTATTTTAGCTCTTGTGGAGGGGATGACTTTTTGGAAGGAAAAAGGAAAGAAGAATTGAGGTGTGCTAGAAGACTGAGAGGTAGAGACATGGATTCAACACTTGGGATAGCAGATGGGGTTTGCAATTCCAAATGAGATGATGTTGCTTGAGTAATGGGAAGAGAAAAACTAGATGATGGTGTAGAACTTACCCATTGACAAGGTTGTTCAACAACAAGTGTATAGGCCTTTATTTCTGCTTTCCATTGTGCAAGTTGAGGTAGCATCTTCATCATGAAGTCTAGCTTCTCCTGAGGGCTGAAGTGTCTTGGAAAAGGGCCTCCCCATGGACAAGGAGTCCTGCAACCAATTCTGAAAGCTCTCATTTGAGTTGTTGCTCTGGACAGCACCATCTTTACCTCCATCTTTTGGATTTTCTCCAGCAGACCAGCATCTTGCATCTATTTTTCTTCATTATATGCATACTCTTTTTTTTGGAATGCTCCATAGCCAAACTGATTTTGGCATTGCTGCTCATATGGGTATGCATGCTGATTTTGAATTTGTTCAAAATGATAATTTGGAGGATTTGTAAAACATGTTGGAGGTGTGATATACTGATGTTGTAAACGTGAGTTCCATGATGGAAATGAAGTCATGATTGCACAACTTCATGGAATGGAAAATAATGAAAGAGATGGAAAGAAGGATGGATGGGAATGGATGAAAAATAGGTCTGTAACTTCAGAAATGGGTTGCTGATCAGATGGAGTCACCAGATGTGTTTGCAAGTGCCTCCAAAGGCTGAAATCTTCACAGGAACACACTAACCTACAAAAGATGAAGTGGAAGACCTCTAAGGTCCCACCGGGTGTGCCAAAACTATTGATGCAAAATCACAGCACCCCTGGATGTTGATCAGATTTCTAGTTTGATCACTCTAGCATCCAGTGTGATTGCACAACATTGAATCCTTTCTCTGAGTGTGGGACTCGTAAATATGAGAAAGGAATCTCCAGAGAAGGCTGGTTCTTGCTCCTAAATTACCTGCCATAAGCTATTCTAGTGCAGGCAAGCTAATCTAATCCTAGTCTAACCATGCCAAGGAGACAGAGAGAGAGAGAAAAGGGAAAAACAAATCCTACACTAAAACGGTGATACACCAGAGAAGGAAGATGTTGAACATCTATCAAAACTACCATGGAACAAAGAGAGGTGAGCAATGGGAAGGATGGACAGACGCATCACAGGCCCAAGGATATATTTCACACAGAAAATGTCCCAAAACTCCATGAACACAACTCCAGACCTATAATGAACATTAGAACATGCACAAATACCTGCAATGAAGAGAGGAAAGAAGAGAACAAGTGAAAAATGAGCAAGGATGGAAAGATGCATCACAAAACACATTTTTTTTGCTCCAAAAATTTGCACAGAACATCATTTCAATAGTAAAAGGAAAAAACACCATTACAGAGTATGGGAGGAGGTTTGAACTCCATTTTCAACCCTAAAGAAGAAAAGAAGGGAGGGCAGAGCTGAAAAGATGAACCACTTGAATGTCTAACCCTTAGAAAGAAGCCCCTCATTACAATATATAGGAAGAATGAGAGAGGGAAGAGAGAGGAAAGTCAGATCTACCCCAACCACTTCT
The DNA here is from genome assembly GCA_019776745.2 of Taxus chinensis. Lineage (NCBI taxonomy): Eukaryota > Viridiplantae > Streptophyta > Pinopsida > Cupressales > Taxaceae > Taxus > Taxus chinensis. Next base: position 484,970,485 of record CM034149.1, on the reverse strand, counting down.
AGGTCACATTTAGTTTATCTCATTATGGTGGCAGGTTAGAACCATGGTAAAATGGCAGACTGTCCAGCAGAAACAGCGAGCTGTCTGTTGTATTAAAGCTGGTTGTTGAAACATCACTTCTATCTATTATCACATGCCAGAGACGTTTCCTGATTTTCTCTCTCCAAACTGAACCAAAATGCAAGATTGACCCCAGAATCGTGCAGAGAATTTTGCCAGCTTTCCATTGATATAAAGAATGTGAAAATCCGAGCTCTAGATCAAAAGATATGGTGATCTAAAGATTTAGGGAAAAAAAATAGGCCAAAACGGATTTTGAATTTCTTCCCGTGCTCTGCCACTTGGATGACACGTGTCAGGCGCTGATTGGATGAGAAATTCTCTCTCCTCCACCTTTCTGTGGGTTTTCCTTTGAAAATTTTGACTTTTTATAACTTTGGAACATTTTCCATTTTTTCCCCGCACCCCTGCCACTTGGGACACGTGGCGTGATCTGGTTGAAGGACGGGGTGCGGGGTCATCCTTGTCTTTTAATTTTTTGGCCCAAGACTTTTGTCAAATTTTCCCAAGTCTTTCCCAGTCTTCAAACTCCCCTACCTTAGGACACATGTCCTGTGTCTATTAGCTCGAGCTGACCCTTCAAACCTTGCCCTTTGAAGCTTTTACTGACCACTTAGCAAATATTTTCCCTCTGACACGTGGCACATTCTGATTCATTCTCGGCTCCTTCGGCTCTTTGCGTCCTCTGTGTACTTTTGGCTCGGATGTCCCAAAATACCTGGGACAAATTTATCCGAACCGCCCGATTCAGGCTTCCTTGTCCCTCTTTGCGGCGAAGACACGTGGCAAGATTCCATTCACTCTCGGCTCCTTTAGCTTTTCGTGTCCTGCGCGTACTTTTGTCCCGGGTGTCCCAGGAAAAATTTCCCTGTTTTGGCCGATCCAGACGGTTCGCGTCCTCCGTGTACTTTTATCCCAACTGTCCCGGACTGCCTGGGACAAATTTCTTCGATCCACCCGAAATGGACTGACTTTGCTCTCAGCCACTTCACCTTTTCACGTCCTTCGCGTCCTTCACGTACCTTTGGCCCAGATGTCCCAGACTGCCTACACAACAGTTAGTCAATTTTCTTGCTTTCTTAGCCCCAAGCTTAGTTTTTTGCATTTTTTTCACCATTTCTAACCTGTTGGGTTTTCTTCTTGAACAGGAGAGTTAGAAAGAAGTAGAGGGGGCCCCAAAAACATGATTTTTTGCCTTAATCAATCTATTTTCTTGGGACTTGAATATTCTGATGCATGTTATCAAAAATTACCCTGGGGGGTGAATTTTGGATAACACTAACCATTAAGGGTTTTGAAGATTCAATCAGCTACACAATGAACATCAAACAATGTTAAAGTTCCCAATTACAGATAGGATTAGATCAAGAAGAATTACACAGACCCATAAAGTTTCAAGATTTGAAAGTATACATGGACTTGGAAATACAAAAAGGGCCATAGTGGTCATACATTTTGGGCCATCCCATACACTTTTGTCCTGACAACTTTGCATGACCTAGTTTCATAGATAAAGATTTATTAGACTATTTCGAACCCTTTCAAGTAATCGGGTCAGCCCATATAAACACAATCCAATATATCAACTAATTATTCTTCTCCCTCTAATTGATAGTATATGGTTTCATTTGTCTATCATTTTCTATATTTGTTCATGTATTATCATGATATTACTGTAATTAGCTTTGGAATTGTTACACAAAACATACTATATTGGTAATTATGCATTGTTATTTATGTTTTTACCTTTTACCACTAGTAATTAGTTTTTACAATATTACTTTGGTAAATAGTTATCACTTGGGTAAATAATGGTTAATTCTATTTGGTATATTGTTATATAGTTTTATAACAATATTTGTCTTGTTATTCATTCATGTGTAATTTAGTCATGCCTATGTGACCTCATGGTTGTCTTAATTTAGTTGTCCAATGTATATAAGCATTGTAAATTTATTGTTTTGTAACTTGATTATTCTTGATTAATAAAATCTCTGTAGGTTACCTCTCTCTTTCTCTTAGCATTTTATATTAGAGCTTTGGTTGGAGCTTGCACATTTAAGAGAAAGTTAGAGGAAAGGTTTCATAAGTGTGTGATAAGGTATTAGGAGTAGAAAATTTCCCTTAGAGATCATGTGTTACCTCCATTTTATTCCCAACCCCACCCCTACATCCCCATAATATGTTTTTTTATAAATTCTAGGTAGTTTGCACAAATCTGTTTTACACTAGGCAAGGAGGGCTACCCAGGCACTGCCCATTGAACTAAGCTACTTTGCAAGAAACTTCAATTCAAATAAAAGTAAAATACATATTACCTAATATGGGTTTATCCACTAAATTTAGTAGATCTTCCAAGTTTTTGTATTACGTTGGCAGGGTGAGTGTTGCATTCAGAGCATTGTGCATAGTAAGGAAGTGAGATACATGGGGAATTAATCATGAGTTGGTTAGTTTTCATGGTGAGATGAAGAGATGTACATTGAGTTACTTTATAACTAGGATGAGTTCATATACCGGTTGATATATTTCCATCCACCCATCAGATGAGTTGCAAAGTTGGGCTAGGTCTCCCATGTATGAGTTTTACCCACCAACAAGTTGGGAGTGAGACATCCACCAAATGAAGCAATCTACCACTGGTCGATCCCTCAATACATTACAAGATCCGGCTAAGCCTGCACATCATGACACTGAGTCTTTACCTGACTATAAAGGAAACACCTACAAAGGTTACCTTATTCCAAAGCTAAATTACAGACCAATCCAAGATCTATTTAGATCAACTCTTTCTTGCAGAGATAATAAATAACAAAATAATGGTTGAAACATGTAACAAATCCAAAGGTTAATTCAATAATAAATACCAATGGTGGCTAGAGAAAATATAAAAAATTCCTAAGCAAATACAAAGGTAGTCAAAATGATGTAGAACTAGTTTTCCCAGAATACCTAAAACCACCCTCCTTCTAGCTCGCGCCACGTGGACCCCCTAGATAGTGCCACATTCCTTGTCTTGCAACGTTAGTCTCATTGGAATGTGTTTAAATTTATATTTATCCATTTTTAATCCTGTGTGTTATGCACGCCTTGTTGGATATTTGAAGTTTTTTCTGAGTCCAAGGTCGTAGGGTTGACCCCCCACTGACCCACTACTATTTTGTAATTTGGAGGAATTTTTCAACGAAACTGCAAACTCTAGTGGTAGAAACCTCTACTAAATCCATTAGTTAGCACTAAAATACCAACAAAATTTAGCAGGAAAAAACATTAACTGGGGTCAAAAAAAATCTTGTACATTGCTTAAAAATTAATTAAAACAACCCTTTCGGGTATCCCTCCTTTGGAAAAAATGGCTCATGGCATGTTTGAGCCATTTTGAGTTCTAGAGGCCACCAAGGCCCCGTAAAACAATTTTGTTTTCCTATCATTCAATTTTTTCACACAAATGGCTATAATTTAATATTTTTTGGTGTATTATTGCATTGTTTTGTGTTAATATGCCCTCTAATTGGGAAAATTCTAACCACCCACTATGGCAAATAATGTTCCCAAATTCTTATTTCCTGACTCACAACTTCTCCATGGTGATAATTACGCCATGTGGAAAACCAAAATTCAAACTCAACTTGAGTTTGAAGAATTTTGGCTGGTTGTAAATGGTTCAGCAACTAGATTAGTTTATGATATAGCCCTAACAACATCAGTTTCATAGGACCAATCAAGAATATCAATTTTATTTTCTTGTTCGTAGTGTCTGATGACATGTAACCCCACATTCAAGATGCCAAAACAACCAAAGAAGCATGAGAAAATATGAGCACATTGTACGAGGCCTAGAATAAGAACACCACACTAAATTTGTAGAGTCACTTACATATACTAACATTCAAGCCTAACAAGAAAATGGAGGCTTTCTTATAAAGAGTTGTAGCTTTGAGGGATTCATTACTAGCCCTGGGATAGGATATTTCTGATACAACTCTTGTGCCCATTGTTATAAGAGCACTTCCTCTCTATTACCACATTTTTGTGAAGAAAATTAACTTATCAAATTGGACCATCAGTTTTGAAAGGATGGTGAATTTTCTATAGCAAGAAGAGGCACTTGTATAATAAAGATGAAGAAGAAGAGTAGAAAATATCTTCTCATCAAAAAGGGAAGGGAAAAGCATAATCTTCCCAAAAGTACCAAAAACAACGTTAGCAAGGGGATAAGAAAAAGAAGTTTCCTATTTGTAAAAGAGGACATGAGTTGAAAGATTGTTGGAATAACATGTACAATAAAGTTTCATTGAGTAATTCTAGACCTCCTAGTAATAAATCACAATAAGGACATTCACACTCCAAGCAAGGGAAAAAGAAAGTGAATTGGTAAAACAAACCCCATCAGTAAGGCAATGTCGTCGAGCAAGAAGACCATTCAGTGATGAGGACATTCTTTTACAATGCCCATTCTAGTGAAGCAACAAAGTCATCTAGTGTAATCTGGTACATTGATTCTATATCCACTTGACACATGATCAGACATAGATACCGGTTCACCACTATATGAGACACACCCTCTAAAAACCATGTTTCATTGGGGGATGACTCTTCTTACATAGTCTAAGGTATAGGAAATATTAATATTCCTCCTGGTTCTCAAAATTGTAGGTTATCAAATGTCTTGTATGTCCCTAGTTTGACAAAGAACTTATTATCAGTCAATCAACTTCTAGATCATAATCTGAAGATTGATTTTTATAGTCATTCTAGTAAGAAAGTGTGTTTGAATCAAGACAAATCAAGAATATTAAATATTTTTACAAGAGCTTCAAATGTGGGATCAATGTTCCAACTTGATTTTGACCACAAGGATGATCATGCACTAGTGTCTAAGAATACTTTTTCTACAAAGTTGTGGTATCAAAGACTTGGTCACATCAGTTTTGGATATCTTGATACACTTTTTCAGTACAATATGGTGAGAGGATTTCCATCTCTCAAAAATGATATAGACAAGTGTCATGTATTCCTCACAAGAAAATAACACAAAGACTCATTCCAAAATATTACTTATTGAGCTCTAGGTAAGCTTGATTTAGTTCGTACTAATTTTGGCAGTCTGATGCAACCTAGGCATTTTAGATTTCAGTATTTCATACTTTTTGTTGATGATTATTCAAGAAAAATGTGAATTTTTTGTCTTCATAAAAAAGTTGAGCTTTTGATAACTTCAAGAATTTCAAGTGGTTGTTGAGAATGATACTGGTCATAAAATCAGATCTCTGCTTAAATCGACAGGCTAATTCACCATTAATGAGTTTAAATCCTATCTGAAATCTCACAAGATTTGTCTATAGATGCCTCATCCACACACACCACAATAAAATGGTGTTATTAAGAGAAGGAATCATACTATCATGGAGATGGTGTGTTGCATGATTGATGATTCTGGACTAGAGAAGACATTCTAGGTTGAAGCAGTGAAGACTGTAGTATATTTTGTTGAATAGAGTTCCCAGTGTTGCTCTTGATGGAGTAACTCCACATGAGGCATGGTCGAATTGGAAGCCATCCATTGCACACCTTAGAGTATTCAGGTACAAAGCAAACATGCACATACCCAAGCATAAGTGTAAGAAGTTGGATATGAAATTAGAGAAACTCATCTTCATTGGATACAATGAAGAAACTAGTGGGTATAGATTGATGGATCTAAAGACTAGGAAAGTCTACACTAATAGAGATGTTGAGTTATTTGAAAAGAAAGAATCTACAAACTCACCTGATGTAGATAGAGAACCTGTTGTGAAAATAGAAGCATATGTTCCCACTGATTATGATAGTGATAATGGGGATGATGGCGATGATAAGACAAGAACACAACTCATGGGAATAGTACAACATATGCCCAAATGGTATACAAACATGATTCAAAATGCTAATTTTTATGCTCCTCTTGACACATACACCACTAGACCATGGACTCACAGTAAATCTCATGAAGAGGTAAATTTTTCTTTGATGAGTAGAGTTGTTGAATCTGTTGAGCCCTCTACTGTCCAGGAATCCCTACGGTCAAATTCTTGGAAAGGTGCCATGAATGTTGAGTAACAGTTAGTGATGAAAAACAACACCTGATAGCTTTTTCATCTTCTACCAAGGAATAAGCCCATTAGATGTAGATACATGTTAAAAATAAAGTATAAAGCAACTAGGACTATTGAAAAATACAAAGTGAGACTTGTAGAAAAGGGGTATACACAAAAGGGAGGAATAGACTATGAAGATACATTTACTCCTTAAACTAAGATCAAAATGATCGGGATGATCTTTTCTCTAGCTACACACTTTGGATGGAAATTCCATCAGATGGACGTGAAAAGTTCCTTTCTGAACAGAGATCTACATGAAGAAGTCTACATGACTGAACTTAAGGGTTTTTTCATACCTGGATGATAAAAAAGGTATGTAGACTCATCAAATATATGTATGACCTTAAACAGGCACCCTGAGATTGGTGCATCAATATTGATGAACATCTCATTTAGCATGGATTTGTGAGAAATCTGTATGATCCCAATCTCTACCTCAAGAGGAAAGGAGGAGAGATTGTGATAGTTTTTGTATATGTCAATGATCTAGTCATCACTGATAGAAAAGTGAATATGATCAATGCTACGAAGAAATATCTAAATCAAATTTTTGACATGTCAAATCTCAAGCTCATAGACCATTGCCTTGGATTGGAAGTATATAAAAAGGATAATCATATCTTTGTTTCTCAGTTGAAATATACCAAGACAATGCTTAATAAATTCATGATGATGAATTACACACCAAATTCTACACCCATGGAGATGAGACTTCAGTTATATTTTATAAATACATCTCCTCTGGTAAATAAAACTCTTTATCGATAGTTAATTGGGAGTCTCATTTACTTGACATATACTAGACCAGATATCAGCTTTGTAATTAGCTATATTTCCCAGTTCATGTAGGAACCTAGAGTTTGTCATTGCAAAGTAGCAAGGTAGATCTTGAGATATCTCAAGGGCATTATGGATCTTGGTCTATAGTACAAGAAGAATGATTAGTTCTTCTTGACTAGATATTCAAATTCAGATCATGCATGTAACATTGATGATAGGAAATCCACTTTTGGATTATTTTTCTTTTTTGGATCTAGATCGATATCATGGGGAAGAATAAATAAAACTTTGTTTCTTACTCTTCTACAAAGGTATAATATCATGATGCAAGTGGAGTTGTCTATGAAATGACATGGATATGTTGCATACTATAGGGTCTTAGAGTACCACATGATAAATCCCCTACCTTGTATGTTAAATTTGAGAGTGTTCTTAAACTTGTTCTTAATCATGTGTTTCATTAGAGAACCAAAAATATTGAGGTACAAGGTTATTTCATTCATGAGCATGTTTTGAAACACAAACCCAATATATAGCTTTAGTTTTTTCCAATAGATACACAACAAGATGATGTTTTCACGAAGTCACTTGTGCATGAAAAATTTGATTTGTTCAGATATTTCCTCTCGTCATATCTTGAGGTAATGTAAAATTAAGGAGGAGAATGTTAGGTAAATCATATTATGTATGTAATCATGCATTGTTATTTTTTTTTACCTTTTACTAGTGGTAATTAGTTCTTGTTATGTTACTATGGTAATTAGTGGTTACTTGGATAAATAATGGTTAATTGTATATAGTATATTGTTAAATAGTTTTCTAACAAATTTTTTATTTTTATTCCTATGTGTGTAATTTGGTTATGTCTGTGCAACCTTCTTGTTGTCTTCACTTAATTTTCCAATGTATATAAGTATTGTAGGTTGATTATTTTATAACTTGAATAGTCCTTATTAATAAAATCTTAGTACGTTGTCTCCCTATTTTTCTTTGCATTAGAAATTAATTGATTAGGATAATATCCATCGGTTAACAACTCTACAAATTTAAAAATTTATGTTAAATCAACCTTATGCACATATGTAGGCTTAAAATAGGATATGTTTGCAAGTAATTCCATAAGCATTAATCACCACTAGCCACAATAAAATGCCACCTCTATATTTCTCTTATACGAGATATGCATGCCATGTTATCTATTTTTATATTATATTTCGATAATATAGGACATATAATGAAGCAATATACCATTATCATTTCATCATACCCTTGAAGAGTACTTCTATATTCATGGAATGAGTGTATACTTTGGAAGTTTATGTTTCTAGGAATTCCCTATTCTTATATAATTATTGATTTAATTTAATTTTAATTAAATCTAATATTGCAGAGTCACTATTGAAATAAATAATGTATAAATACTGAAATATAGTAATGAAACAAACAAACTAATATTTATAATATGAAACCTTAAGAAATAGAAGGAGGTAGAATAAATTAGTTGATTTACATGTAATCTAAAACTAATCTGGACAGGGACAAGCAAATATCAAGATGTAAGTAGTGCCGTTATTGGTCTTTATAAATTTTGGAGCTCAAGAAAAAGGTTAGAGAGGAACACCCACAATAGGAAAGGGGAGTGTGGGTGTTCATGACTGGATCTGGGCACTCGTGACCTCGTAATAGATTTTGATTTGTTTCATGTTGTGTTATAGTTTCTCTCTGTTGATCACTTGATGTTCACACTATGATCACTGAAGGTACCTGTAACCTAGAAAATATAAGTTTTTTAGAAATGAAAAATGGATGAGGGGGGGGATGAATTGGCCCCTAATAAAAATTTTCACTTTTCTATTTCAAACATTAAACACACACCCTCCTAAACCACATACATTAATGCTATATTTCCTCATCAACATTCTACAAGATACAATCAAGAGCTTGTAAATATTGTACTCACACCAATCTGTTGTGATAATAGCATTCAACTACAAAAGCACCAAGTTTTCTCTTCTTCATTAACTTATTTTTATAGAGACTCCATCATCTTTGTTTTATTACAACCAACTACTAACCTAGAAGATACTTCCAGGGGGTTTGGGATATGCCCAAGGGATTTTGTTTTGTAGAAATGTTTTCTTGAATAGAAGATAAAGGGGGTTTCATCAACTATGCAAGACTAAATCATCTTCCTTTTGTACACCATCCACTAGACTCTTCATCTTACACAACCTTATAATTTTTCATTTCTTAGACCAATTTTCATTGTTTCAGCCATATCAATCTCTTCATATTCACCAAGTAAGTTCAAGAGTCCTTTGACACTTGAATTTTCATAATAAAGACAAATATGTCTTTCCATATTCTCATAATGAGCTATGAAGGTGTTTCATTAGTTTGTAACTATTTATGAAGCTTTATAATTTTTCAAAAACCTCATTTTCTTCAACCTAGACCCTTAGGCTTCCTTAAGAGACTAGGAATTTATACCTTAACATGTAGTTTTTGAACTCAAACAACTTCTCTGTTTTGAACTAACCAAGATGATTTTACTCTAAGGTATAAGATCCACTTACTTACTGGAGCATGTTGGAACAAGTTCATAACCCTTCAATTGATCTCCAATATATCTAAGGACTTTGAGACTAAAACATTTTTAAAGAAACATTGACATTAACAAAGATATTACAGTTTCTTGACTAATCAATCCATACTGTTGACTATGATAGTGACCCTAATATGAAAATTTTACCTTTTATGTAAGAGAAACAATATTCTCATGTTCTTTGATACTATCCTTTTCTCTTTAGGCTTTTCAAGAAACCTTGGGCCACCCTACTCAATGAATTTTTCATTTCAGAGATACTCATTAGCTCTTCACAGTGATGAGAGTTATTTTTAAGACCACTATCACAAAAAATTATATTTCAATTTTGTGCAAAGGAAATTCTAGACTTTTTAGAGCGTGTACATCCTTCTGACACACTTTTAAGGAGATTCCAGTTTGATTTTACATAATAATTTATGATTATAACATCAAATTTCAGCTTTGTGCCCTGTTACATGAGTTTATAAGAAAACTGATATGAAATTATCAAAAGTTATTTAATGAAAACAATTTTTTTTTTGCAAACACTTTGTATCTCTCCCACAAATATTTTCACCAATTGTAATGAATTTTCATTGATTAAAATTTGTGTTTCAAAACATTATTTCCCACAAACCCTAATTCAAGGGTTTTCACACATTGTACACCTGAGACACTAAAAATTAAAAAAATCTCACTCAACTTTGGATGAAATCCAATTTTTTTACCTATTATAGCTTTGTAGAAACTTATTCCATCTTCTCTAGTCAAATAGAAAGCTTAAGATTCTCCTATTTGTTCCTAGAAATCAAGAATTTCATTGTACAATGTGATATAGACCCTGAAAGTGCCTTCTAGATCAAAATAAGATGAATCTAGGTTTGTAGTAATGCATGGTGAGGCTTCAGTAAAACATTTAGAATTCTTGGGAAATATTGCAACACCTTTTAGAGATATTACTTTTCTTTGAATGCAAACCCTATCTTTTGCACAGCCATACATGGTTCCTTTAACCATCAACTTTTAACCTTACTTGCTTCTCTAAGTTTCAAGTTTGCTCCAACATCTTTAAAGAAGGATCTAAATCTAATAAGACTGAATGAACACCTGAAGACACTATAAAACAAGATATAGACCATATTCCATCATATTTTAGAAGAAGACAAAGATTGATCACTTCAGGATAGGCTTACACACCATTACTTAATTAAATCTTAGAATGCATACTCAAAACCCACCATTCAATTTTCTAGTCTCCTTTACTTGATTCTTAATTAAAATATTCAACCAATATCACCCTTTTTTATAATATGTATTCACTTGAAGAAATGCATTCAAGCATGTATCATAAACACTGGTGGCTCTAACTCCTTTCCTTGCTCCTATCCAGTACAGTCCACCATAAGGTTTAATGGGGTCAAAATTTTGAATTTGAAAAGGTTATACTGCCTTTTTAGAAGTGAACTAAGTTTTATCAATGATTTATATTCTAGAAACTTATGTTTATCCTATTAACTCAAGAAGAATCTTTGGAGAAAGAACAAACACCGACAAAATAATGTTCATAAATTTCTTAAAACTTTTCCAATCTACCTAAAAAAATTTGCCACACTTCATACATGGAGTAATATTTAAAAATTTATACTATGATTTACTTTAAGGATTATTCATGTTTTTTCTTGAGTGCTAAGAAGCCTAACATATTATTACGTACTTTTCAAAAATCTTGTTTTAGAAGAACTAGCATAACTTTCACATACCATCTCAAGAATTGATTAAACTTGGCATGAAGCACCAAAAGACACCACTATATAATATCCATGAGATATTTAGCCATAATTATTCATGTATTCTTCAAATGTATCTCATTTTACTCATTATACAATTTCAATTCTCAAAGTCAACTTTGGCTAGCTTTTGAATTTTTCCTCCAGGAGCTAATTTAAGCCTTGTTTTAGCTCATACATGCCCTAGAAAGAATTTCTAGGCTGCTCTCATGATTATATTTCCTTTCCATGACTGATACCATCTTTCATACCTCATTAGACTTCAGAAACAAGCCTAAAAGGAACAGTTTCAATTGTACCTGCCACCAAATGGCCTGGAACACATTGTAAGAGTTTTTCCTATGCTAACAACAATATATCTAACATGAGAAACATTTGATCCAAGCATCCCAACCATGTAAAAGCTTCCACTAGACTCCTACTTCACCAACCAAGCTTACAGAGTACTGAAACCCTCCTGAAATCTCTTTGCGAAACTTCAATCATCATCAAAAGGCACTACCAATCAACCTTCATGTCCCTTACATAGCCTCACTTCACCAGTCACTGATTTACCATTAATTCCACTTGATATCAATAACAAAACCAATACCCAGGCCTCAACATTCTCCCCATTTATTATTTATGAAAACCACTTAAACCACCAGTTCACATCATCCTTCCTGGTTTCTAACAACACTCTCTCCCCCTTTAACACATATGATAAATGGTTCTTGGCCAATTGACATGAACAATGACAATTGAAAATAATTATGCATGAGAAAATAGGCTTACCTATCTACAAGCTCCCCCTAGAACTATGTTTTCTCTTTTCTAATCTCTTGTACCTTTCTTGAGTGACCTCTAATTTATTAAACTAATCCCCCTAAGTATAAGCCATTTTTATCTTCTTGGAAACACATAAGTGTCACTCTTAACCTTGCTTGCAGCCTTTGATAATGGTTCAAACAATCAAGCACTTCCCTCTTAAGACAAGAATACATTTGCAAGTCTCCATCTAGAAGCAATCATTTAAGTACTCCCCATGTCTTGATGAGTCAACTCACACATGTAGCACTCTATGACATATGATTCTGAACCTGAAAAAACCCATTTGTGCTCCTACCACAACACTTTTTGGTCTCTTTACCTTGAATTCATTGTCAATGTTACAAATGAACAACTTAAAACTTGATTGAGTGTTAATTTAGGACCCCCCTTCTTTAAAATGCTCCTTACACTCATAAGATAACTATACATAGATTTATAATTTGCATTTTTTATCATATCTTTATATTAATACCAACCTTTGACAGCTTCATAGAGTTCTCCTATAGTCTTCAAACTCTATAAACTTCATTTTCACCTTTAAAGCTCATGATCACTCATACTTTTCATAATTTTACTTTGAAGTGAAAGACCTTCTCATAATCTAATTATAACCACAGTCTAAGAACATGATTCTCAGACCTTGAGTTGACAATAACTACATACCTTTCGTGTTCTTTTCATATAAATCTTTACAATCCTTCATTATCTCAGTTCTAATTTTCCTTATATATAACTTTAATACCTTATGCAACTCAAAATATCAACATGACCTTATGAGGTCATCACAGGCTCTGAGATGTCCCTAATGATCTTCATGACCCTTCTATAGACCTAAATATTTTATTTTCATGGATTTGATACATACAACTGTAGTATAAGAACACTCATTGTCATCTTCATGTCAAAAATATTCCTCCTACTCTTAGGATGAATTCAAACTACTTATTAATGCACATTAGATTAGATAAAGTCTTGAATTCCCTTTAAACACCTAAAGAACACATACACATTATGATATAGACCCTATAACATGTGGAAGTTAGCATATTTTAAGTCAAATAGGCCTGATACCAATCTCATACGTGTTCCATACTAATTTATTTTGTTCCTCAATCACTATATCACCTGGGGTCAGACTTCTATATACTTTCGTGTCCTTAAAGCACCCAAATTTTGACCCTTACACTTTTGTAGGCCCTCTAGAACCTTGTACCTTCATTTTGATTAATGGGACTTTGTAAAACTATAAAAATATCTATCTTCATTCCTCATGCTAATCCTAAGACACCTCATTACTTGTATATAAAACTTATCATGTTACACTTTACTCTGTATAGTGTTTTCGAATGTCTTGTTAAGATCTTCAGCAACATAATACTCAAAACATGAAAACTTAGACCTATAAATAAGAGTATACCACTTCACTTACATGTAGCTTAACAAACCTTTCTATGAATCCTTATCAAGTACTCATACACTCAAACTTAGATTTGAACCTATTTATACTCCTCCAAATTCTTCATTCAATCTTACTAAGATCCCATACAAGTATATGAAGTAACCTTGAATTCATTCACATATTCTTGGTTTAGATCCATTATCACCACATAAAACATTGATAGATAGCTTTGCACAATACCAAAACCTTTACAAGTTCACCCAAAGACCAATCATGCTTTATTAAAAAATGATAACCACATCCCTAACTCTTATACTTTTCCCTCTACCTTCCAAACATCTGTAGCATGCAATTTATACTTGACACATTGTTAATAAGTTGTTTCATTACTTTTATTGATCATAAAATAGATGTTTTACTTATGAGGTCACTCTTATACGTTTTGTATTACTTCCATGGTATAAAACATTTCATTCTAAGCCTTATCACCTCATATGGTTACATGTAGAATAACATTTTAAACAAGACTTTCTTACAATGTCCTTGTTATGAATGAACTTCAGAAAATATACATCTCTTCTTAGGAGCACAAGGAATCACCAATGTTTTCTTCATGAGTGTAAACACACCTTACACATTTACAATCTTGGTTCATGTCTAATTGAAGGCCTTAAAATTCACAACAAAACACCACTATGTTCTTGGGTTCGTGAATATATTTTGAGTATCTTGATGTCTTTCAACACTCAAATCACATTTCACAAACCACTTTCATAGTTTTGATGCATAATTAAGGCATACCTAGGATACCTAGCTTACCCCACTCAGTGATATCTTTAAAATCATGGAGAGTATTTCATGCTTATCTTTTCAACCTCTACTTCAAAAAACTTTGAGAACATTGTTAACACTTGTAACTTATCAACATGGTAATATCCTTATAACAATGTTTGATCTTCCTCAAGGTAATTTTAGACTGTAACTCACCTTTCTTGGAATATTTTCCATACTCAAAAAAATTTAAGACCACAAATAGACCTTGAGACACAAACACACACACTTGTCAAGAAATCATCACTGACTAGAATGTAAGCACCTTCTCATGTCTTTAAGAGTTAAATCAACCTTAACTTCATTCCTTTAGGAGCATAGTTTTCTTGATGTCATATAACTGTATTTTTCACTACATACTCCTAGATTCCCATGATTTAATGTACTTGTCATCTCTTATAATATAATGTACCACATGCTTCCCCTCAACACATATCCCTTATAAAGATTAAAATCCCTGCACCTCTTTCTTTCTACTTCCTTTATAATCAACATACCCTGATAACCTAAGCACCATCACTTGAGATCTCTTAAACCAGTATGAGTCATTTTGGATGTACTTGTACTAACATGGTTTGTACTTCCTTCTCAGATAATTAACCTTACTTATCCTTCATATATCCATCAACATGATTCATCATGACATTGTGTACACATTTGATAATTGTCATAAGCATTATTGATAAAATATCATGAAAAACTTGATGATAAATTTTTACCATTAGACAATACATAATTAGAATGTTAATATCTTTAGGATAAAGTTTTGAACATCCTCATACTATTGAGACCCCTTCATGAGTAGGGAACTAGGAATCCATTGTTCTTAACACACTTATGACACATGAAACTAGATTTATCAGAAAATGAATTACCTTAAGACACATTGGAATAAACACATAGATTTATATATATTTAGTAATAGAAAAAACCTCACGTGCATAGTCCTTATGACCACTTGAGACATTTTGACAGACTTGGAACCTTGAAACCATGATATATGAGTTTATAATATTACTTAGAATTGAAATTTTGATATGGAACACCATTTCATGACAGAGAACACTTTGACATTTTGAAGGACTACTCATGACTCTCTACAGACCATTACAATTGTGTTAGACACTGACTCAACTCAACAATATACCTTATGAATAATTGTCATGACTTAACTAATTACTTAATGTCATCAAGATACACTGTGAGATCTTAGGATAATAATAAACCATAAGAATGACAAAATAAACTCATATTTTGTGAACATAAACTCATGAAATTTGAAGGATAACAAGACTTGAAACATGAGATACACATCATGAACAACCATATAGTACAATAAGAACATGATAAATGACTTTTAAATACATACCTCAACATCATAAAGAGGACACATACTGATGAATACAACTCCCCCTCACTCTAAAGCTTCATTTGCACCTATATACCTCCAGGAAGCCTAGTAGAGGCATATGTCACCATGGAGGAGCTTGATGAGAGACCTAAGAAGGTCTCAAGCCCTCTTTTTACACCTTGAATATTTATTATTTTTATAATTATACATTTTTCATAGTATATCCCCCCTTTTTCTTAGTCTTACTCTTCTAATTCTCTTTAGCACCTTGATTGGCTTCTTCCTTCTTCTTGAACTTTTGAAATTTTGGCTTGGGTATTTGAATCTCTTTCTTCAGCTAACCTACATAACAAAACCTTGGAATGTGCCCTACCTTGTGGCACCTAAAGCATTCCACTTGTATTCCTTTACACTAAAAATCCCTATGTCCATATTCATTTCAAGTATAGCAATAACCATTGAACTTTCTTACATACCTCCTTGTGTTTTATGGCTTGTTTTTGCAATACTTTACTATATGTCATTTCTCATGATAGTGATAACATTCAGCTCCATATAATTGAACTAATTTTTCCTCTTCCTTGCCTTGACATTCCTCTTTCTTCCTTCTTTCAGAGTGATTTTATTAAGTCTTTTCTTTGCAATCTTCTTTTTTTTCAACCTTAAGACTAAACATACTAGTCATATATGTCCATAAACACCACATTTATAGTACTTACAATGAAAAAACCATACCTATATGCATTTGGATTCCTAATAGATGATCTTCCATGAAGTAGAAGACTTGAACTCTCTCCATTATTTGAATACCTTTTTTCATTAGATATTTGACTTTATTTTGCTTCATTTTTCTCTATGTTTCATGAATCTTCTATGAACCCTAGGCATTTTCTATCACCATATGCATTTTGTTTTCTTGATATCTTATTTATATTTTTTGAGCTCTCTTGAAAAGATAATACCTTGCTTGTCATGATGATTAACTCTTTCTTCAGTTTATCTTTCTCGGCTAGGGCTTCCTTAAGTTGAATCTGTATACACTTGATTACTTCCTCATGGGATACACACAATTTGTCTAGCTTCTCTTTACATACATCTAATTCCCACCTTATTTAATCAATATATCCCATCCTTATCACCAAATATATCCATATAAATTATTGAGGTTTCTTTCAAGGGCTTGCTTTGATACCAATTGTTAGAAATGAGAAAGGAATGAGGGGGGTGAATCAACCCCTAATAAAACTCTTCACTTTTCTATTTCAAACATCAAACACACACCCTCCTAAACCACATACATTAATGATTAATTATAATTATATATAGTTCATCATGAAATGCATACATGATAAGGACACAAGATAGACTCAGAGCCTTTCTTTATTGATATTCAGAATAGAGCACAAAAACTTTATCCTCATCAATAGTCTACAAGATACAAAAAAGATATCATAAATATTGTACTGACATCAATATGATGTGATAATAACATTCAAATAAAAAAACAACAAGATTTCTCTTCTTCATCAACGCGTTGTTAGAGATACTTCATCATATTTTTTTCACTACAACTAGCTACTAACCTAGAAGAGACTTCCAGGAAATTTAGGCTATGCCCAAGGGGATTTTCTTTACAAAAAAGTTTTCCTCGATAGAAGATAAAGGGGGATTTCATCAACTTTGCAAGACTGGATCATCTTCCTTTTGTACACCATCCACTTGACTCTTCATCTTACACAACCTTTTAATTTTTTGTGCCTTAGACTAGTTTTCATTGTTTCAGCCATATCAATCTCTTCATATTCACCAAGTAAGTTCAAAAGAACTTTGACTCTTGAATTTGCATAATAAAGAAAAAGATGTCTTTCCAACTTCTCACAATAAGCTACATATGTGTCTCATGAGTTTGTAACTATTTATGAACCTTTAGAATTTTTAAAACCTCATTCTCTTCAACCTATACCCTTAGGATTCCTTAAGAGACTGGAAATTTGTACCTTAACATGTCTTTTTTGAACTCAAATAACTTCTCTGTTTTGAACTAACCAAAATGAGTTTACTATGAGGTACAAGATCCACTTACTTTTTGGAGCATGTTGGAATAAGGTCATAACCCTTCAACTGATCTCCAAGATAGCCAAAGGCTTTGAGACAAAAACATTGTTCAAACAACATTGACATTGACAAAGATATTGTAGTTTCTTGACTAATTCATCCATATTGTCAATTGTGATAATGACCCTACTATGAAAATTTTAACTTTCATGCAAGAGAAACAATATTCTCACATTCCTTGATAATGTAATTTTCTCTTTAGGCTTTGCAAGAAACCTTGTGCCACCCTGCTCACTGAAATTTTCACTTCAGAGATACTCACTGGTTCTTCATAATGATGAGAGTTAGTGTTAAGACCAATGCCATAAAAAGATGTCTTTTAATATAGTACAAAGGCACTTTTAGACTATTTAGAGCATGTAAAACATTTTTTAAACTTTCAAGGAGCTTCTAGTTTGATTTTACACAAGACTTTGTGATTAGACCACCACATTACAGCTTTGCAACAAATTTACTTGATGAAAATATTTTTTTTAACAAACACTTCATATCTCTCCCACAAATGTTTCCACCAATTTTAATGAATTCTCATTGGATAAAATTTATGTTTCAAAACCTTCCTTCCCACAAACCCTAATTTCAGGGTTTTGACAGAGTGTACAACTGAGACACTAAAAAAAAATCTCACTCAATTTTGTATGAAATCCAAATATTTTACCTATTGTCACTTTATAGGAACATATTCCATCTTCTCTAATCAAAGAAATATCTTTAGATTCTCCTATTTATTCCCATAAATCAATAATTTCATTCTACATTGTGATACAAACCCTAACAGTGCCTTCTAGATCATAATAAGATGATTCCAAGTTTGCGGTAGTGCATGGTGATGCTTGAGTAAAAAAATTAGAATCCTTTAGAAATATTGCAACATGTTTTATAGAAATTGTTTGTCTTTAAATGTAAAAAATCTATCTTATGTACAACCATACATGGTTCCTTCAAGCATCAACTTTTGACCCTACCTACTTCTCCAACTTTCAAGTTTGCTGCAACATATTTGAAGAAGGATATGAAGCTAAGAAGAAAAAATGAGAACCTAAAGACACTAAAAAAGAAGATAGATGCCATATTCCATCATATTTTAGAACAAGACAAAGATCGATCACTTCAGGATAGGCTTGCACACCATTACTTAGTTAAATCTTGGAATGCTTTATCAGAACCCACCATTCAGTTTGCTAGTCTCCTTTACTTGATTCTTAAGGGAAACATTCAACCAATCTCACCCTTTTGTTACAAACTACAGTCACTTGAAGAATTGTATTCAAGCTGGTATCATAAACACTTGTGGCTCCAACTACTTTCCTTGATCCTATCTAGTATAGTCCACCCTGGGGTACAATGGGGTAAATTTTTTGATTTGGAAATTTTTTTATATCCTTCTGAGAAGTTAACAAAGTGGCAAAAATTATTTAGAGTGTGGAAACTTATGTTTAGCCTATCAACTCAAGAATAAGCTTTAGAGAGAGAACAAACACCGACAGAAGAATGCTCATAACTTTATTATTACTTGTGTAATTCACCTAAAAAAAATTACCACACTTTCAAATTAGATTCCTCTAAAAAAAATCTACTATGATTTATTTGAATTATTATTAATATTTTTTATTGAGTGCCAAGAAGCAAGGAAGTTTATTATGCACTTTTAAAAAAGCCTATTTTAGAAGAACTAGCATAACTTTCACATACCATCTCAAAACTTGATGAAATTTGGCATGAAGTACCAAAAGATACACATATTTAATATACACAAGCTATTTATCCATAATTATTATTTTATTATTCAAAATTATCTCATTTTCCTCATCCTACAATGTTAGTTCTTAAAGTCAACTTTGGCTAGCTTTTGAATTTTTCCTACAGGAGCTAAAATAAGCCTTAATTTAGCTCACACATGCCCTAGAAAAAATTTATAGGCTTCTCCCATGATAATATTACCTTTCCATGACCTATAACATCCTTTCATAGCTCATCATACTGACAAGATTAAAAGGGAAATTTTAACTACAACTATCACCAAATGACATGGAACACATTGTAAGAGTTCTTGTATATACTGAAAACATTATATCTAACCTGAGAAACATATGATCTAAGCATACCAACCATGTACAATATTCCACTAGAATCTTACTTCACTAACCAAGCCTGCAGAACACTGAAACCATCTTAAACTCTCTTTTTGAAGCTTCAATCATCATTAGAAGGCACAACAAGTAAACCTTCATGTCCCTTACAGAGCCTCACCTCACCATTCATTAATTTTCCATCAATGCCACTTTACATCAATGACAACACCAATGACTATGGTTTAACAAAGTTCACCAACACAAGCCAAAAGACCACATCAAACCTAAAAAGGTGTAGTAACAAAATCATGCACTTTAGACATTTATTTATCCCATTTTTGTACTACTATTTTGATGGTTCTTGAGTGAAGAAAGTAATAATTGACCTCCATATTTTAGCCATCTTATTTTATTTTATTTCATCATTACTGCTTATTTTTTCCACATGCCCAATTTATTTCAGTCATTTTATGTTATTTTAGCCTTGACCAGGGCACCCAGGCCAATATTGGGGTGTTCATGGGCGCCCTAGTCCCACCCTGAGTGGTCTGATCCTTATTGAGATTTCCCACCACTTTTTGGGATCTTTCTAGCTATTTGACATCTGTATATTTCTTTTGGTTGGCTTGTTATCCATTTTCCCTCGGGCAAAAATAAACAATAGGGTTAGACCAAGGTTGACTACTCAGCAAGTCTTCATAAGGCCATCTGGAGGGGAACATGTGAATTTTCATGTCTCAGGAGCATTGTAGGAGGTTTTGGAAGGATTTGAAATCATTTGAGGAATTTTTTGTCTTCTTCATCTTGAGACACCCAAAGCTCCACCACATAAGGAAAATTGACTCCCTGGGCCCACTTTTGACCCAAAATGGGAAAAAATAGCAAAAATACGAAATTAGTCTCAAAATGTTCTATTTCCCCTTCACAACCTTCTAGCCCTAAAAAAATCCAAAAAACCCTGAGGAAATTCAAAAAATCAATCAAAATTACCTAAAAGGAGCTTAACTAGGGTCAAGAACCAAGCAGCTTGGTGAGCTTCTCAGCAAGTTGAGCCATTACAAAGTTGAGCCAAGTTGTATAGGATCTCGGCGAGCTCATTGTGTTATCGTCAAGTGAGCTAAATTTATGGGACTCAAGTGAATCACATGAAATACATCGGGGGAAGATGAGCTCAAGTTAGTTGGAGTGAACGGGCCATTTTGACTCAGTGAGACCAATGCACATTGGAGATGTGTCTAACATGGAGAGGGAAATAGAACAACAAAGTTACATGGTCATCGGATGGTTTGGGGTGATTTCAAGTACTATGACATGAAACAATGCATGGGGACTTAGTGGTGTGTCAGGATATTTTGTCAAGGAGCATTTCATAAATACATGATGGGCATGAAACTCGAAGGGTGGTTCAAGTTTTAATTAGACCTTGAGTCTTAAAAGCTTGTTGCATGAGTCATTTAGAGAAGTGGGGCTTGGTTTCATTGAATAATGGAGTAACAAAATCACAATGTTTGAACATCCCTCCAACCTGATGCACATGTATCCAAAAACCCACTCCTGATCAATGAAGGATCTCGACATAGGAAAATCAGATGTGGAATGGGGCTTGTATCGACATGATACATGAATCTCCCTAATGCAAATGCACAATAAAATCCCAAACACATTTTGCAAGGGTCACCGATTCGAACACTGAGTTGACTTGGTGGGTGAAAATTGAGTGCAGATGATTGGAAAAGGTAACTCGATGGTAACTCAGTAGGTGAGCATTGGAGGATCCTAAGACATTTAAACTAAGGAAAACTAAAACAAACATAACTCTAACATTTTTTATTAGATTTTTAAAAAATTATAGCCATTGGACAGATAATTCATAGCCCAACATAATTAAACCCTTAAAACTAGGAAATTATTAAGGTAGGTGAGGATAAAATAATGATGAAGCTACATGACCATGGAAGCCATACCAGGGTACAAAAATGGAGTAAATTCAAGTATGGAGCCATTTATTCTTCTGCAAGGCAAGGTATAATCAAGCATGGGTTGTGCAAGAAACCCCATCCTTCTTGTAGGTGCAATGAAGATTTTGAAGGTTGTTGAACCATTGATGTGAGATTTTATCCTTCTCTCTCATCTCATCCTTCTGTATAATGTAAAGGAGGTCATGTTTACAATGTTAGACATTCTTGTATCTACCCTCCCTTCTCCCTCACATATTAGTGATATTTGGAATTTCAAGCATCCATGTTTGGATCTCTGTAATAGAAATATTTCCTATAGCCCATGTAATGAGTTATTGTGTAATATCAATTAGAGTAATAAAATTATTATCTTGTGATTACTATTTATCCTTGCTAGATCTTGTTGTTGTAACTTACCTTTATTCATTTGTATGGGTATATTGTTCATATAATATTTTCTATTACAGGTACATATTTGATTGTGCTTAATGGAAGTGGGTTTGTTGCTTGTGTGATGATCTGTGGTGCTTGACCACCCTCATCATTTTAATTTTTTTTGTTCCCATGAAGTGTAGAATTGTTCAACACCCCCCTCTTCTTGGTGTATCAACCTCTTAGTGAAGGATTTACTTTTCATGCATCCTTTTATCCTTGTCTCCTTGGAAAGGATTAGGGTAGGATTATATTAGTTATTTTTCTACATTTTGAGTTAGTTGTGATACTAGTTTAAGGAGAAGAACCAACTTTCTCTAGAGGGTTATCCTACCTACAAGGTCCCACACTTCAGGATGATCCCATGTTATAAAAATTACACCGATATCCTCTCACACAAATCACAAGTAATTAGGGGTGCTGTAATTTTGTAGTAACACTTTTGGCACAGACTCCACTGAATTTAAAGTTCTATTTTTTAGGTGTTCCATCACAAGATCACAATTTTGGAGGCATTTACAAGATAAATCAAGAATTCAATCATCAAGAAGAACCAATTTTTTCATTTTAGGTTTCAAGGGTTGCATTGTAGGTCCCAAACCACGACTAGTGTATTTCTAGTTTTCACTGCTATAAAATAAGACCCAAGTTCCAACACAAAGGGAACCATGTTTAAGGATTTCTTAAATGTAAAGAAGGTCCTAGATCCTAAAATACTAGTGTTTTGGGTTTTCATAGGTGTATTGCATGAGGAAAGTTGTAAAAGTATTCATGTCAGGTTTTAAAGGTTGTTTTGCATAACCTGATTTCCTCCCTTTATATTTGAGGAATTATCAGTTGCAGAAAAAGGGCCAACTATTGAAACAAATCATGTGTCCTTCAAGTTGAATATTTATATTTTATCAATATCTTATGTGTGTCTTGGTGAATCTCTAAGCCATTAGAGGCTCATTTTCAACACATTTGATGACTCTAAAGGAGAAGAACTCAGTAGTGTTGCAATCAAAGTACCTCAATTTGATTAGAAGGGTCCAAACAAGATCCATAACATGAGAAGAAGTTTTTTTTTTATTATTTGTAGTTATAAATAGGTAGATGAAGGAGAGGATGAATAGTATAAAGGTATCCATCTCCACCAAATAACACCTTGTCAACACCTCCACCTAGCAGACCATTCCTCTAATCAACTAGAGTTCTAAGGCCAATTGGAATGGCACATCAACAACAAACATAAGGACCACCAAATCCCTTTTTCAATATCATAGGAAGCAATCCACTTGTCGTCAATGCCCATAACCCTATTCTGGTGGTAACATTGAAAAAAATTCCTTACTTCACGGGTGAGAATCATATGACTCATATTGACCATATCCAAGACATTTCCAATGTCTTTGCAATCCATGAGGTCAATGAAATGGATATTATAGTACAATTATTAGCTTCCTTTTTCAAAGGCAAGGCTTTGCAATGATTTAGGAGCTTAACAACAGGGTCCATTACAAATTGGTATCAACTGTGCATAACCCTCTATAATAAGTTTAGAGAAATGGCAAATAATATGTCTTTATTGGAATAATTAACCACAATCAAAAGAGCCCTGAATGAGTAGATGGTTGATTTTAATTTCCATTTCCAAAGGAAATGGGACAGGATCCCAATGGCTATGATACCAATAGTGGAAGGTGCATTCCTATAATACCTTAAGGCTCTAAATTCGGATATATCTTATGCAAGGGACAACACTGCTAGGGGCCTATGACATAGTCATTAGAGTGGAGAATTGTTTGATCCAAGATGGTAAACTTGAATCGAGGCCACCTATGCCTCTATATATGGAAATGGGAAACCTCACAACCAGTCAATCACTTGAAATAAATCCCATTCCAACCCCTAGAAATAAGAGCAATAGTGAGGCCTCCACTTCTTTTGGCACTTCAAAAAAACTTGAAGAAGTCATGAAGCAACTATAAAAGTTAGGAAATGAGTTAGTAACTATTAAGAGGCAGAAATATCAGAGCTTTAGACCGTATCGACCTTAACCTCAATTAAATAGGCCTCCATATAAACCAAATATACGTCCAGCTCAAGATGCAAATCAAAGAGATAATCAAGTACAACCTCAAGCTTCTAATCCTTTCCAGCAGTACAATCTAAATGCAACATTAACATCGATGGCCTTGGTTCTTGTACATAATAAAATGACACAAGACTATGAATGGAGTTTCCCTTGTGGGAAACCCCATAATCAGGAAACATGCTTCAATGGTGCTTTAAATCAAGATTTGATGGTGCAAACAGTTGGTGTATCCCAAGAGATAAGTGAGGAAGAAAATTTGTAGGACAACACTCAAGAAACACCTCCAAGTGACACCATATTGGTAAATTGGCAGGTAGAAGACTTATGTGGCATTAATAAACCAATTCCTCAGGGTGTAACAACAAACACGAGAGGTATGAAATTATCCATGGTAGAAAAACAACCAATACATGCAACTCCTCAGCGTCCCACCACGACTCAAGGCACTAGTAGTAAAAAAGTAGCTCTAAATGTATAAAATCAGCCTAAGGTGTTGGCTACAACAGTTCATGTACCAAATCATGTTCCAGAAAACATTGTGCCAAGTAAGGGGCAACAGAAGGACATTTCGTCTCTTTTTAAAATTATTGATCAAATGAAGAAGATGAATGTAAATATTTACATGTGGGAATAACTTGAAATTCCAAGGAAACAATATTTTTTGCAAGCGACCATGGAAAATTGGTCTACTTCAAATGAGACATCTAAGAATTAGGAGAAATTCCTCACTAAAACATTGTAATAAGAAGGAGGTCAATCAAGTAAGAATTTGAAACCTCCACCATTCTACGTGTCTCTAATTATAGGGGATAAGTTAGTGCACAATTTCATGATCAATTTAGGGGCAAGTAGCTCGGTAATGCTAAAGCAGATAGAAAATTAATTAGGCTTAAAATATGAGCCAGTATTGAAAGGAGTGGTGCAATTAGACGGGACAACAATAGAAATGGTAAGATTCATCAAAGGATTAAGTATTACACTTCCTTCTTTCCCAAATGTCACATTCTTGTAAGATGTGTCAGTCATTGATTTACCACCCCTCTTCACACTGTGTTTATCTAGGGATTTCACTACAAATATTAAAGGCTACTTATATGTAGATTGGTCTCACATGCTATTTAGAACAATATATAGAGCAAAATTGACAATCAGATTAGAACTAATTACAAACTTTCACATTGAGCCTCATTTACTATGTTCAATCAGTGTAAATTACTTAGGTTTTGATCAAGAATATTTCCCTAACACTCCAAAAATAGGTACTAAAGCTGGGGGCATTCCTAATTTGAAGTTAGATGAATGGGTAAAAAAAGGCACACTTTTGATCCATACAAAGATATGGAAGAAGCCAAACTAGGAGTATATTGCTAACATAAAGAGAAATCACCTCTCCCTAGCATCACCGAGCTATAAGATAAGGGTGACAATGAAATTTAGCAATTGTTTTTTATGGTTCTAGGAGTAGTCTAGGTACTAGAGGAGGTGCAATGTTGGCATCATCATATGGAATCGAGTATTACTCATATTTCTTCTTTCATTTCACTTATTCCAACAATGTAGATGAGTACAAAGTATTGGTTCATGGATTGCATTGGGAAAGGAAGAAGGGCATCAAGAATGTGAAAGTTTTTAGAGATAGAAATTTAATTGTCACTCAAGTGAAGGGGGAAAATGTAGCAAAAAATGATCTCCTCAAAATATATAAGAACAGGGTATTAGATCTCATCAAGGACATCAATGCCTTTAATATCAGTTCCATACCAAGGAAGAAGAATGAGGTTGTGAATAGACTCACAGAAATTGGGGAAACATTTGATGTGGTTGATAGCATTAAGAGAGACAAAATGCAGCCACATATCCATGTAATTGTAAGGTCAGTTGTGCTGGAAAATAACACAAGTTGGCAAGTGTTTGAAAATGATCAGTAAATAATCAAATTCTTTTAGCAAGAGGTTGAGTTCTTAGCTAGGAAAAAAGATAAATTAGAACACCAGTATGGGGATCAAGTAGTACAACTATGGATGGAAAATTTACTTGAGGGGCTAATGACTCTAGATTCAATATTCAATCAAAATGATTAATTTACAAAAGAAAAGGAAAACATACAGATAAAAGGAGAGGATTCAGAACCCATTTTAGTTGGAAAGTGTAAACTACTCCAAATTGGAAAGGTGAGCTCTCTATAAGAGAAAAATGATTTTATACAACTTTTCCAAGAATTCCCATCTATCTTTTCTTAGAGCTACAAGGTATTAAGTAGATTTAATATGAAGTTAGAACATAATAATATCAAATTGGATTTGGAAGATAAGCCTATCATGTATAAACAAAGACTGGTAAACCCTCATATTGATTCTCTTATGAAGAAAGAGATGAATAAGCTAATAGAGGAAAGAATCATATTACAATCAAGCAGTCAAGTTGCGTTACAAATCTGGTACCGGTTAGGAAAATAAATGTAAAAATCAGGTTGTGTGTATACTTTTGAGACTTGAACAAGGCATCTCTAAAATACCACTATTTGCTTCCTTAAATGGAGAAAATATTATAGGTGGTTACTGGTTCAGAAATTTTATCTCTCCTAGATGGATACTCGGGCTATAATCAAATTATGGTCAAGGAAGAGGATCAGTTCAAAACAACCTTCACCAGTAAATGGGACACTCATGCCAACAAAAAAATGCCATTCAGGGTATTAAATGATGGAGCCACATTCGAGAGAGCTATATACATGGCATTCAAGGGGCTGATAAAAAAAATAGTTCTTATATACCTAGACGACATCACCGTGTTTTCCAAGAATGCATCAAGTCACCTTTTCCACCACAAGCAAGTGTTCCAAAGGTGTAGGAGATTCAAAGTATCTCTAAACCTAAAAAATACATATTCTTAGCTCATGAAGGTAATCTCCTAGGCAACATTGTGTCGAAGGAAGGATTGAAAATGGATCCATAAAGGGTTGAAGTTATTCAGGTGTTATAACTGCGAAGCCATAAGAAGGCTCTCAAAAGCTTATTAGGGAGAATATTTTTTTTTGAAGATTTGTGTGATATTTTTCTGCTCTTATGAATTTGTTGACAATTTTCTTAAATAAGATCATGGGATTCAATTGGAAAGTGGATGGTGAGTAAATTTTTGAAGCTATCAAGAATTCTATATCTCAAACTCTAACTCTCATGAATACAGACTTTTCCAAAGACTTCATACTCTATGTCTTCAGAGGTTCAAATAGTATTTCTTCCATTCTAGTGTAGTAGAATAAATAGGGATCCGAGAAACTGGTTTCCTTCTTCAGTTAGATTTTGGAGGACTATGAAGTGAGGTACTCCTTTATTAAAAATCATGTCCTTGTAGTTATTAGGAGTTTGAAAAATTTCAAGCATTTGGTCTCAAACAACAGGATCCAATTATTAGTTTCCCATGCAGGAGTCAAAGAATTCCTTCTAAACATGGATTTGGATGAGAAATGGGTAGGATGGATCACTTGTGTCATGGATTATGACATAGAAATTAAGGTTACTAAGTTATTTCATGGAAAGGGATTGTGCTAGAAACTAGCTTCCAGTCAGCATATTAAGACAAACAATGAAAAAGAATCTATTTTGGTCTTGCAAGATAATCAAGAATAGACAAATGATAGTGTGCTTACTCCTTGTTAGAATCAAAATATGATACATTTATTACAAATATGTCTATTCCCTCTGGAGATGATAAAATAAAAGAGAATGTATTTTAGACTACAAACCATTCCATATATGTTTATTGATGGTGTTCTATTCAAGAAAGACATGAATGGAGTCCTATTGAGGTGCATTGGAACAAGTAAAATTGAAAATGTACTAATTGAAAATGTACTTTGCTCCATGAGTGATGAATCTCATAATCATGAAACTGGTTATTATTAACCCACTATGTTCAATGACTGCTACACATGGATTAATAAATGCAAGAAATGTGCATTCTTCATAGGTAAGGAGAAGCTAGCAGCACTGCCACTGCACCCAATCTTTGTTAATAAACCATTCATGTAGTGGGGATTAAACTTCATTTGGGTCATTAATCTAAATTCGAGCTAGGGCCACAAGTGGATTCTAATGGAAATGGAATACTTCGTTAAGTATACCAAAGTAGTGGAACTCAAGGAGGAAAATGAGTCTAACATATTGGACTTCTATGAAGGGATATAGAAAAGGTTCAGGGTACTAACCACTATCATATCAAAAAATTATTCTAGTAGTTCCTTCAACATGAAGATCATATAATGGGCTGTTAGGAATGTTATATATTTGAGAAAATCTTCAAATTATTACTCCGAGGGTAACATGAGAAATCAAATTCCACGAACAACGATTTGTTAAGGATCATTAGGAATATTTTGGATGAGAATCAAAGGATGTGGCATACCAAGCTAAAATCATTGTTGTTGGCTTATAGTATACATTCCAAAAATTTCAATAGGCTACTCTCCTTATGATTTATTTCTATGGGAAGGAAGCGGTGTTGCCATATCACTAGAGGAACCCGCATTAGAGCTAATGAAGAAAATTACAGACTATCAGAGTTTGAACCTATGGAATCTAGGTATATGAGAGCTAATGGCAGTTGGAATAAGTATGAGAGTCATTCAATGAAAAAAATGAATAAAGGATTAAGACCTTAATCAAGAGGTCATTTGACAAGAAATCTGAAGCAAGGACCTTATAGGAAGGGGACTTAGTTCTGAAATGGGATGTGCGTATCGAGCGAAGCTACGAAATAATTTCAAGTTTGATGTCATTTGGAGTGGCCCCTACATGGTCACAGGATGTAAGAGTAGCAATTCCATTCAATTGTCCACTTCAAATGGAGAGGAGCTTTTGATTCTAGTCAATGGAATCTATCTCAAGCACTGTTACTAAAATAAATTATTATCACCCTTGAACATATTATTTTAGGAATTTTCTAAATCTTCCAAGTGCATGTGCACGTTGTCTTATTGTAGGATAAGTTATGTTTCCCTAAGTGCCTCGAGTACAGGTTTTATTTCTCCTAGTTGTATTATTACACAATTCAGTATGCCTCCTAAAAGGTATGTTGTAACATAAGGCTCAAAGTTGTAGGAAGCAGTTACAGAACTCAAAGGATGTCAAATGTAGAGAAACTAAAATCATATTAAGGTACAAGTTTAGAGTTTATATGCTCTTGTCCTTTCAGATTAATCATATTTTGGGCTTCTAGTTCCTCCCAATTCATTCAAGGTAGCTCCGAACTTTAGTAATTCTTTGAGCAACATCCATAAGAAAGAATAAAATCAAGACTTAATAGACTTTCAT
The DNA here is from genome assembly GCA_019776745.2 of Taxus chinensis. Lineage (NCBI taxonomy): Eukaryota > Viridiplantae > Streptophyta > Pinopsida > Cupressales > Taxaceae > Taxus > Taxus chinensis. Next base: position 484,940,774 of record CM034149.1, on the reverse strand, counting down.
GATGTTTAGAACTCAAAAATTGTTTTCTCAAAACTCTGCTAAGGGTGCTATGTGTGCCAAGAAATTATGAGGTTTCAATGTGCATTCAGTCTTGAAAATAAGAGTTGAGAAGGATATTTAGGATTTTTTTCATGTTCTTGGTCCCACAGGTTATGATTGTAGAGACAAAAGAAATAAAATTTAGATCAAATCAATTTTCCACTCTTGGAAATTTTAAGATTTTCTTATAGAAACTGAAAGATGCAAGTGGTGGTCAGCATCGGGTCAATTCGGATCAATAGCGTTGCAAGTGGTTTTTAGGGTCAAGTTAGAAGATTAATCAGTTTTAGGCTATCTATAGTGAATTTGTACCCAATGGAGGCTTTAGGACATTGGTCACTTTACCTATTTGAAGGAGGGATTACCCCATTGAGTAGATCAACGAACTAATTGTTATCTATTTTTTCCCCCAGATTAAAATGATCAATAGGGTTAGATCAAGGTTGAGAACTAGGAAAGTATTCATAAGGCCATCTAGAGGGTCACATGTGAAATTTTACATCTCGAGAGCATTATAGAAGGTTTTGGAAGGATTTGAAATCATTTGAGGAATTTTTCCTCTTCTTGGTCTTGAGAGACCTAGAACTCCTCCACAGAAGGAAAAATAGCTCCCATGGCCCAGTTTCGACCCAAAATGGGAAAAAATAGCAAACATACAAAAAATGGTCTCAGAATGTTATATTTCCCCTTCATGGCCTTCTGGCCCTAAAAAATCCAAAAATCCCAAAGGAAATTGAAAAAATCAGTTAAAATTGTCCAGAAGGAGCTTAAGTAGGGTTTTTGAGCCATTGTGTACTCCCTGAGAAGCTCGTCGAATAATGATCCGTATGTATTGGATGGTGCCATGATGATCTCAGTTGAGCTTAGACAGCTCATTACACTTCACAAAAATGAAGTGAGCTAAGGGTTATGTGAGCTAAATTTATGGGGTGTACAATGGGATCAGGGGAAGGTGATCTTGCAGAAGTTGGAGTGAGTGGGCCATTGGGACTTGGTGAGACCAATTTTGTACTTTAGAGAGCTTGATCTCTTTGCAGAGATCGTAGATGAAAAACATATTGCATTATCTTTGGATGACATAAGTTCAGTTCTAAATCCCTTAAATCCTAAAAAAATACATAGGGACTCAGCTAGGTGTGTCGAGACCTATCTTGTTCAACATCAACAATGTTAGAAATTTTTTTAACTCGGTGATGAAAACTACGGAAGGGTGGTGCAAGTGCCAAATCGGACCCCATGTTGAACAAGCTCGTCGAGAAAGTCATGAAGAGGTGAGTGCAGGTACTTTACTTTTGATTTAGCATTCAAATATTGGAGTTTGGGGAAGCATTAGTAATTTGGTCATCATGCATTGAACGTGATGGAAATGTATCCTTAAAATCCCACTCCCCCGGCCAACAAAGGAGCTTTGACATTACCCAATCTAAAACGAGCCCATCAATGGTACATTGCATGGATCATGATAAATGACTCACCCTAATGTAAATGTACCTAATTTCAAATTCCGAATATACTTTGGCAAGGGTCCCTTGGTCAGTTTTACACTGAAATTGCCTCACTTGTTGGAGAAGGATTTCGCTGAGTAATTTAGTGGATATTGGAAAAGGTAACTTCATAGTAACTTAGGTAGGTGGTAGTTGCGAGGATACTAAGACATATAAAATCAACCATGTGCATAAAATGAACAATAACTTCTTCGATAATCTTTATTAGTTTTTGACAAAATTATAGTTGTTGAAAAGGTATAATTTGGAGATATACAACATGATGAATCCATCAAAGATAAATAATTAATGAGTTATTTGGATAAGATAACCATTTTGATGAAGCTACAGTACCATGGAAGCCATACCATGGTACAAAGATGTAGTAAATGGAAGTATGTGAGCCATTTATTCTTCTACAAGGCAAGGTACAATCAAGGATTGTGATTTTTCCTAAGTTTACACCATCCTTCTTATAGCGAGAATAATGATGATTAATTGAAGGTGGTCATGAAGCATGGAAATTTTAGAATTATTCCCAATCTATCCTCTCTTTATCTCTTCTTGCTATATAATTGTAAAGGAGGGTATCCTTTCAACAATGTTGGATACTGTTCAATTGTACCTGCCTTCCCTTATTTTTTATCTATGAGTAAGTCTTTAGATATTTCAAGCCTCCCATTTTTATTAGCTCTGTAATTACAAATCTTGTGCATGTGGCCCTCAAATGTAATAAATTATCATATCATTTTAATTAGAGCAATAAAATCATTGTTTTATAGATTATTATTTATCCATCCTTTATGTTGTATAGTATGCTTACTATGATCTTTTATTACTGATTACAGGTATATTATGCACTGTTACATTATCATGTAGCAATATCTCATATGGTGATTGTGTTTATTAGAAAGAGGGATTGTAGTAGGTATTGTGTGATCTATGTGTTGTTTGACCACCCTTCTCATTTTACTTGTTTTTATCCCCATGCAGTGTAGAATTGTTCAAAATTTCCCTCTTCTTGGTGTATCACCCTATTAGTGTAAATTTTTATGCATCCTTCTATCCCTATCTCCTTGGAAAGCATTATGATAGGATTATATTAGTTATTTTTCAGCATTTTAGGTTAGTTATGGAACTAGTTTAGGGAGAAGAACCAAATTTTTATGGAGGGTTATCCTACTTACAAGGTCCCACACTTCTATAAAATCCCATGTTATGAAAATTAAAGTAATCATCTCTCACGCAAATCAAAAGCAATCAGGGATGTTGTAATTTTACAATAACATGGCCTTTCGGGGTAAATTACAAAATTAGAACAAAATAACAATATAAAGTTACAACACCATAATGAGGGGCCTAACATCACATACTACTATCACTTCATCTAGAGTTTCATCCATCTATTGCATTAGAGATCCCTTGCATCCACATAGATCCATCATCAAGGAACAAGGCTAGGAATTTTACACCACACTTCATAGGGGGAGGGATTCTATTCTATTCCATGCACACATTCTATTACATTTTATACACCTAGTTATTGCTCTCTACTTGACAAAGTGCTACTGACACAAGAGAAACCTAGGGAATGTTCACACACACTTGCACATAGAACTACATCAAATTTGAGATGCAGTGCAATGCTTAGTTAGTAATTCCACCATTGTGGCCGTTGAGGAAAGTATGAACCCTTCATTTGCATTAAATTTTTTTAGGGTTTGATGTTTGTTTTGGGGTTTTGTAGGTGTTTTATTCATCTTGGAGTATTGGTGACATCTAGTGCAAGACAATGAATTTGATGTGACACACAATGAGGGTTTTAATCCACCTACCAAACTAGTTAAAATAAATTTAAGAGTTTTTTCACATACCAGGGCACCCAAATTGTAGACTAGAGTCCCCATGGGCACTCCAATCTTCTTATAGGTACCCTATTCTAACTAGATCCTATAGATCCATACTTTTTTAGACTCCTACATAGTTGTTCGTGCTCTTGATTTCTCCAGTCATCTCTGTGATACTCTCTAATATGCATCTGATATTAGCTTAATTCTTTCCTCACTCTCTCTTACACACTTAGGGTTTTATTTATATTAGGTTAAATATTTAGTTACTTTACATATTGTTTTATTACATTTATTTATTGTGTTTTATGTCCTCCTATATTAGATTAACTATCCCCACACTACTTATTTAGTCCATTTTTAGTTAATCATTTTGGTGAACCTCACATTTTCCTTTTTCATCATGTTATCTTCTTATCAAGTTATGGCTCAATATTTTTATCCTACCTATGCACCCACTAAGGTCTCAGGCATAGTTTCTACCACTGCTGATTTCATGTGTGTCCATACCTAACATCCTCCTCACTTTATCATGCCTAAGGATGATCCAACCATTAAAGTATTTTCTACTCATCATTCTCATCCTACTCCACCAATGGATCCGTCCACATCTATTCCACCACCCATTACATTGATAGCTCCTCCCACCACTGCAAAGGGCCATGACATTAGTAAACAACTTAAAAATATGCCCTCGTTAAGATCTCTCTCTATGAATTATTTTCTAATGTGTCAAATTATTGTAACACATTATAATATGACCTTTAGGTTATTCATATTGAATGTGATAACTCCACAGAGGCCTATTCACATCTCATATAATCTTTCCGTAACTTATTGCGTGCTATCTCTTTCACTGATGAGGATATGTCACCTTTTGCTAAAAGAAATCCATATGATTCTTTACTAATTACTGTCATTGTTAGCACAAATTGTATCAAGTGATTTCTCATTGATAATGGATCCACTGTGAATATTTTTTCTCATTCTCTCTTGCAGTAATTATGTATAAGCGATAACCTTATTTCTTGGAATTCCATTCTCATTCGTGGTTATGATTCTACCACTCGCACATACTAAATGACTATCTCATTACATATTCATGTTGGGCCTAAAACTATTCTCACTAATTTTTACATCATCAATACCTCCTTTCAATTCAATCTCTTGTTAAGAAGGCCTTGGATTAATGCAATGCAAGCAGTTCCATCTACCATCCACTAATGTGTCAAATTTTTACATGATGGATAAAAACATACTATTATCGTTGATCCATATCCATAGTAATTTTGTATAGTTCCTTTTATTGTTATTCCCATACCACCTTCTCAACGTATTCCATATGTTAGTCTTGACACATATGACATTGGTTAGTCTAGCATCTCATAATCACCTACTGTAACTGTTAGTGCTCCTATTATTTCTACCCACACTACGGCTATTATTTCACCTACAGTATTCATCCCTGCTAGTGTCCCATCTCCACCAGTTGTGACATATTCTACTTTGCTAAGTACAATGATGCCTAATAACATACTTGATTGTGCCACACAACACAATGATGCTCACGTGGATAATTTTTAATATTTTGATTACGAGGTTGATGTTATAGAACTTACAGATGAATCATTAAAACAAATTGAGTTTACTCCTCTTGGTGTAGACAATTACTATTTACACCAAGAGGAGTAAATCACAATCACATGTTCTAGTATGCTTTTAGGACCTAGAAATGTACCCAAGTGTGTGATTTTTTGTCTACATTTTCCCCCACTTTATGTTGTTGAGTGAATACTCGATAACATAAAGTAGATATGAGATGTGTTCCTTATGATCTTGTAGAGAATGTAGAAAATAATGTTCCAAGTGAACAAGTGAAGCATAGAAACTACAAAAGGAAAGTAACCCCAAGGGTGAAGCATGTGTGTTGTATTGTGATTTTAGTTGATGCTTCTTATAAGGATGGACCTAAAAAAGAAGAGAAATAATGTATTCAAATTAATGTATATGATAAATCAAAGAAAAATGTATATATGTATGTAAAAGTGTGTAAATTTGGTTTTAAACAAAAGTGTGCAGTTGGTGTAGAAGAGTGTAAAGGATAGAAAAATGTCCTAAAATGCTATGTAGAGTGATTTTTTTAGGTGATTTCATGCCAAAGAGAAAGTGTTGAGGAGAGAGGTCTAGTGTTATTCTCCATCCATGACTCTACCCAATAAGAACCACTACAAAATTTGTGCCCTTCATTTATTCTTTCTATCCTAAATTAGTTCTTATTGTATTGATTATTCCGATTGAAATGCATTGCATACTGTTATCCAAAATTCACCCCCAGAGTAATTTTAATAACATGCATTAAATTCTCAAGTCTCAGGTAAATAGATTGATTCAGGGCAAAAAGTCATGTTTCTAAGGTCCCCTCAAATTTTTTCTAACTCCCCTGTCCAAGAAGAAAAGAGCAAGTTCTGAGAAAATGTGAAAAAGTTATAGAAAACAAGCTTGGGCCAGGAAAAATCATGAAAAATGGCTAAGTCCTAGCCCTCGCAACAGTCAGGACGTGAAGGACATCTGGGTGCGAATCGTCCGAAAGGCCACCAGGTAGTCTGCAGAGCAAAGGAACATTCGGGCCGTCGGGACACGCGGGACGCGGAAAGCCGGTGCAGCTGAAGGAGAAGAAAATCAACTAACTGTTGAGAGGAACAGTCTAGGACATTTGGGCCATGAGGACGCAAAGGACGCGAACCACCCGGATTGCCTGAAAAGGAGAACTTTCACACTGGGACAGTTGGGACAAAGGGACGCGTGGGACGCAGATGGCCGAAGGAGCCGAAAGCCAATCAAATAACGCCATGTGTCATTGGCAGAAAAGGGACAAGGAATCCCATTTCGAGTGGATCAGAAGTTTTCATCCTAGATAGTTTGGGACATCCGAGACAAATGGATACGGTGGATGTGAAAAGCTGGCAGACCCACAAACCAATCAAATCATGACACGTGTCACAAGGGGAAACGTCCAAAAAGGTTCAAAGGGTGAGGTTTGAAGGGTCAACCCGAGCCAATCAGAAGAGGACACATGTCTAATGGAATAGGGAAGCATGGAGCTTCGGGAGGATTTGGAAAATTTGGCCAAGTTTCAGCCAGAAAACTAAAAGTAAAGGAAGTCCTCGCGCCCCTATCCTCCAATCAATGCATGCCACATGTCCCAAGTGGCGGAGCACGGGGGAAAAGTGAAAAATGTTCCAAAATCACAGAAAAGGTCAAAATTTTCAAGGAAAGCCCGAGGGTGAGTAGAGGAGAGAGAATCACGCATCTAATCAGCACTTGACACATGTTGTCCAGGTGGCAGAGTGTGGGAAAGATTTTCAAAACACATTTTCACCTGTTTTGTGCCCTAAATCTTCAGATCTCCATATCTTTCGATCCAGAGCTCAGATTTACACATTCTTTATATCAATAGAAATCTTATGGAAATATCTACATGATTTTGGGGTTAATCTTGAATTTTGGTGTAGTATAGGGAGAGAAAGTTGAGAAACAGATATGACGCGTGTTCATGACTAGAAGTGATATTTCAGCAACCAAATTAATGCAGAATGGGTCGTATTCTCCTCCAAATCGGCCAAAAATGATAGGGTATGGGTTTGTAAGGTCCCCCATGCTGTTTTAATGCATCTGCAGTCAAGGAGGAATGGGCTCTCATGTTTTTTATACGTTTCTGTCTCCTGGGCTTGACCCATGCAATGTAAAAAGCCAGATTTTGCTCATTTCTAAGGGGGAACATTTTTTGGACATAGCAACTTCTTCTTTCACCTCCAGCAAGTGATGGTTTTGAGGAATCAGACCTCTCCAAACACTGTAACATGTTTTTTACCTCTCTGAGGTTGTAATGCAGTGATTTTGACATTGGAAATGATAATGCAAGCCTTGTGAATGAGTTTCAGTCCTTTGTTTGTATTATTTGCTTCATTTCATATCCTAAATTATATCTTATCAGCCTGTGTATGTTTTATGCTGCAATCTCTGGTTTGTGTCTATTTTCATGACAGAAATGTTTCACCACTCCTTTTGGGACATCACCATCTTTAGTTAGTTTCAATTTTTGCATTTCTATCCCTGTCTCCTTGCAGTTTAGAGTAGGATTAGGATCTGAACCTCTGTAGTTATGCAAGCATTAGATCTAATCAGAGGATTTTGAGGAACCAGCCTCTAATCTAGAGATTCCTCTCTTAGTTTCACAAATCCCACACATGGAGAGAGGTTTCCATGTTGTGTAATCACACTGGATGCTAGAGTGATCAACCTAGAAGCCTGATCTGCATCCAGGGGTGCTGTGAGCCTGCAATAACAGTTTTGGCATGCCCGGTGGGACACTAGAGGTCTCATTTTTATTACAGCAAGGTTGATGTGCATCTGCTACAATTTTTCTTGCTTTAAAAGAGCTATTATTTGCATATCTAGCAACTCCAAGGGGAAGAATCAACTGGTTCCAAGTACAAGCCTGAAAACTCATGAGAAGAATCACCACAAGGTCAAGAGTTGGAGAGGAAGAAGTGTTGTTTGAATACCTACAATTATCTCCAAGAAGAAGGCAAAGAGGAAGAAGGATTCAAAGGTCTCCAGCTCCACTAAACAGAACTCTCTCAACTCCTCCACCTGGTAGGCCTTTCATTCAGTCAACAAGGGTTTTAAGACCAATTAGAATGGCTCAAAACAACCCTTACATCAACTTCATAGGCAGCAGCCCACTTGCCCTCAATGCACAACATCCAATTCCTATTGCAGCCTTGAAGAACATTCCCTACTTCACTGGAGAAAATCAGACTACTCCAGGTGATCATGTTAAAGATATTGCTAACCTTTGTGTAATTCATGAAATCAATGAAATGCAAGTGGCTGTCAAGTTACTAGCATCTTCATTCAAGGGTAAAGCATTGCAATGGTTTAGAAGCCTTGGAGATGGTTCTATCACAAACTGGAATCAGCTATGTATTACAATTCATGAGTAATTTGGAGAGAAGGGAGACAACTTGTCTCTTTTGGAGCAGCTGGCAACCATCAAGAGAGCTCCCAATGAGCAGCTGACCGATTTCAACTTCAGATTTCAAAGGACTTGGGAGAGAATCCCAATGGCGGTCAGACCAACAGTAGAAGGTGCTTTTCTCTACTATCTCAAAGCTCTAAATTCTGATATTTCTATGTTGATTCAATCTATGGGAGGCATAACTATCCCTATGGCTTATAGCATTGCCATTAGGGCTGAAAATTATTTTAATCCAAGATGGAAAACTTGCCCCTAGACCTCTCATGCCACTGTTTCCAAGTTTAGAGAATCCAAACACCAATCAAGCACCTAATTTTTCTCCTTCTCCCACTCCTAGAAATCAGAGTTCAAACGAAGCTTCCACTTCATCTCTGAGTGCCCCAAATGAGCTTCAAGAGGTCATGAAGCAATTGTAAAACCTAGGCAATGAGCTGGTTACTCTCAAGAGGCAGCAAGCCCAAGGTTTCAGACCTTATCAACCCCAAGCTCAACCTAATAGGCAGCCATACCAACCACAAAGACCCCCTAATCCTGCTGCAAATATGAATCAAACAAGGCCTCCTGCCAATAGACCATTTCAGCCCTATAATCCAAATGACATATCTACCTCTAAGGCATTGGTGCCAACACAAAACAACATTGCTCAGGAGTATGATTGGTGTTTTCCATGCAATGAACCTCATAACCAATCCATGTACTTCAATGGTGCTTTGAATCAAGCACTAATGGTGACAACTACTGGTGTGGAGGGTGAGGGCGGTCAAGGAGACAGTCAACAACAAGAAACATTCCAACGCCAATCAGCCGGAAATGACACCACATTGGTGAACTGGTAAGCAGAAGGTTTTTGTGGCATGAACCAAGTAGTTTCTCAAGGTGTTGTAGCCAACACAAGGTCAAAAAGGAGGAATTTGGGTGAAGAACAGCCATTAGCCCCAACCAATCCACAACCTTCCACGGCTCCACAAATGGTTGGAAAGAAATATCCAATTTCAAATGCACAAGGGAAACCAAGAACAGCTCCTAGGCCAACTCAAATACCAGTTGTTGCTACCCACATACAAGGAGTGAATGTGTAAATCAAGGGACAACAAAGAGATCCTTCATCATCGTTTAGTATCATTGATCAGATGAAGAAGACAAACGTCAATATATCAATGTGGGAATCCCTATCCATCCCAGGCCAAAGAGATCTGCTGCAATTTACCATGAAGGACTGGCTAACTTTGAATCAGCAAGTTCAGATGTAAGACAAAGTGCTTACAAATGTTTCCCAGCTGAGGGAAATCATGGAGGATAGCAAGGTAAAATGTTGAATCCCCCTCCCTTCTATGTTTCATTGATCATTGGAAATTAGCTAGTGCACAATTGCATGATTGATTCTGGAGAAAGTAGTTTTGTCATGCCCAAACAAATAGCTGATCAGCTAGGGCTCCAGAATGAAACAATATCCAAAGGGGTAGTGTAGCTAGATGGGACAGCAGTAACAACAGTTGGGATAACTAGAAACCTGAGTCTTACTTTGCATGCATGTCCAAATGTTGTTATTTTACAAGATGTATCAGTCATAGACCTTCCACCACTCTTTTCCCTTTGCTTGTCAAGGGACTTCATAGCCAAGATTGGGGGATATTTGTCTACCGAATGGTCACACATTCTATTCAGAACAAGGTACGGAACTAAGGCTATAATCAGGTCAGAACCTATCGCAAACTTCCATATTGAGCCTTACACTCCAAGTCAGATTAATGCCAATTTCTCATCATTTGATCAAGAGGATCACCCAAACACGGATGAGGCTGACACCAAGGTTGGAAGCATCCCAGATCTAACTCTTGATGAATAGGAAAACAAAGTACATGCATTTTATCCTTATCAAGAAGTAGAAGAATCTGAGCTAGGGGTCTATTGCATATATGAAGAAAATCAGCCCATTCCTAGCATCACCAAGCCAAACCACAAAGATGAAAATTAGGTATGGCAGCTTTTTTTTGATGGATCAAGGAGTAGACAAGGTGCAGGAGGTGGAGCCATGCTTGTTTCACCTCAAGGAATAAATTATTACTCAACCTTCTGTTTTCAGTTTTCTTGCTCAAACAATACAGCTGAGTATGAAGCCTTAATTCATGGACTGCACTGGGCAAAGAAGAAAGGCATCAGGAATTTACAAGTATTTGGTGATAGTGAGCTGATCGTAAACCAAGTCAAAGGAAAAAATGTTGCCAAAAATGATCTGTTGAAGAACTACAAAAATCGGGTATGGGATCTTATTGAAGATTTTGAAGATTTTAGCATCAAGTCCATCCCAAGAAAAAAGAATAAAGCCGCTGATAGGATAGTAGCAATTGGGGCTGTGTTTGATGTTGTAGAAAGTATCAAAATTGAGAAATCTCAGCCTCATATCAAATTGGTTGTGAGACCAGCTGTTCCGGATAACAATACAAGTTGGCAAGTCTTTGAGAATGATCAGTAAATTGTTAATTTCCTACAAGAGGAAGCTGAGTTCTCTGCCAAGAATCAAGACAAGCTACAACAGCAATATGGTGACCAAGTGGTGTAGCTAAGAACTAACAAATTACCAAAATTCCTCATAACCTTGGAGTCAATCTTCAACCCGAATGATCAGTTCCGGAAGGAGAAAGTGAACATTCAAGTAAAGGGTGAAGATTCAGAGCCTATTTTAGTAGAAGAAGGCAAAACATTGTAGATTGGAAAAGTAAGTACCTCATAAGAGAAATCTGATTTTGTTCAGCTTTTTCAAGAGTTCCCAGATGTCTTTGCTTGGACTTACAAAGATCTAAGAGGTTTCAACCCAAAGTTGGGACAACATACTATTGAGCTGGATCCAGAATCCAAGCCTGTCAGGAAAAAGTAAAGGCCAATGAATCCCCATATTGAACCTCTCATGAGAAGAGAGTTAAGCAAGCTTATTAAGGCTAGTATCATCTTCCCCATCAAGCACTTGAGTTGGGTTGCAAACTTGGTTCCAGTAAGAAAGAGAAATGGAGAAATAATATTGTGTGTGGACTTTCACGATCTAAATAGAGCATCACTCAAAGATCATTATCTGCTTCCATCAATGGAACAAATATTACAGGTTGTAGCTGGTTCAGAAAGGTTTTCATTGCTAGATGGATATTCAGGCTATAATCAGATAATGGTGAAGGAAGAGGACTAGTTCAAGACAACCTTCACTACAAAATGGGGCACATATGCTTATAAGAAGATGCCATTTGGACTGTTGAATTCCGGAGCAACATTCCAGCGAGCTATGGATATGGAATTCAAAGGCTTGATCAACAAGATAGTGCTGGTATACCTAGATGATATCACTATCTTCTCAAAGAATGTAGCAGACCATCTCTTTCACCTCAGGAAAGTGTTTCAGAGGTGTAGGAGATTTGGAGTGTCTTTGAATCCTAAGAAGTGCATCTTTCTTGCACATGAAGGAAATCTCCTTGGCCATATTGTCTCCAAGGAAGGATTAGCAATTGATCCAGAGAGGGTTGAAGCCATAAGAGCACTACCATTGCCAAGTCACAAGAAGGCCCTTCAGAGTTTCTTGGGAAGGATAAACTTTGTTTGGAGGTTTGTCCCAAATTTTGTAGCCCTTGTCAAGCCCATCACCAAAATGCTAAAGAAGAGCATGGCTTTCAAGTGGACAGCAGAAGGAAAGGAGAGTTTTGAAGAAATCAAAGAAGCCATATCCCAAGCACCAACTCTCATCAACCCATATTTCTCCAAGGATTTCATCCTCTATGCATTTGGAGGTAATTACACTATTTCTGCCATTTTGGTACAGCAAAACAAGGATAATGATGAGCAGCCAATTGCCTTCTTCAGCCAGAGCCTAGATGACTATGAGGTGAGACACTCTTTTATTGAGAAGCATGTACTTGCAGTAATCAGAAGCTTGAAGAAATTCAAGCATTTAGTCTCAAACAACAAGGTTCAATTGCTGGTCTCACATGCTGGGGTTAAGGAATTCCTCCTCAACAAGGATTTGAATGAGAAAAGGGCAGGTTGGATCACCCGTGTCATGGAGTATGACATTGAGATCATGATCACCAAGCTGGTAACAGGGAAAGGATTGTGTGAGCAGCTGGTTTTGGGGAAGCAAAAAGAAGTATGCAATGAAGAAGAGGCTGTTTTGACAGTCCAGGACAGCCATGAGCCAAGTGGTAATCAAGAAGAAGACAAGGCTTCCCCCACTCCTTGCTGGATCCAAGATATTATACACTTCCTGGGCACAGGCCTATGCCCTCCAGAGATGAGCAAGACCTAAAGGAGACACTTCAGATTGCAGGCTGTCCTGTATGCCATTGTTGATGGAGTTTTGTTCAAGAAAGACATGAATGGAGTGTTGCTGAGATGCATTAGCACAAACCAGATTCAAAGGGTGTTGGAAGAGTTCCATGGTTGACCAGCTGGTGGCCATTTTACACCAAGAGTGACAGCTCTAAAAATCATGAAGGCTGGTTATTATTGGCCTAAGATCTTCAGTGATTGCTATGCATGGATCAAGAGGTGTAAGAATTGTGCATTATTCACAAGAAAAGAGAAGCTTGCTGCCCTTCCATTACATCCAATCTCAGTTGACCAGCCATTCATGCAATGGGGTTTGGACTTCATCGGAGTCATTAATCCTAATTCAAGCCAAGGGCACAAATGGATTTTGACAGCCACAGACTACTTCACCAAGTGGACAGAAGCAGTAGCACTCAAAGAGGCAACTGATTCTAGCATCTTAGAATTTTATGAGGGGATAATAACCAGATTTGGTGTACCTACTATAATAATCTCTGATAATGCATTAGCATTCATTGGATCTAAGGTGACTGAGTGGGCTGTCAAGAACAGTATTTATCTAAGCACTTCATCAAACTATTACCCTCAAGGTAATGGCCAGGCCGAGTCTACAAACAAGAACTTGTTAAGGATCATTAGGAGGACTCTTGATGAGAACCAGAGGTCTTGGCATACCAAACTGAAATCAGCCTTATGGGCTGATAGGATAACTCCCAAAATATCCATAGGTAACTCTCTATTCAAACTTGTCTATGGAAGAGAGGAAATCTTTCCCAGGTCACTGGAGTTGCCAACATTGGAACTCATGAAGCAGCTGGAGTTGCTTGAATTTGAGCCCATGGAGGTGAGGTATGTAGAGTTGATGGAGCTGCAAGAGATCAGAAATCAGGCATCCCAAGCAATGGAAAAGGATCAAGCTTTGATCAAGAAGACCTTTGATAGAAAGGCCAAGGATAGATCTTTTCAAGTTGGAGATCTAGTGTTGAAATGGGATGTGGACAAAGAAAAATCGGGAAGGCATTTAAAATCTGATGCCATTTAGAGTGGCCCATACATGGTCATGAAGTGTAAGAATAGCAATGCTTTCCAATTGGCCTCATTAGATGGTGAAGAACTGTAGATTCCAGTTAGTGGAATCTATCTTAAGTGTTGCTTCTAGAGGGAAGTTCGCTACCTTGTAAATATTAGATTAGATTTCATTCCTCTAAGTGCTTGTGCACATTGTTTTGCTGTAGGTTAGTTTTGTTTTCCCTAAGTGTTTTGGCACATCTTGATGTCCATGGAGATGCTTTGTAGTCCTTGCTTCCATCAGGTGATATCCCATCTTCCTCCTTGCACATTCTGAGTCAGTTGGGGTTCTAAACTGAATATTTGATGACTCCATGCCCAATGGACTGCTTCAGGCAACTGGTACCTTCTACCTAGCAGGTAGGTAACCCCACTGAGTCACCAAATTGTTATCCAAAATTCACCCCCAGGGTAATTTTGATAACATGCATTAAATTCTCAAGTCTCAGTAAAATAGATTGATTCAGGGTAAAAATTCATGTTTCTAGGGTCCCCTCATATTTTTTCTAACTCCCCTGTCCAAGAAGAAAAGAGAAAGTTCTGAGAAAATGTGAAAAATTTGTAGAAAACAAGCTTGGGCCAGGAAAAATCATGAAAAATGGCTAAGTCCTAGTCCTCGCAACAGTCAGGATGTGAAGGACATCTGGGTGCGAATCGGCCAAAAGGTCGCTAGGCAGTCTGCAGAGAAAAGGAACATTCAGGCCGTTGGGACGTGTGGGACGCGGAAAGCCGGTTCGGCTGAAGGAGAAGAAAATCAACTAACTATTGAGAGGAACAGTCTAGGACATCTGAGCCGTGAGGATACAAAGGATGCGAACCACCCGGATCGGCTGAAAAGGAGAACTTTTACACTAGGACAGTTGGGAGAAAGGGACGCGTGGGACGTGGATGGCCGAAGGAGCCGAAAGCCAATCAAATAATGCCACGTGTCATCGTCAGAAAAGGGACAAGGAAGCCCATTTCGGGCGGATCGGAAGTTTTTGTCCCAAACAGTTTGGGACATCCAAGACAAATGGACGTGGTGGACGTGAAAAGCTGGAAGATCCGCAAACCAATCAAATCATGACACGTGTCACAAGGGGAAACGTCCAAAAAGGTTCAAAGGGCGAGGTTTGAAGGGTCAAACCAAGCCAATCAGAAGAGGACACGTGTCCAATGGAATAGGGAAGCACAGAGCTCAGGGAGGATTTGGAAAATTTGGCCAAGTTTCGGCCAAAAAGCTAAAAGTAAAGGAAGCCCCTGTGCCCCTGTCCTCCAATCAATGCATGCCACGTGTCCCAAGTGGCAGGGTGCGGGGGAAAAGTGAAAAATGTTCCAAAATCACAGAAAAGGTCAAATTTTTCAAGGAAAGCCCATGAGTGAGCAGAGGAGAGAGAATCACACATCCAATAAGTGCTTGACATGTGTCGTCCAGGTGGCAGAGCGCAGGAAAGATTTTCAAAACACATTTTCGCCTGTTTTGTGCCCTAAATCTTCAGATCTCCATATGTTTCGATCCAGAGCTCGGATTTGCATGTTCTTTATATCAACGGAAAGCTTATGAAAATATCTACATGATTCTGGGGTTAATATTGAATTTTGGTGTAGTCTAGAGAGAGAAAATTGAGAAATGGTTCTGACGCATGTTCATGACCAGAAGTGACATTTCAGTGACCAAATTAATGCAAAATGGGTCACATTCTCCTCCAAATTAGTCAAAAATGATAGGGTATAGGTTTGTAAGGTCCCCCATGCCATTTTAATGCATCTACAGTCAAGGAGGAATGGGCTCTCACGTTTTTTGTACGTTTCTGTGTCCTGGGCTCGACCCATGCAATGTAAAAAGCCAAATTTGGCTCATTTCTAAGGGGGAACATTTTTTGGACATAGCAACTTCTTCTTTCACCTCCAGCAAGTGATGGTTTTGAGGAATCAGACCTCTCCAAAGACTATAACATTTTTTTACCTCTCTAAGGTTATAATGTAGTGATTTTGACACTGGAAATGATAATGCAAGCCTTGTGAATGAGTTTCAGTCCTTTTTTTGTATTGTTTGCTTCATTTCAAATCCTAAATTATATCTTATCAGCCTGTGTATGTTTTATGCTGCAATATCTGGTTTGTGTCTATTTGCATGACAGAAATGTTTCACCACTCCTTTTGGTACATCACCATCTTTAGTTAGTTTCAATTTTTACATTTCTATCCATGTCTCCTTGCAGTTTAGAGTAGGATTAGGATCTGAACCTCTGTAGTTATGCAAGCATTAGATCTAATCAGAGGAGTTTGAGGAACCATCCTCTAATTTGGAGATTCCTCTCTCAGTTTCACAAGTCCCACACTTGGAGAGAGGTTTCCATGTTGTACAATCACACTGGATGCTAGAGTGATCAACCTAGAAGCTTGATCTGCATCCAGGGATGTTGTGAGCCTACAACAACACATACATTATGTAAGTGGAGGACTGTGCCTGTAACTTTAAAAATGCTCTAAAATATTCTATGAATTGTGTTGATTTGGTAAGCTAACTGTATGTACCCCTAGGACATAAGTTCCCAGGGGAGGATATAGGTGTTCAGGAACTACTATATGATGTTGGGCATTGGTGTCTATGATTTGTTGAAGACTTGACTAAGATTCCTGTCCATTCTGTGACTATGTTCCCATGTTGTTTCTGTACTGTGTAGATCTGTATTATAGCTCTGAGATGTTGTAGGGGTGATTTTTTCACCCAATGTATGCCCCACTCATTTGGGGTGCATGTGATGTTAGTAGGAGAACACGGTGCAAAGAAGAGGACATGATGCTGACATGAATATGATACCTATAGGGGTAGGGGATGTGCATGGTAAGAACCAAGGCATATGCAAATAAAGTAGCTAGTAACATGTGTTAGTAGAAAAAGTAACAAACATGTAATAGAAAACAATATAACAAGCAAGTGTACAAACAAAGTGGACTGTGAAAATTGGGTTTCAAACACGGGACGTTTTTCACAATGTCACAAGACAATAAGGGACAAATCGGCCATAAGAAATAAAATATTGATTAAATGAGATAGTGAAAATCCTGAAAATAATAAAATACAAGTAGAAAGCAATGACAAGTAAAGTGTATCAAATAACCATGGTGACATATAGTATTACAAGGTAAATTTTATACATGAAACACTCGTTAGCATGTTATAAAGATAAAAAGTATGTTAACATATGTATGTAGTAATGGAAAGTAATGTGCTAATAAAGATAAGAATTATTATATGATAAATAATAGCACATGTAATATGTGAGAGTAGTAAAGGTAGATGCCCCTAGGAGCCTTGATGGGACTGATAAAGGATACAATGTTAAACATCAATACAACATGTGAAAATATATAATAGATTTTCATTCACTCTAAAAGACCAAGTGAATGTGCATGTGTGTTTATATAAAGACAATGACATACTGAGAATTTGAATAATATAGTAAGAAAAGTGTATTATGTAAGTAGTATAACTAAGCAAGAGTAAGTGAAACCAAGATATTTGAATGCAATGTGTGAATATGATAGGAGTAGCATGCCCCCGGTAAATGTGTATAAATTGAGTTTCATTTATAAAAGACCCTCGATAATCAATAAAGAACCATAAAACAAGAGTGTGTCATCAGGAAATGGTTTGAGAATTTGCACTAGAAAGATAGATCATGAACTATAAAGCATGAAGAGTTAATACGATGAAGTTAATTTTAGCTTTATACCCTTACCGGTCGAGTATGAACCGTGGAACTAGAGTTCTTTATAGGGTAATAATGATATAATGTACATATCAAAGATTTTAAAATGTGTAAAATGATTAGGTATGATTCACAGAGCACTAATTGTTGTAGTAGATGCTAAAGACAACTTATAAGAGTAGATAGGGGGAGAAATAATGATGCCCCCAAGTGTGTGATGGAGATCTATGTGGTGATATGAGAAGGACCATGCCATGGTGAAATATTTTGAAATGTTTCCCAGCCATTAATGTAAGGATTAACTTTTCTGAAAAAAATAATTAGATGCTTAATTGAAGGAGGTTGTAGAGGGATCTTAACTGGTGTGTCTTATTTGGGATGGATAACATTATAGAAGACTTAAGAGGAGGGTATGGATTGGTTTTTAGAGGAAATTACTTAGTTGGATTTGGTAACACTGTATAAGGCTTGAGAGGAGGAGGAGATGGACTACTTTTTAGAGGAAGTTGAGTAGTTGGAGTTGGTAATGTTATAGAAGGCTTGAGAGGAGGAGGGGGTGAACTCATTTTTATAGGATTTTTCTTAGTTATAATGGGTTAGATATGCTACTCTTGACTTACCAAAGAAGGAACATTAGTGATTATGGATTACTGGTCATTAGACTTGGAAGGACCATATTTAGAAGCCCATTAGGATTCAATAACTAGAGATGTAGTAGAATGTTGTGAAGTACATGAAATAAGACTTTGATTCCCAAAGTGTTTATCCCATATGCTATAAGCCACTTGTAGACCCAAAAACAAACTGCCCCATGGCATCGTCGACTATAAAAACCTATTATTATTATTATTTAAGCATATCAATCATTGGCATGATGTCCATTAAGTCGATGATAATTACAAAAGGAGTTCCTTGGTATTTTGCAAGCCAATAAGGAGGGTAGCAATTATTAAGTGAAAATTTGATCAATAGGTGATTAAGGATCTGAGGAATAATATCATGTTGCTTAGTATTTGAATCAAACTTGAGAGGCATTGGTAGCAGTATGACTTGGGGTATACTTATACGAGCACATGTAGAAGACATAGAAGAAGAATGAGATGTCGAAAGAGAACTAGCATGGGATTGAGAAACATCCTTGAGATGTTGGATTTCAATTTAAGATATGTAATCCTTGTTTCCATAGCTTCAATTTTGTATTGAAATGAAAAATTTAAATTTTGAATTGACTCTAAGAGGGGTTGATTGAATGGAGGATTAGGACTGATAGAGTCATCAAATAGACGATAAAAAATGGCATGTTCTTGAGTGGGTGGTCTACTGCGAAGGAGATACATAGTGTCTAGGTTTGTTTGGATAACATCTTTACAAGATGGGTACATTTGAAGTAAGTCATGTAATGAGATTAGAGGAGTTTTTGGATCCATAAAATAATATCAGGTAGAATAGGTGAAACGAGGATCCAATTATTTGATCACGAGTGGGGTTGACCAAATGATTTAAATTAATTTGATTAAATCTAATATTACAGAGTCACTATTGAAATAAATAATTTATAAATGATGAAATACAATAATGACACAAGAAAACTAAGATTTAAAATATGAAACCCTAAGAAAGAGAAGGAGGTAGAATAACTTAGTTGATTTCTAGGTAATCTAGAACTTATTTTGGTAGTGAGAAGTGATGAACAAGATGCAAGCAATGTCCTTATTGATCTCTGTAAATTCTAGACCTAAACAATAAGGCTGGGGAGGGGCACCCACAACAGGACAGGGGTGCCTAGGTGCTAATGACTAGATCTAGACACTTGTGACCTCACAATAACTCTATATTTGTTTCCTATTATGTTGCGAGAGTGTTGCAGTTGCTCTTTGTTAATCACATCTTGTTCACACTATGATCACCAAAGGTATTTGTAACCTACAAAATATAGGTTCACCTACACAAGCCCATAAATCACATCAAATGTAAAAATGAAAATACATAATGGGGAGTTAGAATAAACCCAACGCTCACCCCAAGATTGAACTTTTGACTGAGCATTACACTACATCTCAAACTTCATGTAGTTCTTGTGAGTGTGTGTAGAAATTGTGCCATAGGATGCCCATTTGCAAATTGCACTTGATAACCGGTTGTAACTAGGATGTAGCAATGTAGTAGAATGTGTGGGTGGAATAAACTAAACTTTCCCTTCCTATATTGTGTATGCAGAGTTGATACATCCCTTGTACCTTGAATGAATGCTAGATGGATGCCTTGGAGTGCTTTAGGTGCCTTTTGAATGTAAGATTAGGTGATGATAGTAATTTTTAATGCTTGGTACATCATTTTGAACACATAACTATGTTTCTGTATGATTCCCTTGATTAAATTTTTTAATTGACAACATGAAGGCCGAACCATAAGTGAAAAAGATACCAAAAAGATAAAAAAGACTTAAAAGAAGCGAGTAAGGTGAAAAAGGGTTAGGGATGCCTAGAGGGGACATAAGCATCTATGTGCTTCTATCCTAGATGGGAACTGGTGTCTAAAGCCATGAAAGATAAATACATAAAGTTTCGAATGAGTTGTAGGGTGTGTAATACCAAATAGGAAATAAGAGACAAATAAAAGAGGCCAAATATAGTTGTCAATTACTAGTTTTCTTTCTTAGGAATCATGTAAATGCTAGTATGATTTTGAGACCTAGAAGTGTACCTAAGTGCATGATTTTGTGTCTAACGTTATCAAATATTAACTTATGTGTTAAACTCATGCATGAGAGTAGATAAAAATATCTTGGTGTATCATATATTTTATATTTATTTTTCTTTCCCCTTTTCCCTTGCAACTTCAGATTAGTACTAGGATAGATAACTAATTCAATTTGGATGTTTTTCCTAAGACAAGTGTCTTACAGTTTGGAACATCCCATGTTATGTTTGATACTACTGGTAGCATGCAACCTGACATATCAAAGCATTACACTTACCTTTTTCTACTTGTTGGGTTCACAAAATCTACTAAGTATTTGAAAAACATGCATGGAGAGTTGGAGTGCGCAAGTGGGGCACAAAAGCACGTGCAAGGGTAGCTTAAAGAGGCACATGCCAAAATATAAAATCCCAGGAATTATCTGATTTTGCATGTTGTGGGATAAAAATACAAAAAGCAGTTGGAGTACATCCGAAAGAAAGATTAAAGAAAGAGGACTCTACAACTAACAAAGGGATATTTTGGGATCAAAGTGGGGAGAAAATATCATGTATAGACCACACTAATAATATGATTAAAGTAGAGTTTATTCATATATTAATCTATTATTAGCCTCTTGTAAAAGCATGTGTGTTTTATAAATACTTTTGTATATATGCATGGTTATTATTAGCATGCAATCTATTTGGAGATGTAAGGGAAGTGAAGGGAAAGTCCCCACCCTTGTAAATATGTATTGATTTGTATAGTTTTATACACAATGTATTAGGATGAGTGTGTGTCATGTAATTGATTTATGTTGAACTAATATACTGGCACATGTGACTTTTTGGTGATTATTGTTATGTATTTCAGCTTCTGTTATGTGATATCTTGAGCATTAATGGATAAGTGTCGATGGATTCTAGTAATTACTATATCTGAGTATGTAGACCACATAGTGTAATTGATCTTACCGATGATTTGATCTATTATGATTCCTTATTACATGTATTTATTTATGTTATCTGTAATGATTTTTACTTAAATGTATGTGGGATAATGATAAATATGAATATTCATGCTAACATCTTGACAAGACTACACAAAGGACGGACCTAGTAGCCTCACGCACTTTGGGTGAGCGTTCAGATATGTCTAAATGAAGTTTTACCATGTTGAGGAAATTGAGTATAGAAAATAAGATTACACCACTCCATCAAAATGAAAACCCATTCATTTTCCTTTGCACTCATTTTCTTCAAGGCTAAAAATGACAATTCTGAAATGAAAATGACACTTGTAAAGGTATATATGAGAATTTTAAGAGTTCATGCTCAAAACAACAATAAATGAAAATGTAATGCAAAATTTTCCAATGTTTTGTGCTCAATTTGGCCCCATTTATGTTGTCATATGATTTACTTAGATAAAAATGAAACTCCCTTGGAAACACAAAAATGACCCTATTTACAACACAAACTTTGTAAAATGTAGTAGTGATTCACATATGTCTTGGACATAATCAAGTGATACATATGTCTTTTTAGAATTTAATGCATTATTACTATTAGATTGAATTTTGTACAGTCTTAAAGGTTTCAAGGAGATCTAGGCATGATGATATACATTTCTCTTTATTCATGTGTTTATTTAACTTTCATATGTATGCATATGCGCATGCACGTGCACACACACACACACACATGTAAATGGGGAACTATACTGATTTCGGTATAGGGAATCTATTATTCATGCAATTTTGTTATTTAAAGTACTTGTGTGTTTATCGATTAATTACCAAACATTTCTTATCATGTTCCCTATGTTTTCTCTCTATTCCCCATATTTTTCTTGATGTTGTGGGTTTTCCCCATATAAATATAATTATAGTTCTACGTCCCTTAAAATAGTTTTTACACGATTTTGGATCTCAAGAACCATAATTGTATACTTACAAGGATTTTTTTGTGTGGGCATTTTTTAACCTTATTTGGGTCCATAATTGTATAATTATTATAGAACCATTTGGAAAAGATGATAATTTCTGGAACCATCTGGAAAAATAATAATTTTTAAAACCATCCAGGAAAAATGAAAAATTCTGGTGGTGTGACTTTGTATGAGCATATATTGCTATTTAAGTGTTTGATTGAGGTTCTGTTATTTGTATTAGAAACTAGACTTGCCAAATTTTAAAATGAGTGGTATTTTGTTCATTTTCATTAAGTATTAAGGAAGAAATAGACTCTGTAATGTAATGTTTGTTTTCAGCCTCAAAACCCTAGCCTAAGAAAATATGTTGAAGAAAAGAACAAATCATATAACAAAAATGTTAAAAAAGAAGGGTTAAAAAGAATTTTAATTGCACTTGATTGTGCCTTTGATAAATCTACTATTCTTATAGATGTGTGCTATAACTGAAAATTGAAAATTTTAGAATTTTGTTGAAACTCTTCAATTTTTACTCTAACACATTTGTCACATTTTGAAGATTAGTTTCAATTGTAAATGTCACCTTTCAACTTGTGTTACATGAGTTTCTAACTAATAGAAGGTCCATAAGAGGGGCATTTAAGAAAGAATAAAAGAGGAGTAATTTTTTTTTCAGTGTGCACTTATATTTAAAGAAAAAGGCATAATTGAAAATGTCTAAAGAAAATGAATAGCAAAAGTCACACATTACCAATTTAAAAAATAGTAAGCGAAAGAATTAATCCCAAATTTCCCCTTTCCTGATTGATATGAAATTTGTACATTTTGGATATTTTTATAATATTCATAAAGTGTATTATTCATCATGTATCCCCATCATGTGTAAAAAATGGAACATTCGGGAAATAATTACCCTTTGTGAAAAATGCAACTTACCTTTTAAAATACCCTTCATCCTCATGTTGGAAAATTTTAGTGTCAAATACAACCAGCAAGGGAAAGACACAACCAAAAATACAAATAAAACAAACATCCATAAAAATATATTATATTAATTTGATAAATTTTACAATCTCAGAGTTGTTCTATTTTTCAATAATTTCTCTTCTTGTGTCCAAAACTTCTTTTATTTTTCTTACAAAATTTTCTCTTTCACAAGATGTTGCTCTATAATTTATTCCTCTGTATTTTCCTTCTTTCTATGTCTTTTATTCTACACTTTTCTTCTTCTCTCTTTTTGTATTTTTTTTCTTCTCCTTCAATGTGCTTTTACACTTCTATTTTTCCCTCTCTTTTTCTCCTTCGAGGTACTGCTCGCTTTCTTCTTTATTCTCTCTGCTGAGAATTATACTTTTAATATGTTGTTACATATATTTATATTGTCTTTTTACAATTTAATTGTTTTTGTAAATGTAAAAATATTTACTTACTCTTTTGCTGCAAATAATCCCCTGAAATAATATAAAATACCATATATATCTATATATATATATATATATATATATGGACCCAATAAAAAACATGGGCAACTATTTAAAATGGACCTGAAATATTTATACACAAAAATTAAGCCCGAAACTTTGAAGTCTATTGGGAGGAGGGAGAAGGGAAGGCCAGGGAATGGCTCCACATAGAAAAGAATTTGTGGGGGCTTTAAGATTTCAACGACCACCATAATCTAATGCCCAAAACAATTAATTAGCATGTCCTTGTGGTGGTTGTATGAGCGCCAAAATAGGTTTCAAAAAATGGCTTGGGGCTCAAGCTTACATAGCCATAAATAATATGACACTCCCCCTTAATCTTGAGCCAAACAAAAATTAATCTATGGAGTTAGGTGGTCCATTTATGACACCTATATTTTCTCTTAATTGTTTAAACCTTTCCTTTGACATTGGTTTGGTAAAAATGTCAGATACTTACTACTCTGACCTACAAAACTAAAATTTAATTTCTCCTTTATCCACCAATTAATAAATGAAGTGATATCTTCTAATAGCTCTATATGCTTGTTTCTACCATGAAAAACTTGGTTTTTAGATACTACAATCGAAGACATATTATCACAATAAATCACATAACCTCCTTGTTTTTCTTAAAAATCTGAGAGGATTATTTTCAACCATATCATCTAACAAGTGGATGAGTTTTTTGCAATATACTTTGCTTCTACAGTATACAAAGAAACTATAGACTATTTCTTTGGAGCCCATGAAATGGCTCCTGATCCAATATTGAACACATATCTAGATGTTCTCTTTCTATCATCTAGGATTCCTGCCCAATCACTGTCTGTATATCTAACTAATTGAAAATCATTATTAGCAATATATAAAATTCTAAAAAAAATTGTTCCATTTGCATACCTTAGTATTCACTTTCCTTCTTGCCAATGAGACTCTTTTGGTGTCTCCATAAATCTAGAAATTAAACTAACTGCATACATAATGTTTGGTTTAGTTGTAGTTAAATACATCAAGATTCCTACCATACTTTTGTATCTTGAAGGATCCACATTGTTTCTGCAATCTTCCTTGGTCAATTTCAGAATTAATTTAGTTGGTGTAGATTTTGGTTTGCAATCCAACATTCTGAATCTCTACAAAATTTATTTTGTATACTTTTCTTGACATATAAAATGCCCTGATCTATTTGTTTTACCTCAATGCTAATAAAATGCTTCAAAAATCCCAAATCATTCATCTCAAATTTGTTCTTCATGACTAATTTAAATTCATCAACCGCTTCATCTGAATTTCAAGTAAAAATTATATCATGTACATACAAAAAATTAATTAAAATATGTTTACTTCAATGTAGAGTGTGGGCTCAATGCTACTTTTGCTAAATCCATTACTAATTAGATAATAATCTATCCTACTATACCAAGATCTTGGTGTTTGTTTCAAACTATACAAAGCTCTTTTCAAATTGTACACCTTTCTTTCATGCCCTGAGATTTCATAACTAGGTGGCTGGCCCACATACACTTCTTCCAATAATGCATTTAGAAACGTTGATTTAACGTCCATTTGATGTAATTTTCACTTATGATGAGCAGTTATGGCAATGATTGTTCTCATCGTCTCTAGCCTTGCTACTTGAGTAAATGTCTCATTATAATCATGTATAGGTCTTTATTCATAGCCCCTGATATCTAATCTTCCCTTGTGTCTTTCAATCTTTCCTTCAGGATTGGTTTTTGTTTTATAAACAAAATTTACTCCAATTACTTGTTTTCCTTCAGAAAGATCTACTATATCCCATGTATGATTCTTTTCTATTACATGCATTTCTTCATCCATGGCTTCATACCGTTTCTTTTCTTTAATTAATTCCTCATAATAAATAGGATCATCTATTGAAAATAAAGCAAAATCAATAATTTCATCTTCTTTTTCTTCATACCTTAATCGGTCGTAGATCTCTTGTACATTCCTCATTCAACCTTACTACTGCAATGAGTTTGATGATAATGAATATGTTTCATTTTCTGCTCCTTACATGCTTTGTTCAATCCTTCCATTTGAGGATTCACTCGTTTGTCAAAAGGGTGTCCAACTCGGTACATTTTTTACTCTTCCATTTGCTAGTTCAGGAAAAATGGTGGGTGCATTTACATTTGTTTGTGGCTTCTCCACTACTTGTGCATCTTTCCAAGATGATTCCTTAATAAATTGAACATCTATTCTGATTATCAGCTCTTTAGTAAGTATATTATACAATCTGTAAGCTTTTGATATCTCAATATATCTAATGAAAATGCACTTCTCTCCTCTATTATCCCATTTTGATCTTTTGATCTTCTTTGGCACATGTGTTTATGCCACACATCCAAAAAAATATCAAGTGTTCTACACTTGGTTTTCTTTCACTTCATTATTCTTGAGGTATTTTGTTTCCCACACTCTTCACAGGACATCTATTCAACATATATATTATTTTCCTAACTACTTCTACCAAAAATTCATCGAACAACCCTCTCACTTTTAGCATACTTCTAGCCATTTATTGAATGGTTCTATTCTTTCTCTCTGCTACACCATTTTGTTGAGGTGTATACCTTGTTGTGAATTGATTCTTGATCCCATGTTTTTTACATAAGTTTAAAAATTCATATGATATATACTCTCCCCCTCTATCAGTTTTCAATGTCTTTATATCATGGCCACTATTCTTCTCAACCAGGGCCTTAAACAATTTGAATACCTTAAATGTTTTTGATTTATTTTATAGAAAATAAACCCATGTCCTTTTGCTGAAGTCATCAATGAAAGTGATGAAATATAAAATTCTATCCATGGAGGGAGTTTTCATGGGACCACACAAATCTGAATGTACTAGCTCAAGTGGTGAGTTTTCTCTCTATGATTTACCTAATGCAAATAATTTCTATGTTGCTTCCCCAGTATGCATGCGTCAAAAAAATTATCTGGTTGTTTAATAGGAGGAAATACTTCAAAAAAATTCTTATTATAAAGAACATGCAATCCACCATAACTCAAATTCCCATACCTGAGATGCCAGAGTGTGGATTTATCAATGGTTATTGTCTTGAACACTAATACTACACTTTGCATCCTCAAAGAGAACATTTTATTTTATGTCATCTACATAGCTGCAATCAGCTTGTTGCTTCCACCTTTCTCATATAAAACACATTCCCCATTCTCAAACTTCACCTTATATCCATTTTGGAAAATCTTCCCAATCCTGAGTAGATTATACTTCAATCCTGGAATGAAGAAAACATTATGTATATGTTTATTATCTCCTTGTTTGGTGATAATGGATATAATACCTTTACCCATCACAAGAAATTTATTGTTTGTTTCCATGTTCACTTTAGATCTGATTGATTCATCTATATTATTGAACATTTCCTTGTTTCCACACGTGGTTACTACAAACACTATCCACATACCATACGTGTTTGCTTCCTTTCTCAGGTACATTACAAGTTAAAAGGAAATCTACACCCATTTCCTTCTTCTCACAATTATCTTATTTTGCATTAGAGAAGATTGCATTATGATTATGATTTATCATATCATATTATTTATTTTTGCATTCATGGGCATAATTACCAAGTTTTTTTTAGTAATAACATTACACATTGGGTTTATCATACCTTTGTGAAGAACCACCTCTAGAAGTATTGTTGTTCCTGCCTCTACCTTTTCCTCTTCCCTGTGGCTCTTGATAGTGGTTGTGACTTCCACCTTCTTATTGGTTGTTAAATCTTCCTTTTCCTCTATTATATGCTCCTCTCCCCTACCTATAATATTTGTATTTGTTTTGAAGGCTTGTTCATTAGAGGAGCTAGCCAATCTACTCATCCTCTTTTCATGGGTTTGCAGAGAACCCATCAAATCATCAACAATCATTTGTTTTAAGTACTTAGACTTTGTTATCCAAAATTCACCCCCCAGGGTAATTTTGATAACATGCATTAAATTCTTCGGTCCCGAGTAAGGTAGATTGATTCAAGGTAAAAAATCATGTTTTTTGGGTCCCCTCAGTTTCTCTCTAACTCTCATGTCCAAGAAGAAAAGAGAAAGTTCTAAAAAAGGGTGAAAAATTTGCAAAAAACAAGCTTGGGGTAGAAAAAATCATGAAAATCAGCTAAGTCCTAGTCCAGGTGGCACTTGGGACAGTTGGGACATCGGGACGCGTGGGGCGCAAAAAGCTGAACCGTCCAGAAAAATGAAGAAAATTTTCCTAAGTCTTGCTTCACTCAGTGCGGGACAGCTGGGACAGAAGTACGCAGAAGATGTGGATCGGCCGGTTCGGCGTAAGTCAATCCATTTCAGGCGGTTCAGAGAAATTTGTCCCAGGAAGTCCGAGACACTTGGGACAAAAGTACGCTGAGGACGCGAACAGGCTGGTTCGGCCGAAACAAGAGACTTTCATCCAGGACATTTGGGCCAAAGGGATGTGTGGGACGCGAAAAGTTGAAGGAACTGAGAGCCAATCAAATCTTGCCACGTGTCTTCAACATAAAGAGGGGCAGGGAAGCCCGAATCGGGTGGATCGGAGAAATTTGTCCCAGACGGTTTGGGACATATGGGCCAAAAATACGCGAGTGACACGAAGACCCAAAAAAGTTGAGGACGAATCAGAGCGTGCCACATGTCCTAAGGCAGGGGAAGTTCAGAGCCAGGGAAAGACTTAGGAAAATTTGACAAAAGTCTTGGGCCAAGAAATTAAAAGACAAGGATGACCTCGTGCCCCTGTCCTCCAACTAGATCATGCCACGTGTCCCAAGTGGTGGGGTCGCAGGGAAAAAATGGAAAATTTTCTAAAAGTTATAAAAGTCAAAACTTTCAAGGGAGACCCATGGAAAAGTGGAAGAGAGAGAATTACACGGCCAATCAACGCCTAACACGTGTCATCCAAATGGCAGAGCGTGGGAACAAATTCAAAATCTATTTTTTGGGATGTTTTTTCCCTAAAACTTCAGACCCCGATATATTTTGATCCAAATCTCGGATTTGTGCATTCTTTATATCATTGGAAATCTTATGAAATTATCTATAGGATTCCATGGTCAATCTCTAATTTTGGTTTAGTTTGGAGAGAGAAAATTCAAAAACATTTCTGGTATGTGTTCATGGCCAGAAGTGACATTTCAGCGACCAAATTTAATACAGAATGGGTCGCACCCTCCTCATTTGGTCAAAATGACAGGGTATGGGTTTGTAATGTCCTCCATACTGATTTAATGCATTTGCAGTCAAGGAGGGATGGGATCCCACATTTTTTGTACGTTTTCTCTCTCATGGGCTCGACCCATGCAATGTAAAAGCCAAATTTGGCTCATTTTGGAGGGAGGATTACAAGTTGTTCATCTTTTCGGCTCTGCGCTCCCTTCTTTTCTTCTCTAGGGTTGAAAATGGAGTTCGAACCTCCTCCACTTCTCTGTAATGGCATTTCTTACCTTTTACTATTGAAATGATGTTCTGTGCAAACTTCTGAATCAACAAAAACGTGTTTTGTGATGCTTCTGTCCATCCTTGCTTGTTCTTTGCTTGTTTCTCTTCTTGCCTCTCTTCATTGCAGGTATTTGTGCATGTTCTAATGTTCATTACAGGTCTGGAGCTGTGTTCATGGAGTTTTGGGACATTTTCTATGTGAAATCTATCCTTGGGCCTGTGATGCATCTGTCCATCCTTCCCATCGCTCACCTCTCTTTGTTCCATGGCAGTTTTGATAGATGCTCAACATTCTCCTTCTTTGGTGTATCACCGTTTTAGTGTAGGATCTATTTTACCCTTTTCTCTCTCTCTCTCTGTCTTCTTGGCATGGTTAGATTAGGTTCAGATTAGCTTTCCTGCACTGGAATAGCTTGTGGCAGGTAGTTTAGGAGCAGGAACAAGCCTTCTCTGGAGATTCCTTTCTCATTTTCAAAAGTCCCACACTCATAGAAAGGATTCAATGTTGTGCAATCACACTGGATGCTAGAGTGATCAAACTAGAAATCTGATCAGCATCCAGGGGTGCTGTGATTTTACACTAACAGTTTTGCCTGTTCGGCCGAAACAAGAAACTTTCGTCTAGGACATTTGGGCCAAAGGGACGCGTGGGATGCGAAAAGCCAAAGGAGCCTAGAGCCAATCAAATCTTGCCACGTGTCTTCAACACAAAGAGGGATAGGGAAGCCTGAATTGAGCGGATCGTAGAAATTTGTCCCAGACGGTTTGGGACATCCGGGCCAAAAATACGCGAGGGACACGAAGACCCAAAAAAGCTGAGGATGAATCAGAGCATGCCACGTGTCTTAAGGCAGGGGAAGTTTAGATCCAGGGAAAGACTTAGGAAAATTTGACAAAATTCTTGGGCCAAGAAATTAAAAGACAAGGATGACCCCATGCCCCTGTCCTCCAACCAGATCATGCCACGTGTCCCAAGTGGTGGGGGCGCGGGGAAAAAATGGAAAATTTTCCAAAAGTTATAAAATTCAAAACTTTCAAGGGAGACCCATGGAAAAGTGGAAGAGAGAGAATTTCAATCCCAATCAACACTTGACACGTGTCATCCAAATGGCAGAGCGCGGGAACAAATTCAAAATCCGTTTTTTGGGCCGTTTTTGCCCTAGAACTTTAGACCCCCATATCTTTTGATCCAGAGCTCATATTTGCACGTTCTTTATATCATTGGAAAGCTTATGAAATTCTCTGTAGGATTCCATGGTCAATCTATAATTTTGGTTCAATTTGGAGAGAAAAAATTCAAAAACATTTCTGGTACGTGTTCATGGCCAAAAGTGACATTTCAGTGACCAAATTTAATACAGAATGGGTCACACCCTCCTCCCATTTGGTCAAAATGACAGGGTATGGGTTTGTAAGGTCCTCCATGCTGATTTAATGCATTTTCAGTCAAGGAGGAATGGGCTCCCATGTTTTTTGTATATTTTCTCTCTCATGGGCTTGACCCATGCAATGTAAAAGCCAGATTTGGCTCATTTTGGAGGGAGGATTACAAGTTGTTCATCTTTTCAGCTTTACCCTCCCTTATTTTCTTCTCTAGGGTAGAAAATGGAGTTTGAACCTCCTCCACTTATCTGTAATGGTGTTTCTTGCCTTTTTCTATTGAAATGATGTTATGTGCAAACTTCTGAATCAACAAAAATTTGTTTTGTGATGCTTCTTTCCATCCTTGCTCATTCTTTGCTTGTTTCTCTTCTTTCCTCTCTTTATTGCAGGTATTTGTGCATTTTCTAATGTTCATTATAGGTCTGGAGCTGTGTTCATGGAGTTTTGGGACATTTTTTGTGTGAAATCTATCCTTGGGCCTGTGATGCATCTGTCCATCCTTCCCATCACTCACCTCTCTTTGTTCCATGGTAGTTTTGATAGATGTTCAACATTCTCCTTCTCTGGCGTATCACCGTTTTAGTGTAGGCTCTATTTTTTCCTTTTCTCTCTCTCTCTCTCTCTCTCTGTCTCCTTGGCATGGTTAGATTAGGTGGTAGATTAGTCTTCCACCTTCTTACTGGTTGTTAATACCTTCCTGGCAAGTCCTTTAGGAGCTTGTACCAGCATCCTCTCCCCATACCTTTCTAACATTTGTCATTTGTATTGACAGGCTTGTTCATTAGAAAGGATTCAATGTTGCTGCATTATACTCATTCTTTGTTGCATAGAGTGATGCAAACTAGAACCCTGATCAGCATCCATTGTCACTGCATTTGATTTTAAGTCACTTACAGACTCTTATATCACAACCAAAACTAGGATCAAATTTGAGTAGAAGGCTTCTTAATACCTTCTAAATATGTTTCTGTGTCTCTTCTACCATATCTTCATTTGTCCTCATATGATTGACAATGGTCATAGTCCTTGTGAAAAAAGTCATTTATAGATTCTGAGTCTTTCATGAGAAGAGTCTTCAAACTCTCTCCTTAGACATATGTAATCTTAAAAACCTTCACCTTGTCACTTCCTTGATAAGAATTCTACAAGGTGTCCCAAGCTTTCTTGGAAGTTAATAGCTCATGCTATCTTTAGAAATATTGAATCTATGACTGTATCTCTAGATGTAGCTCAAAGATTTTGCATCCTTTCTTATATTTTCATTTCAAAGCATTCTTTTGTGCTTGTGTCAATGTACATTAAATACAACATGTTTTGCTACCTCTGTATATCCTCCTTCAACCAATTCCCATATGTTCTTGAGAAGAGAACAATGTATTCATTTTAATACACTCAAATGTCATATTTTTTCCCATCAAATATTGGGGTTTGTTGCCAAGATTTATTGCTGGAATCCATTACAATTCAACCCATAAAATTTAAAAAAAAACACAAACCCACAAAATATTGAGCTCTTGTTTGCTCTGATACCAAACTATTGGCAAAATTTAGTGCCAAATACAACCAGTAAGGGAAAGACACAACTAGAAACTACAAATAAAACACACACACACACACACACACACACACACACACACACACACACAAAATACAATTGAGAAATTTTAAAAACTTAGAGTTGTTGCTCTGTTTTTCAATTGTTTCTCTTCTTGTGTCCAAATCTTCTTTTCTTTTTCTTACAAAAATTTCCACTTTCACGAGCTACTGCTCTATCTTTTCTTTCCTCTTGTATTTTCCCTCTTTCTATTTCTGTGTTGCTGCACTTTTCTTCTTCTCTCCCTGCATTTTCTTCTTCTCCTTCACTGTGCTTCTGTAGTTCTATTTTCCCTCTCATTTTCTCCTTTGAGTTGCGACTCTTCTTTCTTCTCTTTTTTCTCTATTCTCTCTGCTGAGAATGTATGCTTTTAATTCTATTGCATATACATACATACATACATACATACATATATATATAACCCCCTTTTACAATTTTATCTGTTTCCCTAGTATATATATATAAATATTTACTTACTCTTTTACTCTTTTGTTGTAAATAATCCCCCGAAATAATATAAAAATACTGTTAGTGCAAAATCACAGCACCCCTGGACGCACATCAGGCTTCTAGGTTGATGTTCAGGCATCCAGTGTGATTGCACAACATGGAAACCTCTCTCCAAGCGTGGGACTTGTAAAACCGAGAGAGGAATCTCCAGAGAAGGCTGGTTCCTACTCCTAAACTACCTGCCACAAGATATTCCAGTGCAGGCAAGCTAATCTAATCCTAATCTAACCATGCCAAGGAGACAGAGAGAGAGAAGGGAAAAACAAGAAAAGCCTACACTAAAACGGTGATACACCAGAGAAGGAGAATGTTGAACATCTATCAAAACTGCCATGGGACAAAGAGAGGTGAGCAATGGGAAGGATGGATAGATGCATCACAGGCCCAAGGATAGATTTCACATAGAAAGTGTCCCAAAACTCCATGAACACAGCTCCAGATCTACAGTGAACGTTTAAACATGCACAAATACCTGCAATGAAGAGAGGCAAGAAGAAAACAAGCAAAAACAAGTAAGGATGGACAGATGCATCACAAAACACGTTTTGTTGCTTCAGAAGTTTGCACAGAACATCATTCCATTAGTAAAAGGAAAAAAACGCCATTACAGAGCAGGGATGAGGTTCAAACTCCATTTTCAACCCTAGAGAAGAAAAGAAGGGAGGGCCGAGTAGAAAGAATGAACAACTCTTTTTTTATATTTTTCCACTCCTTACAATATATAGGAAGAATGAGAGAAGGAAGAAAGAGGAAAGTCAGATCTCCTCCAACCACCTCCAGGTCGTATTTTAAATCATTGCATCATGGTAGAAGCGACGGATCCTGGCAAAACGGCGGGCTATCTGCTGCATTAAAACTGGTCGCTGAAATGTCACTTCTGTCATTACCACGCGTCAGATCTGTTTCTTGATTTTCTCTCTCTCTCTAGACTACACCAAAACTCGAGATTAGCCCCAGAATCATGTAGAGGATTTCACTAGCTTTCCGTTGATATAAGGAACATGCAAATCCGAGCTCTGGATCAAAAGATATGACGATTTGAGGATTTAGGGCACGGAACAGGCGAAAACAGATTTTTAAAATATTTTCCCGTGCATTGCCACCTGGAAGACACGTGGCAGACTCTGATTGGATGAGAAAGGTCTTCAGCCCATCGGGTTCGGGATTCTCCTCTCCATTTGCATCGGGTTTGGGAGGTGGCTCAACATATGTTTTCGCCCCAGGCTTTTCCGACTTGTTTCCCTGACTATGAAACCCGATTTTCTTTGTGCGTCGGGCTTTCCAACCCCTCCGACACATTTCTTAGGTGTCGGGTTTTTCAACCCTTCCGACATGTTCTTGCGCCATGTTTCTCCGTCGTGTTTTCCCGACTATGAAACCTGATTTCCTTTGTGCGTCAGGTTTGGACGACCCAACGACATATCCCTTTGAGTGGGGTTTTCGCTTGGATACGTGGCAGCTTCTCATTGGTTCGGATCAGCGCTCGAAAACTCGCCCTTTGACTTTTTGACTTTTTCCCTTGTGAGGACACGTGGCAGCTTCTGATTGGCTCTTAGCTCCTTCGCGTACTTCGCCTCCATTTGTCCCGGATGTCCCATTTGATTTTGGCCCCTTTGTGCTCATTTTGGCCGATTCGGCCGGTTCGGGCATTTTTGGCCCGCTTGTCCCACTTTGCTTCGGACTGACTTGACCCTTTTCGGCCGGTTCGGCCGGTTCGTGCCCTATTGTCCCACGCGTCCCAATTGCTTTTGGGCTCCTTGTGATGATTTCGCGTGATTCGGCCGGTTCAGGCATTTCGCGTCCATTTGTTCCATTCGTCCCGAACTGCCCCTTTGTGCTTATTTCGGCTGATTCTCTCTTGGTCAAACCAGCATTTCGTGCCCGCCGCGTACTTTAGTCCCACTTGTCCCAAATGCTTAGTGGGCTTCCTGGACTCATTTCGGGCGGTTTGGGTGGTTCGCGTACTTTTGTCCCATTTGATCCAACTTGTGCTGGATTGGGACTTAGCCGATTTTCACAAATTTTCTTGGTCCAAACTACTTGCTTTCTGCAACCTTCTCCACACTTTCTCAGAGCTTGTTCCTTTTTTCCTCGGCCAGGGGAGTTAGAAAATTACCTGAAGGGACCCTGCAAGCCTGATTTTTGCTCTGAATCAATCAATTTTCTTGGGATTTGGATATTCTGATGCATGTTATCAAAATTACCCTGGGGGGAATTTTAGATAACAAATACCACATATATATGGCCCCAACTAAAAACATGGCCAACTATTTAAAATGGGCCTAAAATATTTATGCATGACAATTAAGCCCAAAACTTTAAAGTCTGTTGAGAGGAGGGAGAAGGGAAGGCTACATAATGGCTCCATGTAGAAAAGCATTCATGGGGACTTTAATATTTTAACAACCACCAAAATCCAATGGCTGAAACAATTAATTAGGATGTCCTTGTGGTGGTTGGTTGAGGGCCAAAACAAGTTTATAAAAAAGGCTCGGGGCTCAAGATTATGGAGCCATAAAAAACATGACACCTCACATATCCTATAAGCAATAGTAAAATGTGTCTCCAAATGTTTTGAAACCAAATGAGTATTTTTTAACTAGTTCAACCTTAGACTTATCACTAACTGTTTGCATTTTTTTAATATAGACAAATGGTCCTGCCCATTATATCCCTAATACAGGAAAAATGGAATTTTTTGGATTCTCAGTTGATTCCCATATTTGGATTTTCTATAATCTTTCTCATCATATTCTTTACATGCACAATGTGTATGCCTGAGAAATAAGGATAAAATTAAATGAAATGATTATCATTTTACCTAATGTTGATGTAACGAAATCATGAGAGAAATAAATTTGAAGAATTTAGATAGATTCTAAGATATCATTGTCATGAAAAATAACTATTGAACAAAAAACAAGAGCTTCAAGTAGGAGATGGTTTAAATAGAATTCAAGATGAAGTTAATAGTAAGTGTGAACCTGGTCCAACATGAAGGTTAGAGGCTGCAATGAGGAAGAGAAATGACAAGGTGCTTTGGATCCAAAACACTACTAATGGACTATGTGCACAAGGGATTCATGATCAAGATTGAGAGGCCCGCGTGCAAACTGATATGGAGCAAAACAGTCCATATGAGAAAGATTGAGAGGTATGTGTGTAAACTAATATGGAGGAAATCAAATCCTAACAAGAAAACATGCCTATTGTGATGAATTTACTTATATCTCGAGTTAGAGATGGCATAAATCAAGTGACATTTCAAGCCATGCGATTAGTGGGAGCCTGAGTCATAAATGAGAAGCGAATAAAATCTTGAACTAGACTTGAAACATGTCTTGGTGATTGTTGGCAGCTATACCTATCTTACCCATGTAAACAAACTTGAATTTTTATGCCTAAACCATTATCAAGCCACTTGAATAAGCTTAAGAAAGGAGTTCATTAGATTGTGAGGTGAGCAATAGAAAACATAGGAAGCTCGTGATGATCTAGTTCTCAGAAAAACCATTGTGAAGCTCTAGCTTTTATAACGAGGCCAAGGTTTAATATTAGTGCATTCTCTCAAGAGCCTTGGCTACAAACAAGGACCATGAGATGATAGTGATCTAGCCTGAGGTGATAAGAAATTGAGAGGTGGTTGAGTGGTTAAACCAATCTCATGGCATAATAGCTTAGGTTCAAATGGAGATAGCTCGAGAGTATAAGAAAAGATAATAGTAGGTAACTTGATGGTAAGCAAAGCTTGAATGAGAACTAAGTTGAGACATACACACTAAATACAAAAGATCACATCTAATCCTAAAAAACTAAAAGAGATGAAGCTAATCACGAGAGCTCTAAGACATTAGGTGTAGTCAAGGTGCTATAAACAACAAAGTATGAAAATAAGACGTGAACTTAATAATGAACTAAGGGTTTGTATTTGTATTTCTTAAAGATCATGAGGTCATGAAAGAGGATAACTCAAATCTCATGAGATGGCATTGAGGTGATGTCAAAAACATTGAAGTATATTATGCTTGAGGTTTAACTAACAAAATGCTAGAGTAAGCTCAAACCAAGGACATCTATGATTTAATCCAGATGTTGAGTAGATCTCACCTTAAAGAAAATATGGTGTTAAAATAAGGTAGGACATATTCATACATCATAATTAAAAAGTATACAATGAGATGAGGCTTGAGTTGTTATGCATGTTCCAAAGTCGAGCTTGAACGTCCAAATTGTAGACCCAAGTCTTTCAAGTCTTGGAGGTCGCAAACTGAACGAGGAGCTGAATCCAGTGCTTGCGCATCAAATCAAGAACAGACTCATATGTTCATGTCGCGGACCTTATTCAATCGGGATATTGGATATTGCAAGCCGAGTAGAGAGCCTGATCCAATGCAAGCTCAAATTCAATCCAAGTGGTCAAGCTACGGACCTAAGTCGTCAAAGAACTCGAGAGATTGTGAATTGTACCGCAGGTTTGAACCAACAAACAAGGTGTAAGTGGTGGCAAGCTCTATTGCCCAATGGGCTTGGTTTTGTGGGTCCCTCTTGGCTTAAAGGTGGCTAATTTCTAGTTTCCAATCAAATAAATAATGACTTTATCTATTTTGAGTCACATTAATTCTTTCAAATTAATTGACTTTATTTAAAGTCATAACGTGAAAATAAATAAATTCATTTATGAATTAATTAGATATTAGAATGTGCAACTCGTGATGTCACTTAAGTGAATCTGACTCAAGTTGAGTCAAGTTTGGTTTTAGGTTGAGTTGATTCAAAAAGTAGTTATGTAACTAGTTCGGGTGAGAAAATATTAGAAAACGATATGAATCTCACTGTAATAAGGGATATCTTCTTCTTTCCGCCTTGCAAGGATTTGCTACAAATTTGTGTGTACATATACTTTTCTAATTTCATGAATGTGAAAGAATACAAGCGAGATGAAACTCACTCTATGGTTTTAAAGGTATTTGATTATGGAACTTGCTTTTCTTTTCATGGTTGAGAGATGTCATTAATACTCAAAATTCCTCCAATTTTGTGATACTTTAATGATGTAAACTTCTTATTGTGAATTTTTATAAATGGAATCTGTGCCACATGCATACAATGTGGATATTGTAAAGACTTTGTGCTTCTTTGTGATCTTTATGATTCATGTAGTTGTTGATTGTGTTCTTATCTTCATTTGAGAGAAAGGGTTACTACTTTGTATTTACCTCGAATTACCCAAATGGTCCTTTGTGTTTTGTCCATTGTGGGTTTCTCCCTACTTGTTTTGTCTCTCATCTTTTGCCTTTCTATTTTTTAATTTTGTTTCTTTTGTTCTTTTAGGTCAAAAACACCAAAACCCCCCAAAATAACCCTATCATACGAGGGAGTTTCCCCTTTCAAATGTATAGGAAAATATCTCATTTAATGGTGATTTCTCCCATGTTGCAATTTCATGCCATTGTCAATTGGGTAAGTCTATGGAATAATTAAAGAAACTAAAACAACATAAAATCTTTCCAATAATTTTTGGTGACCCTACTAGGGATTGAAGGCCTTCTGCATTCAATTCTATATCAAGGAACATCCCTTGGCATGGAGGTTGGTGACTCTACTAGAGATATGTACTTGGTGCCTTTATATTTTTGGTTCAAGGAATGGCATTGGTTTGACCCAATCCCATTTTTTGCTCATTCCTTGAGGACACTACTTTGGGCCTTTGGCCTTGGTCCACATTGCCTTGCCTTTGGGATTGAGAAAGAACATCCCAAAGTTTTGGGGAGATATATATCTTAAGATGTTGATAATCATCTTTACACATTAAATGTAGCTTGTAGTATCATGGTAGTTAGAAAATAAAATTTCTTTGTGAGACAAATGGATGTTATTTTTTGAAACCCTCATCGAACCCATTGTTTAATGGTTTCAACTTTTGGAGGATGGTTATATCACAGAATGGGACATCTTAAAGACCAACTTCTTGAAATGATTCAAGTGTGTTGTGGATGTGCATACACTATTGCTCAAAGTTTTCCAAGTTCAGAAGAAAGAAGAGGAGATGGTGTGATTCAAGAAGCTAATAAGATTGATTCCTCACACTAAACAACCAAGAACTAACAACAAAAATTTGCTTCTTTATTACCGACCTACATCAAAAATTTTATATATTAAAGAGAAACAAAGTTCCTAACCTTGGGACTGCACAACACCAAGTGGTTGAAATAGAAAATGAGTTGATCTTGTGTGGACAACTAAAGAAGAAGATTGTGAAACCTCTTTGAAATGGTTCAAATGATGGACTTGTCATGAAGAAACAAAAAATCATTATAGATTTTTTGCTTCCCCCACAGGAGAAGGTTCAATAAAGAGTTCCCAAACATGCACAACAAATTTGTACAAAAGAAGTGACGAACAATTGTTTGAATCTTAGTCTTGAGTGAACAAGATTCGTTTGGAAGACAATTGATTCAACCACAAGATAGGAAGTCTGCTGAGATGTACTATTTGCATTGTGAAGATAGTGATGATGAATAAAAAATACTCTTATGTGATGAAGAGTATCATACTTTTCCTAGTTCTTGTAGTAATAACAATCATGGTGTTGAAGATCCATACTTCACCTGTATTGTGTGGAAAAAATTTGGAAATATTTCTCATGAAGAAGAAGACAAATTTGGTGCTCAATCAATATCCCCCTCTTTCCTAGAGATGTATGTGTTTTACCGAAATGTTTGAAAGTGAATCTCTGGAAATGGAGTTTTCTTGCTTGCATTCACTCCCATAAATGGAAATCTTCACCATGGATTTTGATGAGAAACACATTACATTGGATAATGAATTAGAAGTGAATGTTTGATTCAAAAATTATACTCTTAGTTGTACAAAATGTATGAAGATGAACAAATATGCATACCACTGGAATATTAGATGTTTGAAATTCTAGAAGGTGTGAAAAAAGGAGAGCTCGTGGATGATCATTGGCTCAATACAAAGCTCAAGGGTTTATCCTCGGTCTCCCTATGGAAGTGTTCATGACGCATGGAAACGAAGAAATTGATGGCACTAAAACTGACATATCTATGTAAAGCTACAAATGGTACTTGACAGGAAATCAAGTCATAGTATCAACAGTGAAGCTCATACTGATTGCAGAAGCCACACAAGAGAAGTACGGGGAACTTGAAGTAATGATAAGCACGTAATTGAATCTTGATGTATCATAAAGTGGTCCTGAAGCTTATTCTAGGCTAGTTCTTAACAGCTTTTGGTGAATAATTCTCTCGTGAACAACTTGATGTTATCTTCTAGAGATGATTGAGTTATTGAATAGTTCTTGGAAGAGGAGTCAAGTTCATGTTTGACTTCACCTCTATCTACTGAATATTCCTGTCAAGATATTTTCTACTAACAGACACCAAAAATCTACACTTCCTCATCTTCGCTTAATTATCCCATTTTCATGTGTGATATATCACTATATTATATTAATTACGTCCATACCCCATATTTTCCACCTCATTCTAATTTAATTAAATACTTCTTTATACATATAATTATCATATTCCATGATATTATATAAATGTACCTAAGTTATTCCTTGATAATTATCATCTTGACACATCTATTAGGGATATGTTTATAAATCCCCCCATTATCCTTCAAAATCCTATAACAATCTTATAAAAATCCTAAACCAACCACTTAACACCTATAATAAAAAAATTAGATAATAATCCATCTTATTCTAAACAAATCTAACACCTCAACACTTTCAAACTAACATAACAAGCTTATCCCATGAAAACACAAACAAAAAGCTTAACTTAGTAACTAGTTTCTAAAGAAACTAGAAATAGGCCAAAATTGCCAGTGATTATTTAAGCCCAGTTAGCATTCCTTTTTTGGGAGGAGCTTCTCACATTATCGAGTCTAAATATTGTATCATATTGCATTATTTTGTTGCATCAACAAAAACGTAATACTATCTAAAATTTTCATCCCTCAAGTAATATTGTTAACCATTTTAGAGCCTGCGAGGATTGATAAATCACCATTAGGATGTAAATTTTACCCACTTCATTCATCATCTCCAATCAGAGAATTATCTTCTCACATTCTCGAGCCAGCACATTACAAAAAAGTTATTTCTTGTCATATTACATTACACCAATAACAAAACTTTGTTATCTAGTATTCACATCCATTCAACGACTTCGAAAATGGTTTTGGAACCTCCTGGGATTGAAAATTTTCCAACCAGCTGCAAGTCTCACTATTCTTCATTTATCATCTCCAAATCAAGGTCAGAAACTCCTCCCAACCATCATGATGCTATCCATGTAATTTTATCCCTTCATTTTTTCATCCTACATCATACTTATGCTTCTTTGAGTCTAATTTATCATGATTAATTAATCAAGAAATTAAATTTGTTAAACTATGTATATTCACCCTCGCCCTCTAGCAATTCCTTCAATCATTGGTGATTCATGTCTGTGAGGCCCTTTACCATATCAGTATGTCTTTTTTAACATCCAGAGATCAATTAACTATCATTCTAACTTTGTAGGTCCTTGTTAGGTCATACCAAGATCCCTTGAGCCATCCATAACATTTTTTTGATCATTTTAGTTAACTTATCCTTCTACTTGTCTTTGTAAGCATACAAAACTATTTAAATCATAGATCCTTTGAGCCATTTACAACCTATTTTCATTTATCTAATCCAACACATTACCTCGAATGCCTTTGTGAGCATATAAATTATCAATATCTAACCTCCTTTGATCCATATTTTGATTCCATAGACTCCCTTTGAACTAGGAATTACCATTAGACCAACATATATCCTTAAATCGCATCAATCTCTTTACGTTTGCATTAATTTATTATATTTTCTATCATTATTTTATCAATCATTATCATATTATCATTATTTAATTAGTTTCTAAATAGTAGATTGACATCCTTGCAAGGAAGTCCCTTGACTTCTAGGGGGTTGATTTAGCCAGGAAATCTGCCATATAATTGTCTAATCCCATCTTGTATAGTGTGTGTGATTGCAACTTTATTTTACAGGACAATATTTTATATCAATCATTTCACGGAATGTAACATCACATGTCATCCACGGGTATCTCTAAACCCTGTCATTTTGATGTTTGGTAAGTTCTATTATATTCCTTATTAGGTTAAGTTAAAGAGGTAAAATTTAATCTAAACATTTTTGCACGCCCGATGGGACCCTGTCTCTTGTTTATTTGATTTATTTTAACAGTAAAATAATATCTTTTTTTTTTCTAATTCTCTGTGTAAAAAAAATTACCTGCGATTGGGAAAATCACCTGCAATTTCCCTGTGTATTTTTCAAAACCTAATAATTTACTTTTTTCTTCTTGTCTTTTGATTTCTACTTTCTATTTTTTTAAATATTTTTGTAGGATATTGTTTCTAGAAGGCTCATTTACTGGATTACTGGAATTGTTTATTTCATAAGTAGATAAAATAAAAATAAAAAAGGATTTTTTATTAGAGGTAAGTCCTAATCCTTATTTTTTGTTTTCTATACTGCATTTTCTCTTGTTTATTCTCATCAAAAGTAATCTTTAATTTTGGGCTTAAAATGACAAAAAAAAAATTTCTTGATCACATAGTTTTAAGTAGGAAGGTAAATTTGTTGCATTCAATTTTCTTTCCCCCACACACAACCAAACCAATTAAACAAAAAACACATTCAAAACAATTCCTAGTCAGGTGGGATACCTACTTGGATTTGATCACCAAGAGGAGAAGCCTATTCGGTGTTTTGGTTGAGTATAATCTCATGTTTGTTCGTATATATTGGCTCAGCACCCGATTCCCTTATCATAGTGGGACCGTGAAGTGAGGGGGTAGGCCCCAATACCATGCCTACACTGGCAACAGTACAAATTTGGGCCTCACGTACCTTTAGGTATATCAAGGAATCCATTCAAAACATTCCTAAAACCAATCTTAGACAACCATTTCCTAGGACCTTTGTTATCCATCTTACACATTTCACCTTTTCTTAATTAATTTAAAATAATTAGAACATTATTATGTTCAACTTGTATGTTAAATTTACAAATTATTTAGGGATTTTTTTTGTATTATTGATGATTAATTATCATGGCTCAACTTTCTACATCAGTATATCACCTAAATCACTATGCATCTTATTTACAATCAGCTTCAACTACTCCAACATATCTTCATCCTAATCAATTCAAAAACATCTCTTATATACGATCTAGTCCTTATCAAACTTATCAACCCATCACATCTTATTCAACCTCGTTTATCTCTAGCATATTCCCACAACCATCTACACCATCTTATCTCCCTTATGGATAACCTACATACCAACCAATATAAGAATCATACAAAAATGCCATTCAACAACCCTCTGGGAATCTGTCACATCCTTCTTCTCCCATGTCAAGTGTATCACAGAAAATGGTATTTTCTACATCCCTTCATCTCAATCTCACAAAAATTATAATATCACTTACCCCTTATTCAATCAACCTATCTCAACTTTAATATCTCTCTGAATACCTCAGACATCTCAAACCCACACACACATCCCATCTTAGGCCCAATTATTCCCTCTCATTCAACAAAAACAACCCATTCAATATTTTTACACTTTTTTCTCAACCTAATTTAGAATATTTCAACCTACTTTACAATCAGTATCATTTGAGGCCAATCCTTATCAAATCCCACATCAAACTCTTCTATAGAAGATTTATTCTAATCCATAGTCAAATCAATCACGTTCTCCTCCATACTCACATGTTAATTATTTCATGTCTAATCCCATGAATGATACTTTATAAGCCATGTCTAATAGGTTAGACCGTTTAGAATTTACTTCTGTAAAGCCCAAACATGTCCTCACTTATGATGAGGTTTGTAATGAACCCATCCATCCATTAGTATCATGTAAATAATACCCTCTGCATTAGGAATTTCTTCAGTTCACCTTTTTCTATGGCTAGGAGGATCCTCAACAACACATACTATCTTTCAAACACTCATGATATCCTATAAGTCATAATCAATATCATATCCTTAGAACCTTTCATATGTTACTAGCAGGAATCACATTGGATTGGTACACCTCACTTCCTTGACACTCTTTGGTTTCTTTCACATAGCTAGCCATGTTATTCCTCAATCACTTTGCTGCCAATGTCACTCATAAAATCATTGTCTCTGATCTTGCTACCATCA
The DNA here is from genome assembly GCA_019776745.2 of Taxus chinensis. NCBI lineage: Eukaryota > Viridiplantae > Streptophyta > Pinopsida > Cupressales > Taxaceae > Taxus > Taxus chinensis. The sequence continues at coordinate 484,897,009 of CM034149.1, read as the reverse complement.
AACAATCTGAAAATGAATCCTTTTTTGAATTTATCACTATATGGAAAAGCATTGTCAATTAATTTTCCTTTCCACTTTTACAATCAGAAATAATTGAGTTAGTTACTCGATCATGTTCTGATCACATCTCATCCACTCTTCAAATCCATACATTCCAAACTTTTGATGAATTCTTTTCCATGGCCAAGAAGTTATAAATCCAAGCCCTTGAGGAGGCCCATCTTGATTCTCTATTTACCTATGAATCCCCTAGGACTTCCTATGATTAAGATCAATTTGCATGTGACTCACCTAGATCTTATCATAATGAATATATCACATATGATGACTTTACTTGGCTTCCTGATCCAACACCCTCGATTGAATTAGTTCATATGGATATTATGCATCCTTCTAGTTATACCATCAATGATATTACACAATTTTTCCCCCATGAGGATACCCCTTCATTTTTTGTGCTTCCTCTCAAATATTCAACACCCCTAGATCCTCCTTCCAATGATACTCATACATTGACATTACCAGTGTCCCCTATTCAAACACCTATTACCTCCTTGCAATCTTTGGATTCCACTTTAGAATTCGTTACTAAAGAAGCCTTTTTAATTGAAAATATCGATATTCCACCATTCATTGAACTAATCAAAGAATTAGAAAACTTATTTAATCCACTTCAATCATCTCTAGAGGTAATTTCTCCTTCATCTGATTCCAATCCAATCTTATTTATAGCTCATTACTTACCATCCAACACTGAACCTTGTCCTAAATAAGACACTATGCAATCAAATATCATCACATCCAAAACTACACCCTCATCATCTAATGTGATTCTTTCTCATAGATGTGAAACAAATGTTACAGAATCAAAAACCTGTCACATCCACCTCCTCATTCTCATCGTCTATCATAAATACTCCTCTCTTTCCTAAAATCAAGGTTACAAATCCAGAGTGTGCATTATTAGAATTGCCACCTATTTTGGGACCCCATCCTTTATCTCAATACTACACACAGTCATACCCTATCCATCCCTCCTTGTCCATTTTGGGACCTTATCCCTTATCCAATTTTATCAACCCCTTTCTTGGGTCACATTATCCTTCTTATAAACCTTAAAATATTCCTACAATTTTACAACACCATATGACATTTAATCCAATTATATCTAAACAAAAAATGCATCCTACTAAGTGTTCTCATAAATCAAAACCAAAATCAAAATCCATTAATTCAAACCATCCAAAAGAGACTTATACTAATATCCTTGAGAAGATCATATAAGCATCTCTTATCACATTACCACCCATCAAAACACCTAATCCACACATTCAAAAACCTGCATGGTATGACCAAAAAAAAACTTTTTCCTATCATATAATCCCAGGTCATGATACAGAAAGTTGTAAAGTGTTAAAATTCATAATCCAACAAATTTTCCTTGTTGATGATCTTCTCCCAAAAGAATATCATCCTAAGTTATCACCAACACCTTTATCCCCATTAATACCCTTACCGACATATGTAGGGAAAGTGGGACATCCTTCTTCTATCATCAACAAATTTTTTTCAGAAACCTCCTTAGCGCCTTCCATTGAAGGTCAATCAATTTTTTAGAACCTTCAATTAAAGGTAAATCAATTTTTTTAGAACCTTCAATTAAAGGTCAGTCAATTATGTTATCACCTTCCCTTGAAGGTCCATCAATCCCATTAGCAACTTCCATTGAAGGTCCATTTACCTTGTTACCACCTTCTATTGAAGGTCCATATGCCTTATCAACACCTTCCATTAAAGTTTTGTCAAACTCATTAGTACCTTCCTTTGAAGGTCCCTCAATCATGTTAGGACCTTCCCTTGAGGTCCTATCAACACTATCAATACCTATACCCAATACACTAGCGCTATTGTCATCATCTCCAAAACTAGGGATTCTTCTTCAATTAGGTTTCTAAAAATCCATGTTATATGTCTTATTGTCACCATAAAAATAAATTCCTTCATCTCAGAACATTATGGCTCATCCACCTATATGAACACAAGATCAATACATATGAAGAAAAGTTAAAACCACAGTCTCGACAACTCCTTCATTAAAGGTTCTGCATCCCCATCTATTTACCATGTACTCAATCAAGCAAAATAAAATAAAAAAATCATCCTAAAAGTATTATTCCTTTTAACACGTGTTATCTCTATCCACTATGTTATGTTAGGAGGAATAATATATATTGAGAACTTGAAAATATCACTTCACATATCCTCATTAACTTAATTTATCAATTCAAATGAAAATTTCACTCAATTAGAATGGAGTAAATGTGGACTTGGTTCATACATCATCACTCATAAGTATGGGTTAGGAGAATATCGTCTTGCTTCTCTTGATGGTGAATTTGAAAATGAACCACAATATTCCTTGCACTTGCATCCTTTCTACTGTCAAATAATTGATCATCATGATAGTATTTATATTTTATCAATCCATTAAAACCATCCATCATATCCTAAAAATACCTAGTGGTTATCTATCACTGTACTGAAAATACCTTAAATATGAACACCACAACTCTATTCATGACATGGATAAGTTCCTCTTTAAAATAAACCCCTTAAAATCATTACACTCATCCATCTTGTACCAACTAAAAAAAATTACATGGGGTAAAAATATGTAGATGATATATGCATCTCCTTCCCTCCTTGAAATGGTTTATTGGGATTTTTCTCTTAGCTCAAAAATCTATGTAACAAAATTATTTGGATGCATCTCTTAATAGTTAAAACATAATAGACTGATCCCTTGAAAGAAAGTTACCATAAAAAATTATAGACCGATCCTAGGAAGGATGACTATCTTACAAGAATAAAAACAATGTATACCATACCCTCGAAGGATGGCTACCCATAGATAAGAAAGGCTTTTTCACAAAATATATCAATATTAAAAGCATCTAGGAAAGATTCTCGCATTGATTAGATTTCCCATTAAAAAAACTTCCCACATTGATCAGTTTGCTTCCAAATCAAAAATGTAAAGCTGGGGTATTTCCTTATGAAAACTTTGAAAAGTATAATCCATTCCCCCCTCATCAATCTACATATATAAAACTCCTTTCATGTCCTAGGAAGGTACATGTATTTTGTCTTACACTTTTCAATTTTTCATAACTAATCATTGGTAGATTTATTTAACAGTTGATAAAGGCTAAAAGTGCACATGTTTTCACACTTTTAAAACCATCATGTATGTACCAAACCCATAGTGGGAAAATCATTCCATTTTTACCCAATTCTACTTAGTCACATTTTTTATCGCATTTTGATATATCACATAATTAAACCAAAAGAACATATCATATAACACATTGAAATCCAAACACATAACATCATATCATATACTTATCAAAATCCATCTAAACATCAACATATTCAAATTAAAATATATATAAGAGCATACATCTTAAGATCAACACATAAAAGATAAAAAACAGTATAAATCAGAAAACCTCATCATCATCATCATATATATTGATAAAATCCATATACATCAATATCAAAAATAATCTTATAAGATTCATGTCAAAAAAATACATCATACAAAGATTGGATTCCATGAGACATATAACTACATATCAAGAGTCTGTAAACTGAAACTCTCCAAAAGACTAGCAAGGTAGAGTTTTACTACCCTCTCCTCTCTACGCACCTCCACCTCTAGCCTCTTTTGCACCACCCATAACACCTATATCTCCTCTAGATCCCCCTTTTCTATCTCCCACTCACTCAAGTCTCTGAGGTGGGTGACCTACACTCGTGCCACTAGTAGTAGGACTTGCTGCCCTACCAATCAAATGGTCGACACAAAAAACTACATCTAGAAAATCACGAGTCACCATATCAATATAATATAGTAACTCAGCCTACAAATACTCGTAGTGAGCCATAGAAACTATCTCAAACCCTATAGGTGGTCTCTATCCACTAGCATGTGGCCTCGCTTCACTAGCCCTAGGTCTCTACCCACTGGCATGCACTCTCTAAGCCATATCAGCTAACTCTGCAATAGAAATATAAGGCCCGATAATCTATAAGGCCTTCCTAATCCCATCTCTAACCCTTATAACAATCTTTATCTATAATAGCATGAGTTAGTTATACACTAAGTCCATCTCGCTCAGTGATCAAGCCATCCCGCTTAGCAATCAATGTGAATCAGATGCTAATGAGGTCATGCCTCTCCCTCCTAGCCACATCTCTCTCACCTTCAACTATGGCCTTCTCATTCGTCACTACTGCTATAGTTGTAGCCAACTTATCATCACCATACTCCTCACTATCATCATCATCCATCTCTATTTTCTCATGTACTGATCCTCTTTCTACCCAAGAATGCACTTGTCTAACTCTCTTTATTTCTCTATCTAAGACTTGGTCCCTATCAAAGCTCCTCATTACACAGGTCCACCATACTGTATACTCAGGGGTGACCCTCGTGTCATCAACTGGGACAATATGACCCTCATCATTAGAACCCATGGCTCCCTACTGATCAACAATAGCCTCATCCTCTATCACAACTTCCATAAGGGTCTCTGTGTCTCCATCCTCCCATATATAATAAATGGGATCCTATGGCACTCCCTACACAAATCCAAATTATCTCCTCACATGATCAAAACAGAGAATATCATTCTCACCTAGTCGATGAGCCTACACCCATATAGACTGCTGCAAACTAACCAACTCAGGAAAAATATTAAAATATAGGTATGAACTCCATTCCACATCACTAATCTGCAGCCCAGACAATAGTTCTCTATAATATCATGATCTCCTCCTCTTCAACCTTTGGTCAGCATCCTCCCTCCATCTCATGAAACCAGGATGCTCATCACCAATCACCCTAAGCAATCCCACTGGTTGAGAAAATGCAATGTGCTCGAAATCCCAAGCCTATAGTAAGAATGAAATATCAATACCATGTCTCTTCTGGACCTTCCAGGCCCACAACTCTCTATATGTCTAAGTAAGTAAGGTAGGACCCCACTCAAAACTGGTATGGTGCTCCATCATCTTAGCCACAACTCCTATCATCATCCAAGGAAATTGGGCACCTCCTAAATTTGGTAGAGCATAACAAATAATGGTTATCATCATCAAGGTCATCCGAGTACGACCCTTTGTGTTAGGTGAATAAAGTTGGCCATAGAAAAATTCTCCTGACTCATATCTAACATCGGCCACATCTTCTCCACATAATCTAGTCATCACTCCATCTCTTTCCTCCTCAGTGATGATATATACACCTGATCCATGAATAGGCACCCTCAGGATGTGGTGTACATCCTCTAAAGTAATCATGATCTCACTGGTAGGAAACCAAAAAGTATTGGTGGAAATATTCCACCGCTCTAACAAGGCTAACATAAAACTCTAAGACTTGTGTAATAGACAAAAATGCCTAATGGCACCAAGGCCTACAACCTCAACACGCTCCCAATATTCATTAGACATATCATCTCTCACCTCATCCAAAATCAATGGTATATGATCACGAAGCATCAACTTCGCGTCCACCTACAAAATAAAAACAAATTAACATTAATACCATTATTAGGAAAATAAATGATAAGAATCATTTAAAACATATCAAAATTTCATCCACATCAACATCAACATCATCACCAAAAAAATACGAACAACATCTAAATTAAACGACACATCTCACATTTTAAAACATGAAATTCCATATTCAAAGGAAAAAAGGAAATTACAAAAAAATACTAAGTTATCAAAATTAATGTTGTCACAAAACATAATTTGATCAATATCAATTACATCCAACATTAATATAAATATTGAAACCACAAACACTATATAGGACCCTAAAACATTTCCAAAAAAATCATGAAAATAACTACAAAAGAAAAGTTGTCCACAAATTAGGTGAATTTCTGATGATTCACTTTAATCACCGGTGATTTCCTGAATCACTGATGATCCCTACGATTTTTCCCTAGGGTATCCATATGGCACCCAAAACGGTAAAAACACTCAAAATTCACAAAAATCTACAAAAAATGATAGAAGCAAGTGGTAAATCACCTACCTCAACCATCGTGGGCTTCTTTTGCCTACTCAAAGTCACCATTTTGTCCAAATTTCACCTTTCACCCTCAAAAATATGTTTTCCCTGTGCAGCTTACACTATCAAGTAGTTTTCATAGTGTGGTGAAATGAACCCGTGACTTGGCTTTTATAGCCCAAATTTTACATCGAGGGAATCTTCAGTGATTCCTTCAATCACAGAAAATTTTCCTATAATCACTTACAAATCATACGTTATTGGCATTTGTGCCCATTTTTGTCCTAAATCATGGAAATCACAATTTTCCACAAGTGTGTCACACTTTCAGTAGACCCAAGTCCTCAAAACATTAAAACAAACAAACAAAATCAACACTAGGACTTTTCATTCATCTGTGGGATGTGTTCCCTTTAGCCCCCATCACTTGAATTTACCCATTTATCATGCATACCTTCACAGATCATATGGCTATATATTTCAGACCCTTTGGTTCCCCTATCATTTGTTCTCTTGGTAGTACATCTTGGTTTGGTACCCCCTCGGATTGGGGTAACTTTTTTATGAAACACATGACAAATGCACATGTGTTCCCTATGTTGCATTGTAATGGATCACCCATACAAAATAACTTCTCATCATTTTTTTCTAATGCTTTCTCCGTAAGACGTCAAACAAAAAAGGGAAAATGTAGACACCAAAAATATACACTTCCTTGTCTTCACTTAATTATCCCATTTTCATTCGTGATATATCACTATATTATATTAATTACGTCCATACCCCATATTTTCCTCCCCATTTTAATTTAATTACATACTTCTTTATACATATAATTATCATATTCGATGATATTATATAAAGCTACCTAAGCTATTTTCCTTGATAACTATTATCTTGACACATCTATTAGGGATATCTTTATAAATCCCCCCATTATCCTTCAAAATCCTATAATAATCTTATACGAATCTTGAACCGACCACTTAACACCTATCCTAAAAAAATTACATAATAATCCAACCTATTCTAAAAAAATCCGAAACCTCACCACTTTCAAACCAAAATAAAAAATTTATCCCTCAAAAATGCAAATGAAAAGATTAAGTTAGCAAATGGTTTCTAAAGAAACTAGAACTAGGTTGAAATCACTAACGATTGGTAAATCACCAACGATTATTTAATCCCAGTTTGCATTCCTTTTTTGGGAGGAAATTATCACATTCTGGAGTCCAACTCTTCTATCAGAGTGCATTACTGTGTTACATCAATGACAACGTAATACTATCTAACATTTACATCCCTCAAGAAATTTTGTTGACCATTTTGGAGCCTGACATGATCAATAAATCACCATCAAGCTGAAAATTTTACCCGCTTCAATCATCATCTCCAATCAGACGATAATATTATTGCATTCTCAAGCCAGAACATTCTAATAGATTTCTTTCTTGTCATACTGCATTACACCAACAACAACACTTTTTTATCTAACATTCACATCCATTCAACAACTTCAGCAATAATTTTGGAACCTATTGGGATTAACAAATTTCCAACCAGCTACAAGTATCTCCATTCTTCATTTATTATCTCTGAATCAAGTTTAGAAACTCCTCCCAACCCTCATGATGGTATCCACGTAATTATGTCCCTTTATATTGTCATCCTGCATTATATTTATGCTTTTGTGAGTCTAATTTATCATGATTAATTAATCACACAATCAAATTCATTAGACCATGTATATTCACCCTTAATCGCTAGTGATTCCTTCAATCACTGGTGATTCATGTATGTGATGCCCTTTACCACATCAATCTATCTTTTCTGACATCTAGAGATCAATTAACTATCATTCTACCTGGGAAGGTCATTGTTACCTCATACCAAGGTCCCTTGAGCCATCCATAACATTTTGTTAATAACTTTAATTAAATTCTCCTTCTACTTGTCTTTGTAAGTGTACACAACTATTTAATTCATAGATCCTTTAAGCCATTTACAACCTATTTTCATTTATCTTATCTAACGCATTACCTCGTACGTCTTTGCGAGCATATAAATTATCAATATCCTTGCTACTTTTGAGACATATTATGATTTCCTAGACTCCCTTTGGACTGGGAATCACCATCATACCAACATATAGCCTTGGACCACGTCGATATATTTTCCTCTGCATTAACTAGTTATATTTTCTATCATTATTTTATCAGTTATTATCATATTATCATTATTTGATTAATTTCTAAACAGTGGATTGATATCCTTGTAAGGAATTCCTTTGACTTCCAGGGGCTGGCTTTAGCCAGAAAATCCACCATATAATTATCTGATCCCATCTTGTGTAATGTTTGCGATTGCAGCTTTCTTTTACATGAATAGAGTTTATATCATTCATTTCACATAGCACAACATCACATGTCATCCACAGGTATCTCTAAACCACGCCATTTTGATGTTTGGAAAGTTTTTTTATCTTTCTTATTAGGTTAAGTTGAAGAGGCAAAATTTACTCTAAACATTACTATTATGAAGAAAACAATAATGCATTTGTGGAACTTGTTGGTCATGGATCAAATATGTAGACAAAGAAAACTGGCATTTTCTTACTTCAAGGCCTACCCAAGAGTGATAAAGTCCAAGAAGGAGAATTTTTTAATATTTTTTATTGAGAGGAGGAAATTATGGAATACTTCATTTCAAGTTTGTATTCAAAATATGAATGGAACCTACATATGTCATAAACTACACATTGTTGAAGAAGAGAAAATTGGAGAAATCAAAAGCCTTCCTGAAGATCTTGCCAAAGAATAGTGAAGGTACAAATGTGAGGATACCGTCAATACATCAATTATGCAAGTTGATGCCTGAATGGACACAGAAGAAAGGTGAAGGATTTGTTCTAGAACATCCATGCCACAAAAAGGTACGAGGAAACAATTTGGTTAGTGAGAGTTCATTGTTCTTCATCTTCATATTTTGAACGGAATTTTGGTTTCCATCCTTCTCCTTCAAATCACAGTCATGTGCCTAGTAAATTTAGATATGCTGTGTCTCCTTTTGTCAGTTGACTATATTCAACCCATGCCAACTCTATGAGTGCAATCTGTTTTTCGCAAAGGGATCTACTTCTCCAAGCCTGTTAATGGGTTTGCATGACCCTTACCTTGCTCATATTGTCTTGTCTACATAGTTTGTCTCCCTTTCCTGTTTTGTTCTGTTTTCCATTGAATGTGTGCATGTGTTTTCAATAAATGCAGCAGTGAGTTAGTAGTTTCTTGCTTTCTTTTCCTCTGCCCAATGGATAAGGCACTGATCTGAAATAAAGATTCTAGGTTCTCTTACATTTTGCAAGGGAATGCGGTCCCCAATTAGAGCCAGTTGTTGTAACTGAAAATTGAAATTTTTGAAATTTTGCCAAATCCTTTCAATTTTTGTTCCAACACGTTGTCACGTTTTGGAGAATAGTTTCAACTGTTAATACACTACCTTTTCAGCTAGTGTTACATGAGTTTCCAGTTGAAAGATGGTCCATAAGAGGGGCATTCAAGAATGAATAAAAGGGGAGTATATTTTTTGCACTTATAATTAAATGAGGGAGGCATGATTGAAAATGTCTAAAGACAATGATAGCAAAAGTTGGGGTTTTATTCACACAGTTTTCCAATTTCAAAAATAGTTAGTGGAAGCATTAACTCCAAGTTTCCCTTTCCTGAGATAGATAAGAAATATTGACAATCTTTTTATGATATTGATAAAGTGTGTTATTCAGGCCGAATCCCTGTCATGTGTATACAATGGAACATTTTAGGAAACAATTACCCTCTTCGCAAAATGTGACTTCCATTTCAAAAGACCCACCATCCGCACATATCTGATAAGCATTAGTCAAATGTGTTTCCATACATTTTGAAACCAAAGTATTTGTTAACTAATTTAAACTTGGACTTCTCACCAAGTGCATGCAAATTTTTCAATATAGCCAAATGGTCACACATGTTGTATCCCCAACATAAAGAAAATGTAAGTTTTGGGATTCTCATCCGATTTCCATATTTTGAATTTCTATAAGTTTTCTAGTCATAATTTTTGCATGCATGTTGTGTATGCCCAAGAAATAAGAATGCCATTAAGTGAAATGGTTATTGTTTTACGAAATGCTGATATAATGACATCATGAGAGTAACAACTTTGAAGAATCTAGAAAGAGTCTGAGATATCATTGGCATGAAAAATAATTGTCAAACGAAAAGCGAGAGCTTCGAGCAGGCAAATAGAATTCAAATTGAAATGAATAATAAGTGTGAGCCTGGTTGGACGTGAAGGTTAGAGATTGCGGTGATGAAGAGAAATGGTGTGACTTTGTGTGTGCAACCGAAGCCCTATGACCAAACTATGTGCACAAGCCAACCATGAGCAACACTAAGAGGCGTGTTTGCAAACTGATATGGAGCAATACAAATCCCAACAAGTTCAAAACATGTCTGAGGTGATGCAGTTTCACATAACTTGAGTTTGAGATGACATAGATCAAGGAAAGGTCAAGCCACGAGATTGGTGGGAGCATGAGTCATAATCGAGAAGTGAATAGAAGCTCAAACTGGACTTCAAAACATGTATTGGTGATCATCGGTTGCGATGTATAGGTTGCAAGCGTAAACGAAAAAATTGGGGTTTGATGACCAAACTGTTCTCAAGCTATCTGGATAAGTTGGAGAGAGGAGCTTGAATGGGAACGAGTGAAGTGTTTGTGAAGTCCACACGAAGAACTACATCTGAAGGTGCAGGCTGCCATGTGAGATCAATCAAACATAAATATGATGGAGAGCTGATACTATGATGGAGAGTTGATGCTATGCCAAACAGTCCTTGCGTGATGGTGTGATGAAAATTAATGGTGATAATAGATGGAGGATCTTGAGCATGCACCGGGGAGTCACATGCGTGGTTCAAGATGGAACAACTTGGGATTGAGCACCTGAATGAATGATGGAGCTGAACATGAACTAAGTTGAGGATGGTGGAGGAGTATTTATCAGTGAACAAGACAAACCCACAAAGGCAAATGTATATTAGTTCTATCGTTGACGTATCACACGAAAGATGGCAAGAAGGTCATCCTTGAAGAATTCGATCCATTTGTATGAAGCTAGTTGAACCAACTCTGACCTGCAACGAGATGCTAAGGCAACAAACCAAGAATGCAAAGGAGCTCCCAAAACTAAGCCTACACAGTAAAGAGATGAGTTGGCATCATCGCTCAAAGAGGAAGAGTAATGTATGAAAAGAGAAGTGCAAGGCCAGAAGTGGATGCAAAACTGGGTATGCAATCAACTGTAAGAAGGGTGGAATACAAGCCTGAAATTATGAAGGTGAGATATAAAGATACTGCGATCCGAAACACTTAAAGCTTGCAAGCGACCCAATTCAAGTAGTGACAACCACGAATGAAAGCAAAGGAAGGAAGATGCAAGATATCTCAATGTAATGGAACGACACATTTGGAGCTTGATAGAGGTTGAGATACAAACCTGAGCCAAACCAACACCTGTTGAAAGAGCTTGCGATTAGGACGAGGGCAAAAACCAAAATGTGCACATGAACATTGTTGAAGCCAAAAACTTGACGTCAAGCTCGTCCCATTCGAGACAATTGAGATAGAGAGGAGCTAGAGTCGAATGCATCCCATGGTTGAGTTCAAATTGTGGATACCTAAGTGATGGTGCTTGTAGGAGTTAAATGAACTAAGATGGTTATTTGAATGGCAAAGAAGGTTGAGTGTTAAAGACATTGAAGTCAATCTAGGAGATGTGAAACTAAGTTGGTGCGTGAAGACAAAACATCAAGGTGACTGCATGCCAATACAAGGCGTAATAAAGCCGACAAGATGTTGAAAGTTATGACGAGACAATTGGGAGAGTTTAGGAATGTGCAAGATTGAGCTCATATGATGGTGAAGTCGATTCGTCAAAGGATCGAGTTGAGCATGAAGTTGAAGTAGTACAAATGCGATTTAGATAAAGCTTGTAAGGAGTGGCGAGGTCCGAAACTGAAAGTTGAAAGTCTAGCTCATTGGAGTGTGAGGTGAGTAATATAAGGCATAGGATGTTCGTGATGATTAAGTTCTCAAACAAACCTTTATGAATCCTGCGCTCGAATAATGAAGTCAAGGTTGAATATTAGTGCATGCTCTAAAGAGCTTGTCTGCAAACAAGGACCATGAGACTATAGTGATCTAACATGAGGTGATAAGCACTTGAGAGGTGGTTGAATCGATCTAGTGGCGAGATAACCCGAGCACGAATGGAGATAGTTCGAGCATAGAAGCAAAGCCAATAACAGACGACTTAATGGTTAGTGGAGCTCGAATGATAACCAAGCCGAGGCCTACACTCTAAATATGAAAGATCACACCTAGCCTTGAAAAAGTAAAGCAGTTGAAGCCGATCACGAGAGCTTGTAAGATACTATGCTAAGTCAAGGGGGTGCGAATAACAAAGTACAAAATAGAGATGTGAATGAAATAGGGAACAAGGGGTTGAGTTCACATTGCATGAAGAACATGGGGTGACGAAAGAGCATAACTCAGTTCACGAGATGACACTGAGTTGATGTTGGAAATATTGAAGGAGATGATGCTTGAGGTTCAACTAACAAAATGTTGGAGGAAGCTCAAACTCGAACTAAGGTGGTCTATGATTTGATATAAATGTCGAGCAGAGCTCGCCTTAAAGCAACCAAGGTGTTAAATCGAGTTGATGCATCTTGTAAGTAAAAAGCATACAAGAAGCTGAGACTAGAGTTGGTGTGCGAGTTCCAAAATCAAGGTGAATCTTTAAACTATGGACCCAAGTCTTCCACGATTGGGAGCTTGCGAACCGAACCAAAAGCTCAATCCAATGTGTGCACATTAAATCAAGAACAAACTCATATGTCCAAGTTGCGGACCCGGGTCAATCAGAAGATCGCGAACTAAATAAAGGGTTCGATCTAGGGCAAGCTCAAACATGAGCCAAGTGGTCGAGCTAGGGACTCGAGTCATTAAAGGAACGGCGAATTGCAATCCATACCCATTTCCCTTTAGAAGACAAGGTGAAAGTGGTGGCGGACTCTATTGCCTAGTGAACTAGGTCTCGTGGGCCCCACTAAGGTGACTAATTTCTTGTGGCCAATTGAATAAAAAATGACTATCTATTTTGAGACGGATTAATTCTTTCGAATTATTTGACTTTAATTTAACATCATAATGTGAAAATAAACCAATTCATTTATAAATTAAGTAGATATTATAATGTACAACTCATAATGTCACTTAAGTGAAATTGACTCAAGTTGAGTCAAGTCAACTTTTAGGTTGAGTTGAGTAAAAAAATACTTATGTAACAACTCGAGGTGGGAAAATGTTATAAAAGGACATGAATGTCATTGTAATAAGGGATATATTTTTTCCTTAGCCCTAGAGAGGGCTTGTTGCAACTTTGTGTGTACATATACTTTTCGAATTTCATGAATGTGAAGGATACAAGCAAGCTAGATGAAGCTCACTGTATGGTTATAACGCTCTTTGGTTATGGAACATGTAATGATTTTCATACTTTAGAGATGTCACTAATACTCCAATATTCCTCCATTGTATGTGATATTTTGATGGCTCGAACTTTGTATTATGAATCTTTGTAAATGGACTCTGTGTTACATGCATACAATGCGGATGGTGTAAAGACTTTGCACTTGTAGGCAATCTTTGCTCTTCATACAACTACTGATTGTGTTCTTTTCTTCATTTGAGAGAAAGGGTTACCACTTTGTATTTACCTTGAGTTGCCCAAGCGGTCCTTTGTGTTTGCTCCACTGTGGGTTTCTCTCTATCTCTTGTTTTCTTTCCTATCCATTGCCTTTCTATTTTTCATTTTTGTTTCCTTAGTACTTTCAGATTAAAAGCACCAAAATTTCCAAAAATAGCCCTAACATACGAGGGAGCTACCCCTCTCAAATGCAAAAGAAAATCATTCACTCAATGGTGATTTCTCTCATGTTGCAAGCTTATGCCATTGTCTATTGGGCTTGCTTGTGAAACAATCGAAGAAAAAAATCATGTAAACTCTTATCAATAGTTTTTGGTGATTGTATTAGGGATCGAAGTGCCTTCCACATTCAATTCTATATCAAGGAACCTCCCCTGACTCGGAGGTTGGTGACTCAACTAAAGCGAGGTACCCGATGCCTTTATCTTTTTTATTCAAGAAATGGCGTTGGTTTGACCCAACCCTGTTGTTTCACCCCCATCAATGTTATGATCCTCATGTGCGGATTTCACTAATGCCTCGAGGTTTTGGTGTAACCATGGGTGGCTACGTCGGTATTGCAGTGTTCACATGGGGCTCGTATAGGGTTGGGCATAGTCCCGCTATACGGGCACACATCTAGCCTGGGGTTTGGGCTACAAAAGTGTGGTGGGATGCTATGATCCTTATGTGCGGATTTCACTAATGCCTCGAGGTTTTGGTGTAACGTGATCCGTTACAATCAATGGTGTTATATGACTAAATCCCCATGTATTAAAAAATTACAGGAAATATCAATGGTGTCAAATATTTAAGATTATGTTACCCTCATGAAAAATAAATGGGTAAAAAAGAATAAACCTTTCTATAAGAATAAAAATTAATGGGATATGAAGCATTTAAAGTTACCTAAGTATTAGTAAAATAAGTGAAAAATATAATTATGATATTACTCAATAACAACAGTGAATGAGTAAACAAATAAACCTGATAGCATGGGTTCGTAATTAAATTAATAATGTTATAAAAAGGTGTTTGAAAGGGTAGGAACCTTTGGAATATTATAAATAAAAGTGGAAAGGATCCTTGGTATGGACATGGGAAAAGATGTGAATGTCAAATATTTGAGTGGAATAAATAAGAAGAAGAATTGTAGATGAAAACCAAGGTAAGAAAGAAGAATTGTAACCCTCTGAATGGTAGCGAGATGGGGTGCACAAAGTGGATCCAAAGGGAGGCATAAATTGTAATCATTAGTGTCTTGACCCGAGCTAGTGAATGTTTTTATTACATTGTGATGCACGTTCGCATTTGATCACTCATTATTGTGTGTGGTCTTGGCTCTAGTTTAACTAGGGAAAATTTCCATGCCAAAGTTCCTACCAAGATATGTAACCTAAATCTATTTGAATTAATATAATAAAGATATTGTGTGTTGTTAAATTTACGTTAGTTAATTTCATTTCTTTTATGATTACGTTTTAATGCTATCTTAGTCATTATGGTTTAATATTAAGGTTTGACATATTTTATTAATTATAAATAAATTAGGGTTTCTTGTTCTCTTCTAGAGAAAATGTCCCATCACATTTTGGTATTAGAGCCATAAACATGAATGGAAACTACATATGTCATAAAGTACACATCGTTGAAGAAGAGAAAATTGGAGAAATCAAAAACCTGCTTTAAAATCTTTCCAAAGAATAATGAGGGTACAAATGTGAGGATACCATCGATACAATAATTATGTAAGTTAATGCCTAAATGGACATAGAAGAAAGGTGAAATATTTTTCTAGGAAATCCATGCCACAAAAAGTTACGAGGAAACATTTTTGTTAGTGAGAGTTCATTCTTATTCTTCTTCATATTTTGAATGGAATTTTGGTTTCCATCCTTCCCCTTCAAATCACAATCACGTGCCTTGTAAATTTAGATATGTTGTGTCTCCTTTTTTCAGTTAACTTCATTCAACCCATGCCAACTCTACGAGTGCAATATGTTTTTCACAAAAGTATCTAATTCTCCAAGCCTGTTAATGGGTTTGCATGACCCTTACCTTTCTCATATTGTCTTGCGTACATATTTTATGTTTCTCTTTCTTATTTTGTTTTGTTTTTCATTGAATGTGTGCTTGTGTTTTCAATAAATGAAACAGTGAGTTAGTAGTTTATTTCTTTATTTTCCTCTACCCAATGGCTAAGGAACTGATCTGAAATAAAGATTCTAGATTATCTTACATTTATCTAGGGAATGTGGTCCCCAATTAGAGCCAATTGTAACTAAAAATTGAAATTTTCAAATTTTTTCAACATCCTTTAAATTTGTATTCCAACATATTGTCACATTTTGGAGAATAGTTTCAATTTTTAATACACTACCTTTTCATCTAGTCTTACATGAGTTTCAAGTTTATAGATGGTTCATAAGAGGGGCATTCAAGAATGAATAAAAGGGGAGTATATTTTTTTAACTTATAATTAAATGAGGGAGGTATAATTGAAAATTTCTAAAGACAATAATAAAAAAATTTGGGTTTTATTCACACATTTTTCTAATTTCAAAAATAGTTAGTGGAAACATTAACTCCAAGTTTCCCTTTCCCAAGATAGATAAGAAATATTGAAAATCTTTTTATAATATTGATAAAGTGTGTTATTCAGGTCGAATCCCTATCATGTGTATATAATGGAACATTTTTGGAAATAATAACCCTCTTTGTAAAATGTGATTTCTATTTCAAAAGACCCACCATCCACACATATCTGATAAGCATTAGTTAAATGTGTTTTCATACTTTTTGAAACCAAAGTATTTTTTAACTTATTTAAACTTGGACTTCTCACCAAGTGCATGAAAATTTGTCAATATAGCCAAATGGTCACACATGTTGTATCCCAACATAAAGAAAATGTAAGTTTTGGGATTCTCATCTGATTTCCATATTTTAAATTTTTATAAGCTTTCTAGTCATAATTATTGCATGCATGTCATGCATGCCCAAGAAATAAGGATGACATTAAGTGAAATGGTTATCATTTTACCAAATTCTGATATAATGGAATCATGAGAGTATTAACTTAGAAGAATCTGGAAATACTTTGAGATATCATTAGCATGAAAAATAATTGTCAAACAAAAGTGAGAGCTTCGAGCAGGTAAATCAAATTAAATTGAAATGAATAATAAGTGTGAGCCTAATTGGACATGAAGGTTAGATATTGGGTGATGAAAATAAATGGTGATACTTTCTGTGCAACTGATACCCTATGACCAAACTATGTGTATAAGCAAACCGTGAGCAATAATAAAAGTCATGTTTGTAAACTAATATGGAGAAATAAAAATCCCAACAAGCTCATAACATGTATAAGGTGATGTAGTTCCACATAACTTGAGTCTGAGATGACATAGATCAAGGAAATGTCAAGCCATGAGATTAGTGGGAGTATGATTCATAAATGAGAAATGAATAGAAGCTCAAACTAGACTCCAAAACATGTATTAGTGATCATCGGTTACAATGTATAGGTTATGAGTGTAAACAAAAAAAATTGAGATTTGATGACCAAGCCATTCTCAAGCTATCTAGATAACTTATAAAGAGGAGATTGAATGTGAATGAGAAAAGTGTTTGTGAAGTCCACATGAAGAGTTATATCTGAAGGTGCAGGCTGCCATGTGAGATCAATAAAACATAAATATAATGGAGAGATGATACTATGATAGAGAGTTGATTCTAATCCAAACAATCCTTGCGTGATGGTGTGATGAAAATTAATGGTGATAGTAGATGGAGGATCTTGATCATGTTCCAAGAAGTTACAAGTGTGGTTTAAGATGGAACAACTTAGGATTGAGCTCTTGAATGAATGATGTAGAAGAACATGAATTGAGTTGAGGATGGTGGAGGAATATTTATCAGTGAACAAGACAAACCCACAAAGGTAAATGTATATTAGCTCCAATTTTGACGTATCACATGAAAAATGGAAAGAAGGTCATACTTGAAGAACTCGATGCATTTGTATGAAGCTAGTTGAACCAACTATGACCTACAATGAGATGTTAAGGAAGGTGAAAATACAAGAATGCAAAGGAGCTCCCAAAACTAAGCCTACACAATAAAGAGATGAGTATGCATTATTGTTCAAAAAGGAAGAGTAAATTATGAGAAGAGAATTGCAATGCAAAAAGTAGATGTAAAATTGGGTATGAAATCAAGTTTGAGAAGGGTGGAATACAAGCCTGAAATTATGAAGGTGGGATATAAATATATTGTGATCTAAAACACTTAAATTTTACAAGTGACCCAATTCAACTAATGACAACCAAAAATGAAAGTAAAGGGAGAAAGATGAAAGATATCTCAAAGTAATGGAATGACACATTTGGAGCTTGATAGAGGTTAAGTTACAATTATGATCCAAGCCAACATCTGTTGAAAGAACTCATGATTAGGACAAGGGAAATAACCAAAATGTGCACATGAATATTTTTGAAGCCAAAAAATTGACGCCAAGCTCATCCCAATTGAGACAACTGAGCTAGAGAGGAGCGAGAGTTGAATGCATCCCATCGTTGAGTTCAAATTGTGGATTCCTAAGTGATGGTGCTTGTTGGATTCAAATGAACTAATATGGTTATTTGAATAGATAAGGAGGTTTGCATATTAGATACATCAAATTAAATATAGGATATGTGAAACTAGGTTGGTGTGTGAAGACAAAACATCAATGTGACTGCATGTTAATACAAGGCATAATAAAGCTGATAAGATGTTAAAAGTTATAACGAGACAATTGGGAGAGTTTAGGAATGTGCAAGATTGAGCTCATATGATGGTGAAGTCGATTCTTCAAAGGACCTAGTTTAGCATGAAGTTGAATTAGTACAAATGTGATTTAGAGAAAGATAGTAAGGTGTGGTGAGGTCTGAAACTAAAATCTGAAAGTATAGATCATTAGAGAGTGAGGTGAGTAATATAAGGCATAAGATGATCATGATGATTAAGTTCTCAAACAAACCTTTATTAATCCTTCTCTAGAATAATGAAGCCATAGTTGAATAATAGTGCATCCTCTAAAGATCCTTGTCTGCGAACAAGGACCATGAGAATATAGTGATCTAAAATGAGGTGATAAGTGCTTGATAGGTGGTTGAGTGGTTGAATTAAACTAGTGGAAAGATAGCTGAGTAGGAATGGAGATATTTACAGCATAGAAGCAAAGACAATAAAAATGTCACTTAATTGTTAGTGGAGCTCAAATGAGAACCAAGATGAGGCCTACACTCTACATATGAAAGATCACACATAGCCTTGAAAAACTAAATCAATTGAAGCTGATCACGAGAGCTTGTAAGATACAATGCTAAGTCAAGATATTATGAATAAAAAAGTATGCAATAAATATGTGAATGAAATAGGGAACAAGGGGTTGAGTTCACAATTCATGAAGAACATGTGGTGATGAAAGAACATAACTCAGTTCATGAGATGGCACTGAGTTAATGTTAGAAATATTGAAGGAGATGATGCTTGAGGTTCAACTAAAAAAATGTTTGAGGAAGATAAAAATCTAACCAAGGTGGTCTAATATTTGATATAAATTTTGAGAAGAGGTCACCTTAAAGCAACCGGGGTGTTAAATTGAGGTGATGCATCTTGTAAGTAAAAAGCATACAAGATGATGAGACCCGAGTTGGTGTGTGAGTTCAAAAATCAAGCTGAATATTCAAACTATGGACTTTAGTATTCCACAATTGGGAGCTTGTGAACCAAACTAAAAGCTAAATTCAATATGTGCGCATTAAATTAAGAACAAACTCATATGTCCAGGTTACAGACCAGAGTCAATGAGAAGACCATGAACTAAATAAAGGCCTCCATCTAGGGCAAGCTCAAACATGAGCCAAGTGGTCAAGTTGTGAACCCAAGTCATCAAATGAATGAATAATTTTGATCCATACCCCTTTCCCTTTAGAAGACAAGGTGAGATTGATGGTGGACTCTATTGCCCAATGGACTTGTTTTCGTGGGGCCCACTAATGTGACTAAAATCTTATGTCTGATTGAATAAAGAATGATTATGTATTTTGAGATGGATTAATTATTTCAAATTAATTTCATTTATTTAACATAATAATGTGAAAATTAACCAATTCAGTTATAAATTATCTATTATAACGTACAACTCATAATGTCACTTAAGTGAAATTGAGTCAAGTTGAGTAAAAAAAATTTATGTAACTACTTGAGGTGGGAAAATGTTATAAAAGGACATGAATTTAATTATAATAAGGGATATGTTTTTCCCTTGGCCCTAGATAGGGCTTTTTGCAACTTTTTGTGCACATATACTTTTCAAATTTCATGAATGTGAAGAATACAAACAAGTTAGATGAAGCTCACTGTATGGTTATAATGATCTTTGATTATGTAACATGTGATGATTTTCATACTTTAGAGATGTCACTAATTCTCCAATATTCCTCCATTGTATGTGATATTTTTATGTCTCAAACTTTGTAATATGAATCTTTGTAAATGGAATTTGTGCTACATGCATATAATACAGATGGTGTAAAAAATTTGTGCTTATAGGTGATCTTTTCTCTTCATGCAAGTACTAATTGTTTTCTTATCTTCATTTGAGAGAAAGAGTTCCTAATTTGTATTTACCTTGAGTTTAGCAAACGGTCCTCCATGTTTTCTCCACTGTGGGTTTCTCTCTCTCTTGTTTTCTTTCCTATCCATTTCCTTTTTATTTTTCATTTTTATTTCCTTTGTGATTTCAGATTAAAGGAACTAAAATTTCCAAAAATACCCCTAACATACAAGGGAGCTAGCCCTCTTAGATGCTAAAGAAAATCACTCACTCAGTGGTGATTTCTCTCATGTTGCAAGCTTATGTCATTGTGTATTGGGTTTTCTTGTGAAACAGTAGAAGAAACCAATCATGTAAACTCTTACCAATAATTTTAGATGACTATATTAGGGATTGAAGTGCCTTCCACATTCGATTCTATATCAAGGAATCTTCCCTGGCATGAAGATTGGTGACTCTACTCAAGCGAGGTACCCGGTTCCTTTATCATTTTAATTCAAGAAATGGTGTTGGTTTGACCCAACCTTGTTATTTTCCCCTATCAATTTTATGATCCTCATGTGTAGATTTCACTAATTGCTCAAGGTTTTAGTGTAACCACGAGTGGATACGTCGGTATTTCAGTGTTCTCTTGGGGCTTGTATAGGCTTGGGCATGGTCTCAATATACGGGTGCAAATCTATCCCAGGGTTTGGGCTATGAAAGTGTGGTGGGATACTATGATCCTCATGTGATTATTTCACTAATGCCTTGAGTTTTTTGTGTAACGATCCATTAAAATCAATGGTGTTATATGACTAAATCCTCATGTATTAAAAAATTATAGGAAATATTAAAGGTGTCAAATATTTAAGATTATGTTACCCTCATGGAAAATAAATGGATAAAAAATAATAAACCTTTCTATAATAATAATAATAATAATTAATGGGATATGAAGCATTTAAAGTTACCTAAGTATGAGTAAAATAAGTGAAAAACATAATTACGAGATCACTCAATAACAATAGTGAATGAGTAAACAAATAAAACTGATAACATGGGTTTATAATTAAATTAATAATGTTATAAGAATGTGTGTGAAGGGGTGGGACCCTTTGGAATATTATAAATAATAGTGGAAATGATCCTTAGTACGGGAATGGGAAAATATGTGAATGTCAAATAAATGAGTGGACTAAATAAGAAGAAGAATTGTAAATGAAAACCAATGTAATAAAGAAGAATTGTAACCCTTTTAATATTAGTAAGATGGGGTCCAAAAAGTGGATCCAAGGGGAGGCATAAAGTGTAATCTTTAGTGTCTTGACCCAGGCTAGTGAATGTTTCTATTGCATTGTGATTCACGTTCCCATTTGATCACTCATTATTGTGTGTGGTCTTGGCTCTAGTTTAACTAGGGAAATTTTCCATGCCAAAGTTCCTACCAAGATATGTAAACTAAATCCATTTGAATTAATATGATAAAGATATTGTGTGCGTTGTTAAATTTACATTAGTTAATTTCATTTATTTTATGCTTATGTTTTAATATTATCTATGTCATTATGGTTTAATATTAAGGTTTGACATCTTTTATTAATTATAAATAAATTAGGGATTTTTGTTCTCTTCTAGAGAAAAAGTCCCATCACATTTGGGTAGCAGAGCCATAAATATTGAAGTACCTTATAAAATTATGTCAAAATATAGCAATTGAGATTTAGTTGATTTTATATTAAATTATTTAATTTGATATTTTTTCTAGTCAAACTAAATTCTATGTAATGTGATTTTAGAATTATTAGCGATCACATACATGAATGTGAATATCTATATTAGGCATTATCATCTATCCAAGAAAATTAAGTATCTAATTTCATTTTTTGAATCAATCTGTACTATACAAGACCTAAGAAGTTAACAATTGACAATTGAGCAACTGATTTATGCATCTGTAAAAATTTTCCTGATTGTATTTTCAAGGAAATGATTTAAATCTCCCTTCCAGATGTTTGTTGAGAGTATT
This sequence comes from Taxus chinensis, assembly GCA_019776745.2. NCBI lineage: Eukaryota > Viridiplantae > Streptophyta > Pinopsida > Cupressales > Taxaceae > Taxus > Taxus chinensis. The sequence goes on along the minus strand of CM034149.1, from coordinate 484,874,516 downwards.
CACATGGTTTTACCAATAATATTTCCTAGATTGACATTTAAATTTATTTGAGTACCTTTGTCTAAATATGCTTCATGGACGGCTCTGATTTAGGACCAATGTAAAGTTCTAAAAACTTCTAGGAGCTAACCTATTCTATTATGAGGGCTAAATAAAACAATGATATATTGGTTGTAGTATAAATCAAATGTTTTTTTTTTGCCTCAACCAATATTTCTCATGAAGAAATTCTTATGTCCTAGACCAAAAATTTGGTTACAATGATAGACAATTGAATCAATATCCAATAAGTACAATAGTCTATTTTGAAGAAAAACTAATTATCTTTCTTTTATTTCTATTTTAAAAATAGAATTCCATCTAATTCACCTCCTAAACATAATTAATACAATAGGGATGGAATCAATATGGTAGTAGTATTTTTTATAAATTATGTATAGAAATATTTTTCTTTTCTTAACATTCAAGATGTAGAATCATAATTTTTGAATCCACTTTGTGAGGCTATGTGCATCCTACAAGTAGTTTGATGGGATGGGATTGAGTCTTATGCATCACAGTGGTGGAAGTAGACTTAACACTATATAGTGCCCATGCCATCCCTACAACCTCATTCTTAGTAGTGTCAAATCACAAGATGCACATAATTAGAGGTATTTTCTAGAACCTCAAAGATCATCTAGAGATTATACGGTAGATGAAAACTATACAGAAGTATATTAACTCAATTTCATTGAGAAATTTTAAGGGATATATATTGTTATTATGGTGTTTGATATTCATATTTGAGTTCACAAAAAAAATTACAACGCTTTAATGCTCCACAAACATGAAAAATAAGGAAATAAATAGTAACAAGAATGACATTATGTATAGTGAAAAATATAGAGAAGAATCAAAATTCAAAAGCTCCATGGGCAGAAGAGGAGGAGCTTTTAGCGAGCGGGAGGAGGAGTTTTCAAAAACTAATGGGTGGGAAAATAATTGTATGGGTATTCCTCCTAGATCTAAGGAGTTTGATGTAATAGAAGGAGACAGAGTGGGCCAAGGACATGATGTTGATAAATAGAAAGGGACAAAAAACAAGGCATCTCATTCGTGGTCAGATTTGGTGAAGAATGAATCCATATCGAAAGGCCCAAAGGTTTTCCTACAAGCCACTATGGAGGCTTTGGGATGTGTCTTTGAGATTCTTAATCCTATTTTAAATATTACCACAAAAACTTGGACAAGACATTGGTGGAAAAATTGGTGGGAGAAAGACCCAATATCGATGTAGTGAGAAGATGGGATAAACTAAAACAAAACCGGAAAGGATTCTTGGAGGTAAGTTCTTTAAAAAAAAATTCTTTATCTTTAAATTTATCATTCAAGAAGATATCTTAAGGATTTTGGAGAATGGTCCCTAGTTTTGGGGAAAATTAGGATAGTACTTAAGGAAATGGGAACCGAATTTTAACCCAGAGAAGGAAAATAAGAATCAATTTACCGTATGGGTCCACTTACCTAATTTTCCTTTAGAGTTTTGGCATGAGGATATAATAAAAGGAATAACCATTTGTTTAGGTTATTTGGTGCTCATAGATAATGTTAATCTCAATATGACTATACTTGTGTGTGTTATATTTTGCATATATACTATCTCAGGCATTGATATCCATAACAACATCAAGTTGAAATATAGATTAGGGGTTTGGGAAAAAAATATTTAAATGGAAAGTAGTCTAGATAAATGTAATAAGTGCAATGGATGGGGTTATTTGACTCAGAATTGCAAGTTGAAGATATCTCAGGTGTATTCTGTTATAAATATGAATGAAGATAGGGAAGATAAAGGGAAAGACATAATGCAAAGTGTGGAAGATCATTGCTTTTTTTTCAAGAATCACACTAAAGGGTATAAGCCTCTAAGAATAACTAAAAGATATGAACTCTTGAAAACTCCTCCTAAACAATTACCGAAAAAGGATGAAGATGGATTCACACTTGTGGTTGATAAAAAGAGAAACAAATCACTTTCTATGTCATACTTAAAGATTATAGGAAAAAATAAGGGCCATTCAGATAAAGAACAACCATCTTCTAGGAAGCTATAGATTTCCTCATTTAATAAATAGGTTTTCCAAGTCTCTAATAGTAAGGTAGGTGAGGATCCCAACATGGAGAACATAAACATGTACAAGAACCAAAATATTTTATTTTAGAATAATTTTTGTGGAACAGACCCAAAGACCAGCTAGATAAGAATATATTTCTACTAAATCTAAAGGCCTAAAAGGAAATAAAATAGTTGGAGATTTGATAAATCTAATAGTGGATGAAATTCTAAATGTAAAACAAATCTTCCAAAAGGACCAAGAAGAAAAGAAGGGTAAGAAAATTGTTTCACCAGTAACAAAGGGTAAATCTTAAAAGGGACACCCTCAAAATCTAGTAAAAAGGAAGATGTCAGCGGTGAGAACCCAATTAATATTGAGACTCCTAACAGCAAATAGGGCAGACCTAATAAAATTGAAACAAGGAAAATGAATACCTAAAAGCATATAGATTCAGGGAAACAGATATGTCTGGATAAAAAGTTCTTTACGAAAAATAAATTCAATCTTATAAAATGAATTACATCTCTTGGAATGGAAGATGCGTAACAACCCGACAAAATGGAGGATCCTTAAAGATTTGATAAAAAGTCAAAATCTATATTTAATATTAGTTCAAGAAACAAAAAAGGAGGAGATTTTTCTAAATTCCTTTAAGTTCTTTAGAAAAACTCAAAGTCTATTACTATTAGTTCTAATGGTTCCTCTGGAGGGTTAGAAATTATATGGAATCCTTCCACCTTTGAGGTTTCACTCTTAATAAAAAGAGGTAATCATATGGTGGTCTTGATGAGAAATCTAGGAAATGGTAAAATATAGGTTCTCTCTAATATTTATATGTCTGCTCTAAATAAGGAGAGGAATCAATTGTGGAAACATCTCCTAAAATTCAAAATTTTCATCTCTGGATTAGACTAGTTAATGGTTCGTGATTTAAATACCCTAATTTCTCCCTAAAAAAAAGGGGGTCCATGGAGTATATAATTGGGATGGAGGATTTTAATGAATTTATTCTTACTTCTAATCTTCTGGATATATATCTCAAGGGAAATATATATATATATATATATATATATATATAACTATTCAAACAGAAGAGTTGGATCCCAACTTATTCAAGTGAGACTTGGTAAGGTCTTGGCTTTGGAAGAGTGGTTAAAGAAGGATGTATCTCTATTCTCTCTTTCTAGGATTGGATCTGATCACAAATCAATTCTCTTAGTGATAAAGGATCCTATAAGAAGGAAAATGCCTTTTAGATTTGAAAAAATGTGACATCAAAGTAAGGAGCTGGAATATCTCATTAACGAATGGTAAAAAGTCAAATTTCAAGGAACAACTATGTTCATATTAACCAAAAATTTGTAGAATGTTAAAATAAATCTTTAAAAATGGGATAAAAAGAGATTTGGGAACATCTTCCATAAGAAAATATGAACTAAAATTGGGCATCCTTAATATTCAGATGAAGAGAAAAATGTGTGATTTAGGCACAGAAATGGAAGAAAATGAAAAAGAAAGAATCCTTCTGTCTGAATACCACAAAATCTTAATGAAGGAAGATACTTTTTGGAGGAAAAAATCGAGACTAACTTACGTCAAAGAGGGTGAAAAAAAAATTCACTTGACTACTCTCAAGAGAAGGAGATTTAATATAACAGACAAAATCAAAAAAATAGAGGGGCCAATTTTGGAAGATAACGAAGATATAAAAGATGAAGCTATTTATTTCTTCAAAAACATGTTGACTAATGACAATAGTCCTAATTTGAAAAGGAAAATTATTTTCTTAATAGCATTCCTAACCTCATGTTTGAGGAAGATAACAAAATACTCTCGGTGACTCCTTTTATGGAAGAGGTTGAATTTATGAGAAAGCACCTTAGTCTAGATAAGGCCCCATGCTCGGATGGTTTTTAGGATTTATTCTTTCAACACTTTTTAGATATAATTAAAAAGGACGTCTTTAAGGTGGTGGAAGACTTGTTTAACCATAAGAAAATGCTTAAAGACATGAACTACTCTTTTTTGGATCTTTTCCTGAAATGTGGAAATGATATGGAATTTAAAGACATTCGCCCTGTAAGTCTATGTAATACAACTTATAAAATCTGCACAAAGATTCTTACCCTTAAGATGTAGTTTCTCAACCCTTTTAATATTTCTGAACATCAAGGGGTTTTTGTAATGGGCAGAAAAAATCAAGATAGGATTATTAATATTAAAGAGACTATTCACTTGGAAAAACTCAGTAAAAAGGCTACTACGATCCTTAAATTAGATATGGCTAAGGCATATGACAGGTTTTCATGGAGTTTCCTTAATAAAATTCTAATAAAGTGTTGCTTTGACATTTCTTTTCAGAGTTTGGTTAAGGCTTGCATTTCAATTGCTTGGTTTTCTATTCTCCTCAATGGGGCCCCTTGTGGTTTTTTCCTGAGTTCACAAGGTTTGAGGCAAGGGGACCCACTTTCCCCTTTTCTTTTTTATTCTCATGGCTGAAGCTCTTAGTAGGAGACTCAATGTTGAAGTTAATAATGGAATGATAAAAGGTATATCTCTCATAATGGGAATGGATAATGTCTCACATCAACATTTTTTAGATGAAACTATATTAGTGGGTGAATCCTTAGTCCTAGAAGTGAATTATTTTAAGATTCTATTAGGTGACCAAATTGGAGGTTTCTAGGAAGCTTGTCAACTAGAAAAGAGCTCCATTTATTTCCTAAATATTAGGGATTGTAGGAGCAAGATTTTTTTTGAAATTATTGGATGTGATATAAAATCTCTTCCCTCCTACTTGGGTATGCCTTTAGTAGATAAGAGACCCCTCAATGAGGAATGAAACATCTTGATCAAAAGGTTTGAAAATAAATTAGCAGGTTGGAAAGAAAATGTTCTATCACAAGACAAGAAAATCACGCCTCTTAAAAGTTCCCTTCAAATTCGCCCTGTGTATGTGATGTCTCTTTATTAGCTTCCTTTGAAAATTTCTGAAAAAAACTTAAAATTATTGAAAAATGTTTTCTATGGAGTGGAATTGAAAGTAAGGATCATATTCATTTGGTGGCATGGAAAAGAGTGTGCAAACCAAAAAACATGGGTGGTTTAGGCCTAAGAGACTAGAATAAAATGAACAAATCCTTATTAGTCAAAATTGGATGGAGACTAATTAGTGAATGGGCTTGAATAAAGATCCTAAAAAAGAAATATTGGTAGGATGCTAATGATGAGAGATGAATTTTTAAACTTGCTTCTTTCAATGGGTAAAGTATTTGGAAATCCATAAAATGGGCTAATGAAACTATGGAAAAAGGATGCATATGGAAAATAGGAGATGACACAAAAAAATTATTTTGGAAAGACAAGTGGGATGACAAATTTAAGTTAGAAGATAAATTTCCTCTAATATCTAAGATGTTGGAAGTGAAATACGAGAGAATGGTAAATAACTAATTTTTGGAAGAAGGGGGTTTTCAGACTTGGAAACATGTGGAATTGGATAGACATGACCTTACTAGGGAAATGGAAATTTTCAATGACTTCCTTCAAAACTAGTTGTCCTACACCAGAAATGATTAAGACATAATAGTTTGGTACAAGGAAGAAAACAATATTTTCTCAGTAAAATCTACCTATGCTCAATTTTTTTTGGGAGAGGTTAGCGAGTAGGATGCATTAGCTAGAAAATTTTGGAATAAAAATATCATTCCCAAGGTTAACATGTTCAGTTGGCTCACAATGATTAATAAGATTCTAATTGTTGACAATATCACTAAAAGAGGTTTCCACATGGTTAAAATATGTATTTTATGTTACAATAGTATAGATATGGTCAATCATTTGTCTATGGACTATATTTTTTCTCTCCAAATCCTATCCACTATCCTTTCTTTGTTATTAGTAAAGTGGGTAAGTCCAAAGGAGGTGAAATTAGTTTGGGTCCAATGGTGCTTCCCTTTCAAGAGCCAAGGTATAAAGAATCTTTGGATCATGAGACTTGGAAACCTTTTGTGGGAGCTATGGAAAGAAAGGAATAGGATAATTTTTCAAAGGGAAGATTCTTTCTAACAAGAGTATTTCTAAAAGATGTATACAATTTGTTAAGAACAATTTCTCTATCCTTAAAAATAAAGAATTGGAAATAGTGGAAAAGAAAAACATATTTTTAGTAATTAGATTCTTATATGTACTAATTAGCCAAGGAAAAATAATCGAAGAGAAGGAATTAAATGGATTAGGTTCCTGGAAGGTTTCATAAAGACAAATTTTGATGGAGCAGCTAAGGGGAATCTAGGGAAAGCAGGTGGAGGTGGTAGTTATCAGGATTTTAAAGGGAACTTTATTAGTACCTACTTAGTTAAATTGGGAATACAAAAAAACCATGTGGCTAAGGAAGGGATGATGTTTTGGGGAGTTAAGATAGCATAAGAGAAAGGTTTTAAATATTTGATTTTTGAAGGTGATTATTTTAATATAATCTCTAGCATGAATTATAGAAACTCTATTTTATTGACTATAGAATATTTCATGAAGAGTTCCAAATATATAATTTATTCATTCACTTACATATATTTTAAACATATATACCGTGAAGGAAATAGTATGGTTGATATCTTTGCAAACAAGAGTGGGGTGGATAAAGAGTTTAATGTGATTAATAATTTATCTAGTTTGGATGAACATACACTTAGAATTATTAAAGGGGACTATGACCCCAAACCCATTCCCCTATCATTATGAATACCAAGAATTATGGCATTGATAAGAAAGTGAATATGGAAATAATGGATTTACATGCTATATTGCCAATAATTATGTCTCATTACTCCAAAGTTGGGAAAGACAGGGTGCATATTCTAATTATTTTCTAGGAAATCTTGATCCTAAGTTATAAAATTGGTCTATCAAGGAGTCAGGGTGGGGAAAATAATTATTAAAAGGTTAGAAAGAAGAAAATTAACAACAAAATGGGGGGGGGGGGAATTTAGTGAGAACATATCCAATTACCATGTCTGAAATCTCGAAGGAGGATGTTACGTTGTTAAAAAAAGATGGGTTGTTAAGTTTTTTTGTAAAATTTAATGGGTATGATGAAGATATGAGTTCACAAGTTGCTAGATTTTAGAATGAAGGTCAGGTTTGTGTTCAGAGTGTCTCTTTCACAATCTCACTGAGGTTTATTTCCAAATTCTTTAGTATTTCTCTGGAGGGCAAGTGTGTGTACAAACCCAAATCAGATTATAGCCTGGAGGTGGAAAATTTTATGCTAGGTAAGGGTAATTTAAATCAACACTTCAATGGAATTGATAGAGAGAATTTTTATCCCTCTTTTTGATGAATTTTCCCTCCTCCTTATGTCATACATTACACTTGAAGATCATTTCAAGGTGGTTTATGGCTACCATTTTCCCATGTTAAACCATATTAGAAATGGAAGACTGTATAATTTCCCAAATTTTCTTTATATTTCTATGGCTAGGTTTGTAGAGTAGGTTCATAAAGGTACCTTTACCTTTTCCCTGCATGAAGGTCTTCTTAAATCTCTGGTTAAGATAGGGACTCCCATAATTGGGATAAGTGAGAAATTTGGTGCTAAGTCGGAAACCCCTAGATTGGAGGATGATGGTAAAGTGGTGGCTAAAAGGAAGAGATCCAGTTTGGATAAGAAAAATGAGAGGAATAAAATAAAAGAGGAAGATTATTCTAGTAAACATGATAACATTGAAGTTAGCTTTTATTATGGGGATCAAGAAGAGGGATGTGACCAAATTGATAGTAGTAGGGTTGGGCAAAAAGAGACTCAAGAGGATACTAGTAATGAATTTGAAGAATAGACGGTTATCCCTCCCTTAAGGATGGAAAAGGAATATACTCCTAATAAATGATCCCAAAACACTAACAAGGCTATTGAGAGCCTTCATGCTCTTAAAGTTTCTCAGAAAATACTGTTCACATCCCAAGATTCTATGGTGAAATCAAATTTCTTTTTAAAAGAGTTTGAAAGTTGTAGACTGGATACTGACATCAACAAGAATAATATCATTATCGTGTTCATCGATTTGATGTAACTCTAAGAGAAAGTGGATAAGCTCACCACTATTGTACTTAGTGAAGACTTAAAGAATGCAAATGAAAGATGTATCTTTATGGAGTAAGAAATGTTGAAAATGAAGGAAATCATCATGTAAATTAAGGAGGTCCACCTTATGAATGTCAAGAGCACTATACACCACCTTAATCTTTTGGATGAAATGATTCATACCATGCAAAGAGCTAAGAAGTTAGAGAAGGATGACACTATGGCCAAAATAGAAATCATTGAACTAGACTATGAATATTGGAAGGAAACCATTGTTGGACTGGTTAAAGATTGGAACAATTGTATGCATATTGTGGGAGACTTGATTAGAGAATTATTGGTTGCTATGTGTTTAAGTCATGTGTTGAAGGGATCCTTTTTTCTCTTTATTATTTCTTTTGTTGTTACTTTCTAAGATGTTAGTTTGGATAATGTTAGCTATTAGTTCATCTTTTTTTTTCTTTAACTTGGCTTCAATGGTTATACCCTTGACATAATTTATTGGTTCTTATAACTTCCTATTTTGTATGGGGTAGGGTCCCCTCAACCCTATTTTACCACTAATAAAAAAAGTATATGACACCATTTGTGTATAGGAATGCAATAATAATAGCACCTTTTTAAAAATATTTTTCAAACATATATAATTGTGTATATTAAGGCATAAAGGAATAAATAAAATTATAAACACACACACACACACACACACACACACACACACACACACACACACACACACACACACACACCTATATATACACATCTCTTTGTGCATGTGTGTATACATACATGTGTGTGTGTGTGTTTGTGTGTGTGTGTGTGTGTGTGTGTGTGTGTGTGTGTGTGTGTGTGTGTGTGTGTGTGTGTGTGTGTGTGTGTGTGTGTGTGAGATTGTACTATTTACCTATGAAGTGGTATGAAAAGTTTTGTTGGAAAGATTAGGGAAAAAAATAAAAATAATATTTCTACTTTTGGTTGGTGTACGGACATATTTTATTCGGTGGGTTAGTATTTTAATAGCCATCTCAATAATTTTGTAATTTAAAACTCACATTGTCATCATCATCACATCGGTTTACAATAATGGAGCATTATCATTTTTATAGTACTCAAAAACCTATATTTTTTATTCTCTTTTTTCATCATGTCTCTATTAATGTGACCTTTCACCCTTAATGTATTCACTTATTTCAACCCCCATATTTTATATAATATCACAAGTTATTATTATGCCCAACTAATCTAGCTATAACCAAATAAATATGGATTAAATAAAATCTTGGGGATTTTTTTTTAAATAATGTGAAAAATTAGTGTTTAAAAAAACTCTAATGAATTAAATAGCTATATTGGGGAATTTATAATGTCTTAGATGTTTAGGTTGGAATCTTTATGAAATAAATTATTTTTATAGTGGTAATAACATTAATACGATGAGTAATTTTGTTAACATTAATTTCAAAGTATTGTTTTTATTATTTAATCTTATGGATAAGGTTTTTTATATTTAGTATTTAATAATAATATATACTTTTAATGTAAAATAATGTAATATAATATAAATAAATGTGTTATTTCATATTAATCGAATTCTTTCAATGGAGAAAGAAACTAGAGGGTGAGAAATATAAAGTGATGAATTAATTCGCCATTCCTTCCTCTAACAACAAATGTTTATGATGCTTGTGTAAGTAGGCCCCTCTGTCTTTGAATTATTAATAAAATTCATGCCAAAAAATTTCATTTACGTATCGAATACTCATAAAATTAATCTTGAGACGAATTATGGTTAAAATATTATATGGGCATCTTGAAGATAAGGAACACTCTTAAAAATATCATTAACACTAATGTGTTTAAATAAGTGGAGAAGGTTTTTTTCAAGGAGATTGATTTTTATGAGGTTTGGTATGTAATAGTTTATTAAAAAATGAAATATTAATGAATGTATTATAAAAAAATGTCTTAGGATGGTAACGCTTTGCACTATGGACTTATTTCTCATTAAAGGGAATTCGAACATTAAAATTGGATTATTAATTGGTTCCTTCTTTCTAGTGTATGTATATGGTTAGGGGTAACCTTTATTTTAAAGTTCTTTTGGAAAAGAATATAAAAATATAAATTCAAATGCAATTTATTGTGATTTATTAAAAGATTTGTTAAGAGAGGATTTCTCTCCAAATCTAGAATTCTATAGGAAGTATAAAACTATCTTTAGTCCCATTACTTTAGCTCATTAGAGACTTGAATTAAATTGCGATCAAGTCTCTATATGCTAAGAACGGTTTATGTAACTTTACCTTATGCACATTGTATTCCCTAGGTTCTTAAAATGTCACAAATTATAGAAGTCCAATTATGTTCCCTTAGTATGCCTTGAGTAAATTAGAAAAAAATGTTAAAGTGGGGTATTGGTACTTGAATAAGTCTAGTCATTAGAAAATCCTAGTTTACTGGGACTATGGAAATGAACTCAGACTATTCTAAATCCCCACTTCTTAATATTGACCACATATCTTGTTATATTTAAATTGTTGTTGCGATTAATTATAAACCTAAGACATGTGGATAGCTAAGGGTTCATCCTTACTCTATAAATAATTTTTCGAAGTTAGAAGTGAAACTAAACATATAAATAAAAGTAATTCTATGAGGGGAGTAGATTTGAATGTAGAAGACATTTTATTCAAAAGATTCGGTATATGACTATGATAATAAAAAATCGAAGTGGGTGTATTATGAGGTTGCATAAATAAATAATTAATGTTTGAGAGTGTAATCATAGTGAATATTTAAATAAAATTGAGCCATGTGTTCATAGGAGTATAGTGGGCCAATAACCGACAAGAGACAATTTAAGTTATGGGAATAAAGTATTTAGAAAATAATAAGTTAACATAATGCAATATTAAATTCAATTAAGTATTTCAGTTTTAGGTGCCACTGTATTGAATGACTAAATATTGTATGCACATCACATTAAAGTTGGGGATGCCCATCGTTTCTATATTGGAAATGTCAAATAATGATTACATACAATGTTCTCATTAATATGTATATCACATATACTCAAAATGGGGTATATGGAGTCCTACAAGGGGAGAGACAATCCATGCATTTAAAACCATTTCTTCAATTAAAATTAAATGAGGTGTTAAGGAAATTACATAGATTTTTATATTAATTCTAAAAGTAATAAACTTATGGTTAATATCAATATTAGACTTAAAGTGACACACCTTGATGTTGAGTATGTTGTGCTTGTAAAATACCTATATCATGGTCATAGGACTTGGTATTAAAAATTTACAATGGAAGAAATTATTGATAATTAAACTAAGGTACTAAGGAATTGAATATTTGTGAATTAAAATTAAAATTGAAATGAAATTTTGTGATGGTGATAGGGAAATTTGGGAAAAAAATTAATATATTCGAGACTAGTATCCACAAATATTTTCCAATACCTATTTTTTTTTAATTGTGTTACAGATACATGTCTAGCTACTGAGGACAATTGATTAACATGGGGAGAATGTTATATGACTAAATCTCACTGTATTAAAAAAATATAGGAAATATAAGGGGTCAAATATTTAAGCCTATCTTTCCCTTGTGAAAAATAAATGTGTAAAAAGGGAATAAATCTTTATATCAGAATAATAATTAGTGGTATAAAAAACATTTAAAGTTACCTAAGTATGTGTAAAATAAGTGAAATATAAAATTATGTGATCACTTGATAATAAGGGTGAATATGAATAGACATAAACCTGATAACATGGGTGTTATTAAATTAATAATGTTATGAAAAAGTGTGTGAAGGGGTGGGATAATTTGGGATATTATAAATAATAGTTGAAAGGACCCTCAGTATGGGTATGGAAATATATGTGAATGTCAAATATTTGAGTGGAGTAGAAAATAAAAAGAATTGTATGTTGGTATGTGAAGTCAACATTAAGTGAGCAGGTAGTGACCAAGTTGGCAGGTTGACCCGAGCGCACAAAGTCCCTTTGTACACCACATTTTTGGGCTGTCCATATAATATTGCACGTGGTTTGTACTATGAGTTCTCTCTATAAATGGAACCCATGGATTCTAAATTTGTATAATTTTATAGGATTGTAATCATTATAGATAGTTCGTGGTGACTAACATTGATGCAAGAACAAATTTATTTCTGAGTAATGGAGTAGTGAGAGACCTTTGCACATGGTTTTTCCTAGTACATTACTAGGTTTTCCAAGTAATATTTGTATATGTGTTTTAGATTTCTTTATTTCTTATTTCTTTCATGATGATTGTTTCTCTTTACACTGTTTATTTTTATAACAACTGGTATTAGAGAAAGGTTAGTGGAAAAGGAGTTTGTTTTTGTGAGAAGTGAAGAATGACAGGTGACACAATTACTAGATATGAGATCTAAAAATTTGAAGGTTCTAATTTCACTTTGTGTAAGCTAAAGGTTAAAGCCTTGGTGAAGGATGGATGCACCCTAGCTCTCAAAGGGGAAGCATCAAAACCTACAATCATAAATCAAGTTGATTAGGACGATAAGGATGCCCTAGTCAGGGCCACAATTTAATAATCTCTAGTAGATTCAATCTTGTTTAATGTTTCAGAGGAGACAATGACACAAGGCTTGTACAATAAGCTTGAAAAGTTATACAAGACCAAGTATTTTGAAAACAAGTTTCTCTTATGAAAAAAACTATATAATATAAGGATGCATGACATTTCATCAGTTGCATATCATCTTAATGATTTCAACACACTGATTTTCAAGTTGACTTTAATGGAGGTGAAAATCGATGAAGAAGACAAGGCGACCATTCTACTATGCTCTCTGTCTGAATCTTGGGATCAAATAGTCATAGTGCACTTAGTAACTCAACACCATAGAGGAAATTATTTTTTAAAGATGTGGCGGCCGCAATGATTTCAGAAGAATCAAGGTGGAAGATATCTCAAGGGACTTCTTCCAATGAAGCCCTAATAGCAGATGAAAAATTTGTGGAAAAAGGGAAAATTGAGCATGGACAGACTATGTCGAAATCCTAGGGGTGGAAAATAGTTTAGTGTTAGAACTGTGAAAAAATGAGACATGTCAAAAATAATTTCTCGTTAAAGGAAAAAAAAGGAGACTTCCAACCTATAGCCATCTGAGGAAAATGGTAGAAGTTGAAGCATCATTGGAAGATGGAGAGGTATTGTCTACTAATATGAGAGGTCCGTTACATGATATTTATCTTATTGATTCAGGAGTCTCTTTTCACATGAATCCTCACATGGACCAATTTTATTCTTATCGGTTATGTGATAGAGGTGTGGTATATATGGGAAATGATAATCCATCTAAGGCTATTGGAGAAGGAGATGTCAGAATAAAAATATTTGTTGGGGGATTCTGGATTATTCATCATGTAAGATATTCTATTGCTTTGAGTAATTGATAAAAATAATTACTAGTTCAGTGGAGAGAAGGGTTGTCTTAAGGTAACAAAGGGAGCGCTAGTAGTGCTAAAGGGAAAAAAGACCGGAAATATCTATAAATTGGTTAGAGAAACTTATATTGGAGAGGTTGCAGTGAGTTTAGATTTAGAATTGGGGTCAATGAAAACTTGACATCAATGGCTCAACCATATGAGTGAGCATGGTCTCAAGGTACTACTAGATAGAAACTTTCTCCCAAGTGCAAAATCTTTAGATCTAAATTTTTGTGAGCATTGTGTGTATGGTAAATAACATAGTCCATGTTTTTCAAATAGCACTACCATAAGTAAAGAAATCCTTGAGTTAATTAATTTATATGATTGACAAACACATGTTGCATCTATTGGGGGTTTATCATATTTTGTTTCATTTATAGATGATTGTTCTTGTAAGGTGTGGAATTATTTTTAAAGAAGAAATAAACAATTTTTTCTTATTTCAAGAGGTTGAAATAACTAGTAGAAAACAAAAAGAGTAACACAATAAAATGTCTTAGAGATGAAAATGGAGGGGAATTTTGTTCAAACACATTTAATGGATTTGTAGTGAGTGTGACATAGCAAAAAAATTGATGGTTCCTAGAACACCACAAAAATATGGCGTTGCTAAAAGTATAAATCATACAATCATAGAGTCAGCTAGATGTATGTTGAGCACTACAAGTTTGCAGTAGAAATTATGGGGTGAGGATATTAATAAATTTTTTTTGATAAATAGGTCATGTACTATAACTCTATAACTTAAAATTCTTGTAGAAGTGTGGATAGGGAAACCTGTTGATTATTCCTTTCTTTGTGTTTTTGGTTTTGATGCTTATGTTAACATTCCTAAGAAAAGAGGAATATGTTGGAAATAATTCCCGTAAAATGTATTTTTCTTGGCTATGCAGATGGTACAAAGGAGTAAAAGTTGTGAGATGCTACTACCCACAAGCTAGCAATTAGATGAGATGTCAAATTTAATGAAATATCAGTGCAAAGAAGTAAATAAAAACAAATTTTAGAATATGTTCCAGTAGAGGTGGAAACATATGATGCTGATATGGAGGTGCATAATGAAAATTAGCTAATTATTCATGAAAATAAACAAGATGATAACCAATATCAGGTATCTGATGAGGATGAAAAAAAATAGATGAGCCATAGGGTGACACATCATACTCTGTGAGGAGATCCACTAGAGTGACCAAATCGCCAGAAAGGTAATCTCCTAGTTTTATTTCATCTTATGCATTAGTTACTGACGTTGGTGAGCCTAGCTCATATCAAGAGACTTACAACGATGAAGATGTAAAAAAATGGAGAGCTTTCATGGAGGAAGAGATGGAAGATCTACATAATAATAAGATGTGGGAGCTTGTGTCATTTCCTAAGGGGAAAAAATCTATAGGGAACAAGGGGTATTCAAACTAAAAAAATATATAAATGATAAAATTGGAGCAGTGTAAATCTTGATTGGTGGCCAAGGGATATGCACAAAAATATGGTATTGATTTTGATGATTTTTTTTCACATGTTGTACATATTAGTACAATTAGAGTTGTTTTGGATCATGTTGCTATTTTTATTTTGATTTAGAAAAGTTAGATGTTAAAACAACATTCATGAATGTTGATCTTTCTGAGGAAATTTATATGTAGTAACCAGAAGGTTTTGAGGAAAGAGACAAAGAGAATATTTTTGTATGTTGAAAAAATAATTGTATGGTCTGAAATATGCATCAAGGTGTTAGTACAAACAATTTTATTCTTTCATGATGAGCTTGGATTTTAGTATATATGACGTTGATCATTGTACCTAATTTGAAAGGTATGAAGATATCAGTTTCATTATTTTTCTTTGGTATGTTGATGATATGTTGGTAACGGGTACCAACATCATAATCGTCAGATTGAAACTTCAACTTTCTAGGGAGTTTGAATTGAAGGAATTACGATGTGTGAATAAGATTCTTTGGATGAGGATACATAGAGAAAAAAAGAATAGGAATTTCTAGCCATTACATAATAATTATGTGGAAAAGGTTCTTCAGTATTTCAATAAGCAGAATGCATAGCTAGTTAGTACCCCATTTCTTGTTTATATCAAATTATCTTCGGAGAAGTTACCTAGCACTGAAGTAGAAAAGAATCATATGTCACATGTATTGTACTCATCAGTAGTAAGATTTTTTATGTTCACCATTGTATGCACTATACGAGACAATGCAAAAGTAGTGGGATTAGTTAGTCGTTACATGACGAATCATGGATATGATCATTGGATGGTTGTAAAGTGGATTCTTAGATATTTGAGAGTCATTTCTAATGCTCCTATTTTATTTATTAGGAGTATTATTTAGGTAAATGGTTATGTGGATGTATATTTTGGTGGTGAAAAATATAGGAGAAAGTCTACTATAGGTTTTGTTTTCTCCTTAGCAGGAAGTATAATTAGCTGTATCTTTAAGATTTAGTAAATGGTAGATTTTTCCACTAATAAATCTGAATATATGGTATTTAAACATGCTTGTAAGGAGGGTAATTGTATTCATAGGATTTTGGATGAGTTGTAGGTGAAGCAGGATATAATGGTGTTACATTGTGGTAGCAACAGTGCTTTGTAATTAGCATGGAAACCAACATAACATGTCATAACAAAGCATATAGATGTGTAATATCCATTTGCACATGTTGTGGTGGAAAGAAATACATATTTTTCCAAAATACATATTTTTCCATGATACACACAAATATAAACCCAACATATATGTTGAAAAAACCCATTAGAAGAGAGGAGTTCATTTGGCGTAGAACTTCTCTTGGTTTGCTTATTAATTGATTGACATCACATAGCATTGGTTTTTTAAGAGTAATTTTCAGGCAAGAAATATGACTTCAAGTGTGAGATTGTTTGTATGTGAAGTCATCATTGAGTGAGAAGGTAAAGACCAAGTTGACAGGTTGGCTATTTGACTTGAGCACTTAAAACCCCTTCAAATTGTATCTATCGGGAGCTGCCAAAGGCCTAAATGCTAGGGGCTCGCATGGGGGCTGGTATAGCCTCCTGTCCAAAAAAAATTCAGCATTCGTATAAAATTTTTTTGGGGAGTCCGTAAAGTATGGCACATGGTTTTAACTACACGCGGTTTGTACTAGATTTATTTCTCTAAAAGGAACCCATGGATTGTAAAGTTGTATGATTGTACAATATTTAAATCATTAGAGCTAGTGCGTGGTGACTTACATTAATGTAACAAAGGATTTATTATTGAGTAATGAAATACAAAGATAACTTTTCTTTTGGTTTTTCTTGGTACATTACTAGTTTTTCCTTGTAATATCTGGGTATGTGTTTTAGATCTCTTTATTTATTATTGCTTTCACTATCATTATCTCTCTACACTATTTATTTTTCTAACATTATAGATATAAACCAAGGTAAGGAAGAAGACCTATAAAAATTTGAATAGTAGCAAGATGGGGCTCATAAATTTGATCCAAATGAAGGAACACGATGCACTCTTCAATATCTATGCTAGGGCTAGTGAATGGTTCTATTGCATTGTGATGCGAGTTCATTTCTGATCTCTCATTTTTGAGTGTGGTCTTTGCTCCACTTTACCTTTGGAAAATTACCATGTCCAAGTTCCTAGTAAGATATTTAACCTAAGCCCTTTCAAATTAATATAATAAAGATATTGTGTGCTTGCACGTGCATGTTTTTAAATTTGGATTAGTTAATTTCATTTCTTTTATACTTATAGTTTAATATGATCTTAGTATTTATGGTTTAATATTAATTTTTGACATCTTCAATCAAATATAAAATAAGTTAGAGTTTCTTGTTCTCTTGCAAGGAAAAAGTCCCATCACAAATGGGGAAACTATTTTAGGCCTTTGGCTGTGGCCCAATACACTACCTAGACTTTAGGATTGAGAAATAAATTCTTGAAATTTTTAGGAGATAACTATCAAGATGCCAATATCATCTTTGCACCTTCAATTTAGCTTGTAACATCTTGGGATTTAAACAAGAAAATGTCTCTGTGAGACGGTTTTTTGAAACCTTCATTGGACTTGTTGTTTAATGGTTTAAAACGTTTGGAGGATGGTTATATCAGGATTGGGAAAACCTAAAGACCAAGTGTCTAAAAGTATTCAAGTCTGTCGTGGATGTGCATACACTACTATTTTAATTTTTTCAAGTTTAGAGGTAAGAAGAGGTGACAAGCTACTGAGATTGGCCTCACACTAAACAACCAAGCACTAATAACTAGCTCAACTTCTTTATTTCTACCCTACATTTAGAGGTTCATTGAATCTTGAAGAGAAACAAATTTCCACACCTTGGGACTGCACAACACCAAATAATTGAAATAGTAGATGATTTGATTTTTTCTGGGAAAATGAAGAAGAAGATTATGAAGAAGCTAAGACCTCCTCTCAACTATTTGAATCTTACTATCTTGAGTGAACATGATTTTATTAAAAGAGAATTGATTCATCTAAAAGATAGGAAATTTTCTAAGATTTACCACTTGTATTGTGAAGATATAAATGATGAATAATAAATATTCATATACATTGAAAAGTTTCATACTTTTCCTGGTTCCTATAGGAATAAAATAATTGGTGCTAAAGACCAAATGATAAACCCTACCTCTTCACATGCATTGATTAGATAACTTGTGGAAAACATTTTTTATGAATAAGACAAAATTGGTGATCCACCAATATCCCTTTCTTTCTCAGAGATTTATCGTTTTACTTAAAAAATTAAAAGTGAATCCTTAGAACTAAATTTATCTTGGTTGCATTCAATCCTAAAAAATGGAAATATTCACCATGGAGTTTGATGAACACACCACATTAGAGAATGATTTAGAAGGTCATTGTCAAATTCAACAAATGTACTCTTGGCTGGATGAAAGGTATGATGATGAATAAACATGCGTAGCACCAAAACACGATGTTTGAAATTATCATATAAGGTGTAGAAGGAGAGCTCATTAATGATAATTGGCTAGATGAAAGGTATGAAGATTAATAAAGACACATACCAATGAAATACAAGATGTTTGAAATTCTCAAATAAGGTGTAGAAGGAGAGATCTTGGATGGTCACTGGCTCGCTTCAAATTTTAAATGTTTTTCCTTCCTTGGTATCCCTATGTTATTTTTCATGATGGATGGAGATGAAGAAATGGTGGTGCTAAAACTTGTATATCTATCAAAGCTAAAAATGGTAGTTTAAGGGAAATCAAGTCACAATATCTATGCTGAAGTTGTAAAACTCATATAACCCATGCATGAAAAGTATTAGGATCTTTAAATATTGAGAAGCATGCAAATGAATATTTATTTGTTGGAAGGATCTCCTAAAGCTTTTGTTTAGGCCATTTCTTATAAGATTCTGGTGAAACATTCTCTCATGATCAACTTGATATTTTCACTTTTGGATATGATTGAGTTATTGAGGAGCAATTAGAAGAGGA
Organism: Taxus chinensis; assembly: GCA_019776745.2. Taxonomy (NCBI): domain Eukaryota; kingdom Viridiplantae; phylum Streptophyta; class Pinopsida; order Cupressales; family Taxaceae; genus Taxus; species Taxus chinensis. The sequence continues at coordinate 484,855,364 of CM034149.1, read as the reverse complement.
TTCAAATTCATGTTTGAATTCACCTCCATATATTGAAGATTCATATGAAGAGATTGTCTACTATTAGGAGGAAACAATCATGTGCTTTTGGAACTTACTAATCCTGGATCAAATATGTAGAAAAAGTAAGGTGGTGTTTTCTTGTTCTAAGACCTACCCAAGAGTGATGAAGTCCAAAAATGATAAAAATTTGATTTTTCTACTCAAGGTGAGGAAATAAGTGAATAATTAATTTCAAGTTTGTATTTAATACATAAATGGAACCATGGTTGTCATAAACTACACATTATTGAAGAAGAGAACATTGGATAAATCAAAATCATTCATGAAGATATTTTAAAGGAACAGATAAAGTACAAATGTGGGGAATCTTTTGATAGAGTATTATGCAAGTTTATGTGTGAATGGATAAATGAGAAAGAAAAATGATTTTTTCCACAAGATCCATACCACATAAAGGCTTAAATTTTTAAACAAGAAATACTTAAACTTAGTTCAAAATATTTCATTGTTCTTCTTCATATTTTGAACATAATTCTAGTTTCCATTCCTCTCCTTCAAAATCATGGTCACGTGCTCAACAAATTCAGATATTATGTGTTACCTTTTTTCAAGTTGATTCCATTCAACCCATGCCAACTCCATGAGCATAATATTTTTTTCTCAAAGGTATCTATTTCTCCAAGCATGTTGATGGGTTTGCATAACCCTTACCTTTCTTATGTTTTTAAGTGTACATAGTTTTTGTTTCCCTTTCTTATTTTTTTATACTTTTTATTGTGTGTGTGCTATCAATAAATGTAACAATGAGTAAGTACTTTCTTTATCTCTTGTCCAATACCGAATGGATAAGGCACTCATCTGAAATAATGAGTCTCTAGATTCTCTTGAATTTTGTTAGGAAATGCGTTCCCCAATTAAAGGCAATTTTTGTGTTGGTTCGCAACCTAACACCCCAAAACAAGACTAAAATGTAGATTTTCATGAAGAGAGATAAAATTAGAAAGATGGACCTGTTACTTTGTCGTTTGTAGTCGGAGATAGATCTATATCTTCCTCATGATCAATCCTTGTAGGGATGATAGGGAGGAACTTTAGTGAGGGTGTGGTTGTTCACCTATTACTTTATGGCTCTGCATGAAGCAAGGTAAAAATACCTAAGGGGTTTCTTGAAAGAGAGGGAGATATTGTGTTTTAGACCCTCAATCTTGTTGGAACTTCAATTTGAGATCAAATGTAAACATAGAATGCAATGCTCATTCAAAATAATGGTCACACAACTATTTCAGAAACTTGATACATCATACACAAGCCATTGAAGATAGATTGGATGTGATCACAAGCATAATTCTTGAAGGAATGGAATGACACTTGATATTTTAATCTTCACAATTCATGGAAAATACACTAAAATTATGCAAGGTAAATGTTATTTGAAGGAAAATATCATATTGGATATGCAAAGGGAGATGAAATATTTAGGTGTAGGATAAAATAATAGTGTAAATAGAAGTTAAGGTGGATGGAAATGAGGGGAAAATGGATAGTGAGAGGAAGTAGATGCATTAACGATGTTTTCTTGATAATTCTTCATGTATTCACACCTGAAATCAAAGGAAAGTCACTCTCCAAAGGTTGGTTTCCCTCACAGACACCCAAGTAAGGAAAAAAAATGTAGATTAACCCTTGAGACATTATCATAGAGACCTAAGGATGAAGCCTCATGCACTCACCATACCAAAATTCTAATGTCAAAGGGCACCCTACGGAAGATAGATATGCATTTTTAGAAATTGCAAAAAAGAGATTTATAATTGAAACAAATGGTGCAAGGTAACATTACAATCCAACAAACCTTCATTACCCAATCACACAATTAAATGTAGAATGATTTTTTGAAGTTATTCGACACAATAAACATAGGATTACAAGGGAGAGGCACCATTTATTGATTTCAAAATTTCAATATTTGTTTACAATGAGAAAGACCATAATTATTCATGGGAGAATTGACCTTACATGTCTACTTATAGAGAAGACAAGTGAAACATATAAAATATGAGTCTCAAATCTTGCTAATGACTGTACATTAGGAACCACCTTAGCATGAACCTGTAGATGATAATTACAATATCTAAATATTTATAGAGCTTCTACACAATCAAAAAGCCTTGCTCAGAGCTTAAACCCTCTAATTTTTATCTGTTGAGAACAAAAATTATTTTCCAACCCGTTTTATGAGGACAAGCTAATATTTTTACAGTACTAGCAAAATCCATGGAATAATATGCTTTGTAAATTCCCAATCAATGGTCAAGATGATGATCAATGTGAATTGAGAGAAAATCAATGGAGGAGCGTGCAATCGAGGAGATGATAGAAGGAAACAATACCAAATGTCTACTCTATAATGCACAGATCAATAATTATTCATCTAATGGGGAAAATATAGCACATTCTAATTTTAGAAGTATCTGGGGTCGAAATAGAACCAAGAGATAATTTCCAGTTGTTAAATTTCCATTACATTCATTAAAATTATGTTTTACCCACCCTAACTTCTTTAACTAAAATATCCAAATATACTGCACCATTTCCCCCAAATTTGATCTGTGTGGAAATCCCTCACCATAAAGATTCTAATGCAACAAATTTCGCTAAAAATGGATGCCCACATCAAAATTTAAGAGTAAATATGTGAACTCACTTAACTTTTGAACACAATGGTGGTCTCCTTGGATATGTGACAGTCTCTGATTGGATGGTCGGTAAATTGAAAAGTTGGAGAAATGGAGGAATAAGAGAATAGTTCCTTGAGTGTTTCTCAAGTCATATTTTACCGATTTAATGGTTTTATGGAGGTGAAAGTGGGTTTATAGGGAACTCAAGGAATGAAGGAACTATTTCTTAAGTTTCATTTAGGACAAAAAAATTTGATGATCGGGTTTGCAGGGAACTTGAGGAATTGTGGAACTGATCAAACAATATTGCCAAACCTCGACTTTATTGATTATCATTATTTCATTCCAAAGGATTATTTACATAGGAAAATCAAAGAACATAAGGAAAAAAGTAATTATTCCCTCAATTCCCACAAATACTGACATATATTATGGTTTTTTTTCTCAGGGATCGAGAAAAGTGGTAAAGTACAGAACACTAGGAATAAAGAAACCATTCACTTAGTCCCCAATTTATCTGACATATCTTATTTGAATGAAGGAATCAGCCTTGGTGGAATAGTGAGGAACAAGTAGAACAAGGTAAAAATTCCACTTGTTCCTAAAATATTTACTTTTTCTTATTTGAACCCAAAATTTGCAAACAAGGGGATGATTCCACTTGTTCCTCAAATATATAATTTTCCTGATTTGAACCCAAAATTTGCAAAAAATGACTAACTCCATTTCCAAAGAGACTCAACAAGAGGGGAAGAATGACCAAAAAATGAAGGATTATACAAATATGGTTCTGAGGATACAAAGGATCAAAATGGGCACCAAGATGTTGTAACTACAAATTGAATTTTTTTTGGAACTTTCCAAAAACCTTCAATTTCACCCCAAAAATGTCATGTTTCTGGAGACTAGTTTCAACTATAAATACACAACCTTTTAAGCTAGTGTTATGTGAGTTTAAATTTGATCAAAGGCCCATAGGAGGGGCATTTAAGAAATAATAAAAGAAGATTTTTTTTACACTTATAATTAAATGAGAGAATCCCAACTTGAAATGGGTAAGGACAATAAATAGAAAAAGTTTGGTTTTATTCACATTTTGCCAATTTCAAAAATACTAAGTGGAAGAATTAATTCAAAGTTTACCCTTTCTTGATATTCATAAGAAATTTTTATCTTTTGGATATTTTTATAATATTGATTAAGTACATTATACATCTTGTTTCCCTACCATGCATATACAATAGAACATTTAGGAAATAATTAACCTCGTTGCAAAATGTGACTTCCCTTTCAAAAGACATGTCATCCTCACATATCTGATAAATAATAGTCAAATTTGTTACTGAATTTTTTGAAACCAAATGAGTATTTGTTAACTAATTTAAACTTGGACTTCTTGCCAATTGCATGAAAATTTTTCAATGGAGCCAAATGGCTACACCTATCGTATCCCTGACACAGGGAAAATGGAATTTATTGGGATTCTTAGCTAATTTCCATATTTGGGGTTTCTATAAGATTTCTCATCATGATTTTTTCATGCACATACTCAATAAATAAGGATGACATTATATGAAATGGTTGTTGTTTTACCTAATGTTGATTTACTAACATCACAAGAGTAACAAATTTGAAGAATCCAGAAAGAATCCAAGACATCATTGTAATAAAAAATAACTATCAAATGAAAAACAAGAGCTTGAGTAGGAGATGGTCCAAATAGAATTCAAGGTGAAGTGAATAATAAGTGTGAACTCGATTCAATGTGAAGGTTAGAGGTTGTGGTGATGAAGTGAAATGGTAAGGCACTACATGGATCCGAAGTGTTACAAACAAATTGTGTGCACAAGTGAATCATGAACAATATTGAGAGGCATGTGTGTAAATTTATATAGAGAAAAAGAAATCCTAACGATTTCAAAACATGTATAAGGTGATGTAGCTATGAATAAATCAAGTCAAAAATGACGTAGATCAAGTGACAAGTCAAGCCATGAGATTAGTGGGAGCACAAGTCATAAACAAGAAGCAAATAGAAGTTTGAACCAGACTTGAAACATGTATTGGTTATCATTGGCTATGATATCTAGCTTGAAAGTGTAAATAATAAAATCTACATTCAATGGCCAAACCATTCTCAAACCATCTTAATAAGCTCAAAAGAGGAGCTTGAATGGAATAATAGAAAGTTTTTGTGAATTATACTTGAAGAAATTATTTCAAAGGTGTAGGTTGCCATGTGAGATCAAACAAACATTAAAATTATGAATAGCTAATGGTAAGTTGAGTAGTCCTAGTGTGATGATGTGATGAACAACAATGGCAATAGTAGATGGAGGAGATTGAGAATTCACCAAGGAGTGTGAGTGTGGTTCAATATGAACCAATCTCAAGATTAACATTACAAATGAGTGAGCCAAGCTGAGTATGGCATTGCAAACAAGAAAAATTCATGAAGTCATGTCCATAGGTGAATGTGTGTTAACTTCAACATTGAGGCAGAGCATGAAATATGACAAGAAGATCAAGTTTGAATAATTCAATCCATTTGTCTCATTCTATGAATATATTTTAACCAATTGTGAAGATGTTAAGGATGGTGACATGATAAGAATGCAAAGGAGATCCTAAAACCAAGTCTACACAGTAGAGATTTGGCCCAACATCATTGTTAAAGGAGGAAGAGTAATGTATGAAAATACAAGAGGAAGGCAGAAAGTCGATACAAACCGAGACATGTAATCAATTTCAAGAAGGGAAAAATATGAGACTGAACTTGTGAAGGTGAGATACAAAGATATCAAAATCCTACAAGTGCCCCAATTTGAATGGTGGCAACAACTAGTTAAAGCAAAACGAGGAAGATGTGAGATATATCAAGGAAATAGAACAATACATTTGGATCTTAATCAAGGTCAAGATAAAACTATGAGCTGATTCAATACATGTTGAAATAGATTTTGAATTGGTTGAGGGTAGAAACAAACATGTGCACGGTGCTCGCGAACACTGTTGAAATTCAAAAATTAAAGTGAAGCCTGGCTAATTGAGATAACCGAGGTAAAGAGGAGCCAAAGTTGAATGCATTTAATGGATGAGTTAAAAATGTGGATTCCTATGTGATGATTCTTACAGAATTTGAATGAATAACATCAATTAGTTGAATGGCCAAGGAGGTTTGAAGTGTTTGACAATTAAGTAAAGCTAGGAGACGTGAAACTAGTTTGGCGCATGAATAAAAAAATTCAAGGTGATTGCATGCCGATACAAATCATAATATAAAGGGGAGGAAATTTTATGATGAGATGATAGGGGAATATTAGGCATGTACAAGACTAATATCACATAATTGTGAAGTTGAGTCGTCAGAAGATAGTTGAGCATGAATTTGTAGTAAGTATGCCATTGAGAGAAAGCTTGCAAACAGTTTTGAGGTCTAAACTGAGAAGCTCAAAACCTATATTATTAGAGAGTGAGGTGAGCAATAGAAAGTATAGGAAGTTCATAAAGATTGAGTTCTTAGAAAAACCATTGTGAATCTTGGGTTTAAATAATTATGTCAAAGTTTAATAGTATCACATTCTCTTAAGAGCTCTTGTTACACACAAGGACCATGAGATGACAATGATCTAACCTGAGGTGATAAGCACTATGGAGGTGGTTAAGTCATTGAACCAAGCTCATGGAAAGATATGTAAAGTGTAAATGGAGATATTTTGGGTGTAGAAGTGGATCGAATAGTAGGTGGCTTGATGTTGAGCATATCTCAAATGAGAACCAAGTAGAGACTTACATGCTATTTAAAAAAGATCACACCTAAAGTTGAAAAACTAAAGCAACCAAAGTTGATCACTAGAGCTCATAAGAAATTGGGAAAAATCAATGTGTTGCAAACAAAAAATTAGAAAACATAGAAGTGAATCAAATAATGAACAAGGGTTTGAATTCTCATTACACAAAGAGCATGATGTGATGAAAGAGAATAATTAGATGCTCACAAAATGGCATTGAGGCGATATCAGAAACATTGAAGGAGTTGATGATTAAGGGTCAACTAACAAAATGTTGGATCAAGTTCAAACTCAAATCAAGGAACTTTATGATTTAATCCAAATGTGAAACATTACTCACCTTAAAGCAACCAATGTACTAAATTGATGTGGTGTGTGTTCACATATCATAATTAAAAAGGATATAATGAGTTGAGACCTGAGTTGGTATGCAAGCTCCAAAATCTAGCTCAGATGTTCAAATTGTAGACTTGAGTCTTCTAAAACTAGGATATTTATAAGCAAACCAGGATCTCAATCCAATAATCATGCTTAAAATCAATAACATGATCATAATTTCAAGCTACAAACCCAAGTCAACTGAGAGATGGTGAATTGAATAGAGATCTTGTTCTAGTGTAACCTCAAACACAAACCAAGTGGTCAAGTTGTGGGCCTAACTCATTAATATATTGGGAGGTCATGAACCATACCACAAGATTAAACTAGAAGACAAGATGAAAGTGGTGGCAGACTCTATTTCTCAATGGTTCTAAAGGTGGCACTTGGCATCAAGGTGGCTAATTTCTAATGGCCAACTAAATAAGAAATGGAATTTATCTATTTTGAGTCATTAACTCTTTCAAATTAATTGACTTTATTTAAATTCATAAAGTGAAAATAAATTAATTCATAATGTGCAACACATGATGCCACTTAAGTTAACTTGACTCAAGTTGAGTTAAATTGAGTAAAAAAGTAGTTATGTAACTACTATTATCCAAATAGCTCTCCTAGAAATTTGGATAACTTGTATACACTTTATGGCCCCAAGTTATTCATTGAATAATTGCACATGCTCAAAATCACTTAGCACATTCCCTTGGTCGCAGTTTACCTACGCACCCCTTTCCTTTTCTCCTTTCACTTCTCCCTTTCACCCACCTTCTTCACATTCACCTTATTCCCATCCCCCGCACCTTGTACTTTATGCTAAGTCCTTGGCCCTTCGCATGCCACACCCATTACCTTGTAATAGTTATACCTTAACCATACATTCTCTACTCACCAGTTTGCTTCATCTCCCCGTGCGCATCTCCTGCTCCCCCTCCTTACCTTCCTCTATTTTCTCCATGCACCCTTCCCTCATGCCCGTCTGTGCTAGATCATCTTTTGATACGCTTAATTTTGTCACACGTAACTGGTCAAAATGTGCTAATAGGGCATTGAATCCTTGCAACAAACTAGTAAGTGAAACATAGAAGAAATAACAAATAGTTGTACAATTGGCCATCATTTCAACTAATCTACACATGCCACATGTTTTGTGTGTGCTGACAAATCTGACTTGTTTTGACAGCCGTATCTTTTTCTCCAAAGCTCAAATCAATGTGTTCTTGGACTTGTCATTGAGTTGCTAACATCACCTACAGTTCCAGAAATTCAAAATTCAAATTCTAGCAGATCTGGTAGGTGAGAAATGGGAAAACATATTTCTAAAAATTGATGAGTAGATTTGATTGCTCCAATCAACCAATTTGGTAGGATTTTCCCTCCTTTGTCTTCAACATGTCAAACAGGCATGGGGAAGCGTATTTTATATATTTCCAAGTGGATTTATAGACATTGAATGCTTCTTATTGGTGGTTGTGTTTCAAATTTGGGTTTTCCCTTCTTCCTCCATGGATTCATCTATAAATGTAAAAACAAGGATCATTTGTTATGTTGGACACTCTGGATCCTTAGACATTTTGCTAAGGACTCCATATTTTCTGTATTTTGAGTTGCAGACCTCTATGTTTGGCTCTTGCATGTGGATATCAGCCTCCTTCATCATTGTAATAGATCTATGTATTTATAGAGGTAATAGAAGCATCGTTTTGTGACTATTATATGTCCTAAGGTGTTTACATTCCTTCTTGCATCTTCTTTTGTATTGTGTCCTGGTTGTGCTATTTCAAGTCTCCTTGTAGTTCCATATTTAGTGGTGTTCTATGAGAACAATCTAGTGAATGCATATTTCACTGTGCTACTCATGCCTAGCCTCCTTTCACACATTCCTTGTCATTCTTGCTAAAAAAAGATAGTTTTAATCCCTCTTTTTGTGTGCTATCACCTTTTTGTGTAGTTTACTTCATGTTATCCTTCTTTCCCTGGTCCCTTGACATTCTTAGCTTAGTTTCCCCTTTCAGCACTAGGAGTAGTAGTAGCAGTAGAAATAGATAAAGGAACTGGCCTTCTCCGGAGATCCCTCCTAATCTATCAAGGTCCCACAACTTGGGGATGGTTCCATTGTGGTCTCAAACACCTTGTTCCTTCTAAGATCTGAGACGCGGGTGCATGTTTGAGAAACCAACAATTTCTAGCATGCTTGGTGGGACCAACATTGAAATATCAAATTTGATATCTCTAAGTTTTGGTGTCTGAACTTAGTGTTTCAACCCTTGGAGGCTCATTTCAAACACATGGTAACTCCCAATATTTTAAGATCTCTTTTTCAGTAGTCCTGAGTGCCTTTCATGAGAAGAGTACACATAAGAAGAAGTGCAGTAGCTAAATATTCTTTTGAATACCTCTTGTTATCCTCGAGAAGAGTTTTTTCCAAAAATCCCATGCACACATCTCTATCTCTAGTGCATCACACCCATTCAACTCCTCAAAACACACAACATGTGCACCTTGCAATGGCGCATCAACAACCCCCTCCATTAAAAAACTTTGTAAACTTTATGGAGGAAGTTCCTTACTCCTGGCCATGCAACATGATATTCCAAATGACACACTCAAGAGTATTCCTTACTTTACTGGTGAGAATCAAGTCACCCTTCAGGATCATATCTAGGATGTAGAAAATGTGTGTTCACTCTATCTAATCATACATGATGATATAGCAGTGAGATTTTTTGTAGCCTCTTTTAAAGCTAAAGCACTTCAATGGTACCAAAGCTTGAGACTTGGGTCTATTGCCACTTGGGATGAGTTGGGAACAAATATTTACAATTACTTTGATGATAAGTCAAATCACCTATCGTTGGTGGATTAACTAACAATAATAAAGAGGGCACCCAATGAGCAGATGATTGATTTTAACATCAAATTTCAAAAGACTTGGGAAAAAATTCCTATTGTGGTAAGACTTATAACCCAACATGCTTTCCTTTATTATCCAAAGGCGCTCAACAGTGATATTTAAGTTATGATCCAATCTATGAGAGGTAGGAGTTTACCAGTTGCTTATAGCATTACAGTAAGGGTGGAAAATAGTATCGTTCAGGTGAGAAAGTTGGCTCCTAGACCGCCCATGCCCTAGTTCCTAGAGATGTCACATGTGCCCCAACCTTCTGTGACCCCTATTCCTATCCCTAAGAAAAGCACACAGCCAGTTTCCTCAACATCCTATTCTCCATCACAGTAAAAGGAAGATGAAGAACTAAAGGCCTTGATCAGAAATTTATCAAACAAGGTCATATAATTAGAAAAGCAGTAGGCACAAGTCTATAGAGGTAGTTCCAATCAAGCACATAGCTAAGGCAATCAACCCTAGTGGAATCAATATGGAAATCAAAGATACACACCCAATCAACAGAATGATAGATGGCAGCCTAATGCACATGTGCCCTTGCAAGTTGTTCCTCCCAAAACTTCTCTCCAAGCACCCAGTGTGAGCCAAGCGCTTGTTCCAGTTCAGAAAAATTTAGCACAAGAGTGAGAATGGTACTTCCCTTACAACATGCCTCATAGTCAATATCATTGTGCTAATGTTGCACATGCCTAAGCCTTCATGATCTATAATTCTTCAAAATGTGAGACCTTAACAAGTGCCCATGAAGTAGATAATCCAAAAAGACCAGAAGTTCCTTTAGATACCAATTTGATGTTCTTTTGCATAGAGGACTTCTGCGTAATCAACCTAGCTATAGAAGATACAAATAGACCATGTGCCCAAGTTGTGAACAATAAAAGATACAAGAAAAGATTATTAGATTTAGACACACAAGTTACACCCCTGACAATGTAAGTAGATCCTCAGAAGAAGAAAGATTCAGCCAAAGAATGATGTAGTAAAAGTGCTCAAATCCCTATGCAGGAGGCCCCTCGTAAATATCCATCTGAAACAACGTGTGCCCCTTATTTGGTAGGCCAAGCCTTTTCCCCAGCTAAAACTTAGGCTTCCGCACCTAAATAGTCAAGAAGGGATGTTGTTCCCTAAATGGACATGATGGGGGGGCTTCCATTTAGCATTTTTGACCAAATGAAGATAACAAAAATAAACATCACAATGTGGGATGCCCTAACCATTCCATCTTAGTGGGATCTATTGCATGAAGCTCTGGCACAACTCCCGCATGTTAACCCGATTATGAAAAATCCATGCACTTCTGTCAAAATATTCTAAGAAGAGGAGAAACAAGTAAGTAAAGTTTCTAAAACCCCACCCTTCTATATGTCCTTGACTATAGGCAAACATCTAGTGCATAACTACATGATTGACTCAGGCACTAGTAATTTTGTTATGCCTAAAAAGATAGCTGATGTCTTAGGTTTGAAATATAGCCCGTTATCTAAAGGATTCCTATAAATTGATGGCTCAATTGTAACTACCTTAGGAGTCATCAAGGATCTTGATTTAACCTTCCACACATGTCCAAGCCTAACAATTACTTAAGATGTTGCAATTATTTACCTACATCCTTTGTTGGCCCTATGTCTATAGAGAGAATTTACTACTAAGGTGGGTAGTTACTTGTCTTCTAATTGGTCTCATATGTTACTCAAGACAAGGTATGGTACTCGATTTACCATACAAGTTGAGTCTATATTTTCTTATCATGTAGAGCCATATGTCCCATCCCCTCTCCAATCCAATTATCTTATCCAAGAAGAACAAGTTTCAGTTCCTGGAGAGTAATATCTTCCACCCTCTATTCCAGACCTAGTGCTTGATGAATGGGCAGAAAGGGATCACAAATTTGATCCCTATGCTAAAGAACTGGAAGCATATGAAACTAGGCTTGGTACTTACTGCATTCTATAAGAAGATGCTATGCTTCCACATGTGCTCGTGGGAGACAAAGTTCAAACTAGTTTATTGAAGTTGTATTTTGATGGATCTAGAAGAAAAAATGATGTGGGAGAAGGATTGGTTCTCATTTTCCCTAAGGATGAGAAATTCTTCTTCACACATAGGCTACAGTTTTCATGCTCTAAAAATGTGGCAGAATATGAAGCGTTAGTGCATGTCTTGCTCATTACTGAAAAGAATAAAATTAAAGCACTGCATATCTTTGGGGACACAAAACTGATCATCCACTAGGTCACCAACAAATGCCAAACAAAAATAGATTTTGGGACCTACTTGAGAGATTTGATTCCCTTAATCTGCAAGTAGTCCCACGCAGAATGAACAAATAAGATGACCAAATGGCCGTGCTTGGTTCAAATTTTTTCAAAGGAAACACTAAGCACATTAAGATGGTAATTATACCATCCATTCTAGAAAATAACACTAGTTGGTAAGTGTTAAAAAGTGATGCACAGATCATCAAGTTTATCGATAATGAAACTAAATTTTCATCAAGTATGCAAGTTGACTTGCATGACAGCTATGGTGACCAAGTAATACAACTGAAGATAAATAAGTTGCATAAAGGGCTGGTCACCTTAGAAAAAATGTTCAACCCTGATGATGAGTTCAAGGGTGAATAAAAATACATGTGCATCATGTAAGAGGACTGCTCATCCATTACTATTGTACATGGAAAAGAGTTGTTGCTCAGCAGGACTTGTGCACATGAAGAAAAACAAGCCTTCATCTTTCTCTGTAAAAAATACAATGATATTTTCTCATGGGAGTATGAAGACCTCAAAGGCTTTTATCTAAGTGGTTCTCAACACTCCATTGACCTTGATCCTGGTATAAATCCTATTAGACAGAAGCAGCGGCCAGTTAATCCAAAAATAGAGCCCCTCATGAGAAAGGAGTTATCTAAAATCATTGAGGTAAAAATTATCTTTCCCATCAAATATTCCACCTGGGTCACAAATATTATTCCATTGTGTAAGAAAAATGGTGAAATTATACTCTAAGTTGACTCCAGATATTTGAATAAGGCATCTCTAAAGGATCATTATCCTTTGCCTTCAATGGAGCAGATTTTGTAGACCGTAGCTGGTACACAAACATTCTCCATGCTAGATGGGTACTCAGGTTTCAACCAGATCCTATTCAAGGAAAAGGATCAATTCAAAACAACATTTACAACCAAGTGGGGAACATATGCATATCATAAAATTCCCTTTGGTCTATCAAATGCAGGTGCAACGTTTCAACGTACCATGGATATTGCCTTCAAAGGTTACATCAATGAGTTCATATTCGTTTACCTGGATGATATAACCATCTTCTCAAAGCAGAGTGTGGATCACATGGCACACCTGGAAAATATATTTGAGAGATGCGAAGAATTTGGGGTATCTCTTAACCCCAAGAAGTCCAATTTTGCAGTGGCGTAGGGCAATCTCTTAGGGCATGTTTTTTCAAAGGATGGCATTGCGATTGATCATGAGTGTGTTTCAACCATCCTAGCCCTTTCCCTGCTGGCACACAAAAAGGCCTTACATTCCTTCCTTAACAAGATTAACTTTATTAGGAGATTTATCCCTAACTTTGTGGGACTATTTTGGCCCATCACCCTTATGCTCAAGAAGGACATAGCCTTTAGATGGATAGCAGAAGGAAGAGAAATCTTCAAAAAGATCAAGAAGGAAATTGGTTGTGCTCCAACACTCACCAATCTAGATTATTAAAAGGATTTCATCCTTTATGCTTATGGTGCAGATGCAAGTGTTTTTGTTATCCTAACTTAAGGAAATGAACAAGGACTAGAACAGCCAATGGGCTTCTTCAAATAGACGTTAAAGGATTATGAATTGAAATACAGTCACATGGAGAAGTAAGTCTTTGCCATCATGTGTGCACTCAAGAAATTCAAAAGTATGCTCACTATAAATCATATCAAGGTGTTAGTCTCCCACTCATCTGTCAGATATTTCATCATGGGAGTAGAAATCAGTTAGAAGAGAGCATGATGGGTGACTAAAATCATGGAATATGATGTGACTATTAAGGCCACAAAGCTGGTAAGAGGTAGTGTACTCTATAAGTAGATTGTTGAGGATGCACATAGTGAACCCGAGGCTTCATTATTTCTAGATGAAGATCTTCCATGTGTAGAACTTATATAGACCATGGCACACGTGACTGGATGAAGGACATGATCACATTCCTTTCCGAGGGTGCATACCCTCCTAGTTTAAATAAAGAAAAGATAAGATATCTGAGGTTACAATCTATCCCATATGTGTTGATTGATGGGCTTCTCTTTAAAAGGAATCTTGATGGTGTGTTGTTAAGATGTATCAATGACATGTAGAATGAAAAAGTGTTAGTAGAATTTCATGATGGGTTCTCTGGTGGAAACTTCTTTGCCAAAAATACAACAATAAAAATCATAATGGCATGTATCTTTTTACCTACCCTATTTGCAGATGCACATAGGTGGGTCATAAAATGAAAATAATAAACTTTCTTTTCAAGAAATAATTGATTGGAAACACTTCCACACCAACCAATCCAAGCGGATCAGTCATTTGTGCAATGGGGTCTCGACTACATAAGCATGATCAATCCAATTTCAAGTGCTGGACATAAATGGGTGCTGACAGCTACATATTACTTCACTAGATGGACAGAAGCTTTCATGCTTAAGGAATCAACTAAGGCAGTCATCCTTGACTTTATTGAGGGTTTAATCAGAAGGTTTGACATTCCTCAAACCATTATATTTGATGATGCAAAGGCATTCCTTGGTGCTAAAATCATTGATTGGGGTCTAAGTCTAGGAATTTACCTAAAAACCTCTTCCAACTATTACCCTCAAGGAAACAGTCCGTTAGAATCAACAAACAAGAACCTGATCAAAATCATGAAGCACACAATGAACATCAGCCAAAGACAGTGGCATATGAAGGTCTTATGTAGGCTCTAGGAAGATATAATCGCATTCAATAAGGAAATAGGAAATTTTCCTCCCAAGCTTGTCTATGGCAAGGAGGCTTCCCTTCCTTTGACACTAGAACTAAATTCACTAGCGCTTTCCCAGTAGCTGGAATTTGAAGGTGCGGACTAGAGAGAAATCAGAATGGTGAAGCTGACTCATCCTGAAGAACTTAGAAACTCTCCCATGATCAAGCTAGAAAAACATCAACAAGTAATAAATAAATGGTTTGACAGAAAGGCTAGGCCTCAAGCTTTCGAAATTGGGGACCTGGTTCTAAAATGGGATACTAAAAAAGCTAAACCAAGGTGCCATTCAAATTTTGATGCACTTTGGAGTGGCCCATACATCATCAGTTCCTGAAAAGAAGCTAACTCTTTCAAGTGAACTCATCCTGATGAAACCACGCTACAAATCCTAGTAAACAAGATCTATCTCAAACCCTTCCATTAGGTTTGTTGCATCATGTTGTATATATTAGAGTAGTTTTAATTCCTCCAAATTTTCTCAATGCACATTGTTTGTTTTTACATAGTTCTTTTGTCCCGCGTGCTTCTTGCACATGCTATTTTGTTACTTCCAGAGTACATATCTTTCTCAACAGTTGTGAGATTCATAACAGAAAGAAGAAATGATTCTCAAGTGCTCACAGGGGAAGTTTCATGATTGCACAAGAAGACTCCATGCCCAATGGATGCTTCATGTAACAAATATCTTTCATCTAGCAGGTAGATGGCCCTAAAAGTAACCAAAACTATTATATAAATAGCTCTCCTAGCAATTTGGATAACTTGCATACACCTTCTGCCACCAAGTTATTCATTGAAGAATTGCAAGCACTCAAAATTACTCAGGACATTCCCTTGCTCAAATTTTACCTGCGCGCCCCTTTCCTTTTCTCCTTCCACTTCTCCCTTGTTCCCACCTTCCACACATTCACCTTTTTCTCATTCAGCTTCTTCCCATCCCGCATGCCTCACACTTACTACTAATTCCTTGGTCCTTCATGAATCATGCCCATTACCTTGTAATAGTTGTGCCTTAACCATACATTCTCTTCTCACCAGTTTTCTTCATCTCCCCACGTGCATCATGCACTCCCCATCTGTGTCTTCCTCTATATTCTCGGTGCACCCTTCCCTCATGTCTATCTATGCTAGATCATATTTTGATATGCTTAAGTGTGTCGCATGTAACTAGTCAAAACGTGCCAATAGGGATCTGAATCCTTACAACAAATCACTAAGTGACACGTGGCAGAAACAAAAATAGTTGTACAGTTGGCCATCATTTCATCTAATCCTTATGTGCCACGTGTTTTACATTCACTGATGACTCTGAAATCTTCTTAACATATGTATATTCTACTACAGAGCTCAAATTGGTAGGCACCTAGACTTTTTAGAGAGCTGCTTACATCAGCTACAGTGCCAAAAATGCAAAATTCAAATTATGGAAGATCTGGTAGGTGAGAAACGGGAAAACATCTTTCTCAACATTGATGAGCAGATCTGATTTCTCTAACCACCTAATTTGGTATGATCTTCCCTCCTTTGTCTTCAACACGTCAAACAAGCATGGGGAAGTGTGTTTCACAGATTTCCAAGTGGATTTATAGACATTCAAGGCTTCTTGTTGGTGGTTGTTTTTCAAATTCAGGTTTTCCATTCTTCCTCCATGGATTCATCTATAAATGTAAGAGCAAGGCTCATTTTTTATGTTGGACACTCTAGATCCTTATGCATTTTGCTAAGGACTCCATATTTTATGTATTTTGAGTTGCAGACCTCTATGTTTTGCTCTTGCATGCGGATATCAGCCTCCTTCATCATTGTAACAACTTTGTGCATTTTTAGAAGTAATAGAAAAATCATTTTGTGACTATTCTTTTTCATAACGTGTTTGCATTCCTTCTTCTTGCCTCTTCTCTTGCATTGTGTGTTGGTTTTGCTTATTTAGGTCCCCTTGCAGTTCCATATTTAGTTGTGTTCCATGAGAATAATATAGTGAATGCATATTTCAATTTGCTACTTGTGCATAGCCTCCTTTCACGCATTCCCTATAATTCTCACTCAGAAAAGGTAGTGTTCATCCCTCTTTTCTAGTGCTATCACATTTTAGTGTAGTTTACTTCATGTTATCCTTCTTTCCCTAGTCCCTTGGAATTCTTAGCTTAGTTTCCCCGTTCAGCACTAGGAGTAGTAGTAGCAGTAGAAATAGATAGAGGAACCGGCCTTCTCCAAAGATCCGTCCCAAGTTTGTAAGGTCCCACAACTTGGGGATGATTCCATTGTGGTCTCAAACACCTCAGCCCTTCTGAGATTCAAGATGTGGGTGCACGTTTGAGAAACCAACAACTACCTGAGGCAAGAAAAATTTATAAAAAGACACTATTATCATTGTAATAAGGGAAATATTTTTCTCTCAACCCTAGAGAGGGATTTCTATAACTTTGTGTGTTCATATGCTTTTCTAATCTCATAAATGTGAATAATACAAGCAAGCAAGATAAAAGTCACTTTATGGTTTTAATGCTAGTTTATTATGGTGTGTGCTTTTCTTTCCATGATTGAGACATGTCATCAATACTTCAACATTCCTCTATTTTATGTGATACTTTGATGATGTAAACATTTTATTGTGAATCTTTATAAATGGACTTTTTGCATGCATACAATGAGAATGCGATAAAGGATTTTTGGTTCCAGGTTATATTTTCTCTTCATGTAGTTATTGATTATGTTCTATCTTCATTTGAGAGAAAGGGTTACTACTTCATATATACCTGGAGTTACCCAAGTAGCCCTCTATGTTAGCTCTATTATGGTTTTCTATTTCCTCTTGTTTTCGTAACATTCCTCTATTGTATGTGATACTTTGATGATGTAACCTTTGTATTGTGAATCCTTGTAAATGGAATTTTTTCTACATGCATACAACATAAATTTGGTAAAATAATTGTGCTTCTAGGTGATATTTTCTCTTCATGTAGTTGTTAATTGTGTTCTATCTTCATTTGAGATAAAGTTTTACTAGTTCTTTATATCAACCTTGAGTTACTGTGATGTCCCTTTTTAGGGGGGACTTCGGAAATGACCAAAGAACTTAAAAATCATATTAGTGAGTTGTTGTCGATGACTGATATCACCCTTGTAATATGAAAATTAGGTCCTTCCTAGGGCATTGAATTTCCTGGAGAAATTAAACCCTTCAAATTTGGGTTAAACCTCGTTAACACACTTTAATTATTATGCCACAAGTATTAAGAAACCATTTGCAAACAAAATCAGCTGTTATAAATTAGAATTGACCTTGGAAATAATTAATTTTGGGAACCCTCAACTAGAGAACTTAAACAAGTTTTACAAAATAGTAAATCCCTTCCAAAATTCATGAAAATTAATATCCTGGCTTTTAAAAATATGGAGACAAAGATAATAAATTTAGATTGACCAAATTATCATCAACACATATCAAATAGTACTCCCACGTGGGTCACTCCACTTCAAATAAATAGATTATTAATCCAAAGAGATGAATCATGCGAGGAAATGCTAATTTATTACTTTCCAAACTATCTTTCATAAAAAAATCCTTATGGAATATTTTTCTTCCTCCAAAATCCATTAATCAAGGGTTTTCATCCTTGAGAAATGTCCTCAATCAAGGGGTTTCATCCTTGAGAAATATAGGAAGGGTACTTCATAAGAAAACCTTAACCAATATATGAAAATTCACTAAAAACATAATTCAATAATGGTAAAACGACCTCCTTTTATAATCCAAGGATTTATTTACATTATGAAAATGATGGAAGAGCCCTTATGATAAAATTATTTTAAATATTTAATTGGTATTTGGAGCCTACATGTTCAAATTAATTTTATTAACAAACTTCTTAAGTCCTTCTATTGGACTGTTGGGCTTCCCAATAGGATACATGATAATAAATAAAATAACTACCAAAAAAAAGTAAAAATATAATCCATATCTTCTCCATGATTTCTTCCTTAGACCTATGGAGAGAAGAATGGGTTAATGTCCTAAAAAATAAGCCTCCAAAAAGGGGCATGATAATTTCCCCTTCCCAAGAATGCTTATCCCCATGTAATTATAATTTCCTACATCCCAAATAAATATCTGATCCTCCTCCTTTGATATACGTTCCCATGAAGAAAACTCGTTAAAGAAAAAATGTGTTCCCTTCTTCATCCACTCTTGCTTTATGGATATGATGATCGGTTATTCTTATTTTCTTGTGAAGGCCTCATAAATAATATCTAAACATTAGTTGTTCCCAATTTCCTTCCTAATGTCCCAAAAACAATTGTAACCATGTACTTTTTTCCTTAAAATAATAAGGCTAGTGCTTGGGATCCTTCGTATAATAGTTGAAAAAACATCAAAAATGATAGTAGCTTGCAAACCCTTCAACCTCATGGCTGGATACTCTTGCCTAATTGTCAAAAGAATGGATAACGAGATGAAATTTTAGCAGATAACATATAAAACAAAAATGGATTAACTTTCATAATGATTACCTTGGCCTCTAAAATATGCTTCCAAGATGCCTAAAACTAATATCTTAAAAAATTGGATCTGATCAAAACTTATGAGTGCTGGTATATAAGTATAACAACCATATATAGCCTAGAATTTTGTCTAAAACAATACCAAATATGTTGGAACATTGACCTTAATTGTTCTCAATGAGTGAACCTTATTACAACATTTGAAATAAAAAGAATTTCTTCAAACCTTCCCCTTCATTGCTTTCCCAAGAAGATATCCACAACCCAATAAATGAGATCAAGAAAAAAACCTCATCTTGGTTATAACATTGCAAGTTCATAATTGTAGTGGCCAAAAAACATTTCATGAGAGTTACACTTACCTTTTCAATGTCACTAGAAGAATAGTACCACTTCATTGTGATAAAAATCCACTTGGTGGCTGTAAAGAATGTGGAACAAATTGGAAATAATAGCCACAAGATCTAATGATAATCCCATAATGATTTAGGGTTCATGATTCACATTCGTAAAACTCATCTCATTCATGTTAGAAAGATGCTTTACACCCCAAAGCTCTTCAGAATTCAATTTATAATAATAAACATTCTGACCAAGTGTGAGTAACCTTCCTTGTGAAGGATTTTTTTATCGCAAGTGCCTTACTTCCCTAAAACAATTGTTTGTTATTGAAAAATTCTTCCATGATGTTACTAGAAAACTGATTTTTGACATATGCATTTGTGATAATATTTTTTCAGTTAGCTATTATGCAAGAGAGAAACACACAATTTGATTCCCCAATATTTTCTTCAGCATTAACTTCTTTCCTTATGTCATGAATTCTGATTTTTTTTAACTCTATCACCAAATTTCAGTTCTTTATCATGATAGTTAAAGGTGAACTCCCCCAATGTTTGCAACCATTGAACCCCAAGAACAATTTTATCGTTATCTTGTTCAATAAAAAAACATTCATAACATACCTCATGTAGGATTGACAACTATACTATTTTCCTTGTGTAAGGTATGATGGTCTCACTCTCTACAATCCTAGTGACCCCTTGGTTATGAAGAAATACCTTCACCATGAATGAATGATAAGTATGTGTGCCAAACATTAGAGTAAGGATGTTTCCCTTCCACCAAAGTCCCTCTATCTTTTCCATATCAATGGAATCATGAAATGAAAAATCAGACTTATCATCATGCCCTTGGTGCCTCAAACATAGATATTTTCCCAACACTACACCTATATTCTACACTCATTTTTTTTTAAATTGAGCCCAATAATCCATACAAAAAGAAGAACTTATTACCTCATTACTTTTTGGAGTATGAGATGCATAATGGTGTCCAATAAGAAGTGATATAGGAGGACATAACAAGCATGAAATATTATCACCTTTCCCAACCAACTGTGTGAGGGAAACATACCGGAAATGACATATTAACATGAAACAAAATTGATATTTTCTCATACCATGGGCTACTTTTGATACTATTTTGACTCAGAAGTTTTGAGTTAGGAACAACACTTAGACAATAATCTAATGATTCCCTTATCTCATGCATAATATCATCCTCATAGGACCTTTTTATATCTGATTTGAATCCATTATGTGATTGTCCTGTGTAACCATTAGAATCCAATAAATTATCATAGAACAACACAATAATTTTACCTTTCTTTGGATGATGAAAAAATTGTGATTGTTATTTGTTGATATCCCCATTGATTGGCTCCTTGGTGGTGGTTGTTTGGGATAGTCCAGCAAGCTAAATATTATTAATATCACCTTGAAATTTTAATTCAAGCCTGAATTTCTTTTCCTCAATAGACCCTTCAATTTTCCCTTTCCTCACGCTTCATGGTTACTTCCTTTTTCCTTATAAAAAATGAATAATTATTTGTGCTATACTCTTGTAAGTGGTGTTTCCATTGATTGGATATCAACCTAGAAGCCCCAAATCTTCTTCCCCACTCCATAGAATTATTGAGTCTCCATTACATTATTCATGTTTGCATATATGAATTCCTTCTCATTTCTAATTTCAACATCTGGTTCCTTAAAAAGTATACCCTTTTCTATCAAAATTATTCCTTCTTCTTCTTGGCATGTTGTACTTCTTCCTTTAGCGCTAGGGTTTTTTCCAATAATGTTTTGCTTTTGTCCTTACTTTTTTGAAATCCATGAGAGACATTACCTCCCAAAACTCCTCTAACATTGCTTTACACTCTTCAAACCATATGGTATAGTCATGAGCTTTTCTAGGTCTTGCATGTGGAGAAAATTTCTCCTTGGTCCAAAACTAGGGTTTTTAGGGCCTTGTAAAATAAATTTTGTCCTTCTTTGTGTCACGAGGGTTGCAGGATTCCTGTTCCCCCTTGGTCAAACCACCACCCTACATGTTTTGGATGACTAAAGAAATCCTATCCATTGCATCCAATAACTTTCCTTGTGTTCTCACACTTCAGAGGCTAGAAGGATGATACTCTAATACCACTATAATGTCCCTTTTTAGGGGAACTTAGGAAATAACTGAAAAAATTAAAAATCAGATTAGTGAGCTACTGTAGATTATTGATATCAGCTATACAATCTATAAATCATGCCCTTCCAAGAGCATTGAATTCCTTGGAGAATTTAATCCCTTCAAAGGTGGGTGAAACCTTGTTAACAAACTTCAATTCTTATGCTAATAGTATTAAGAAACCCTCAACAAACACAATCAACTGTTAGAAATCAGAATTGATATTGGAAATAATTAATTTCGAGAACCCTCAATCAACAAACTTTAGCAAGCTCTAAAAAATAGTAAATCCCCTACAAAATTAATGAAACTTGAGATCTTATCTTTTAAAAATATGGATAATATGATAATAAATTCAAATCAACCAAGTTATTATCAACACATACCAAATAGCACTCCCATGTGGATCACTCCACTTAAAATAAATAGATTATTGATTCAAAGAGATAAATCATGCAAAGAAATGATAATATATTGATTTTCAAACTAGATTACATACATAAATCCTT
The DNA here is from genome assembly GCA_019776745.2 of Taxus chinensis. NCBI lineage: Eukaryota > Viridiplantae > Streptophyta > Pinopsida > Cupressales > Taxaceae > Taxus > Taxus chinensis. Next base: position 484,833,082 of record CM034149.1, on the reverse strand, counting down.
ATGGAATGGTTTTCATCCTCCATAATCCCTAAATCAGGGGTTTTCATCCATGAGAAAGGTCCTCAATCAAGGGATTTAATTCTTGAGAAAGGTAGGAAAGGTGCTTCACAAGAAAACCTTGACCAAGATATTAAAATTCACCAAAAACATAATTCAATAATGACCAAATGACCCCCTTTTATAACCCAAGGAGTTATTCACTATACAAAAATGATGGCTGACCCCTTAAAGTACTTTTAAATATTTAATTGTTATTTGGAACCTACATGCTCAAAATAATTTTATTTCATAACTACTTAAGTCCTTCTATTGGAGCGCTAGGGTTTCCAATATGATACATGATAATAAATAAAATAAATACCTAAAAACAATAAAAAGATAATCCAGATCTTCCCCATGCTTTCTTCCTTAGACCCATAAGGATAAGAATGATTTAAGGTCTTCAAAAATAAACCTTAAAAAATGGGCATGATATTTACTGAAGTGGCTCTTTGTGTTAACTCCATTATGGGTTTCTCTTTGCCTCATTTTTTCTCTACTATCTATTTTTTTGTTTTCTTTTTGGTTTCAAGTTACAAGCACCAAAAACCCCAAAATAGCACTACTGTATAATAGAGATGCCCCATTAAAATGCAAATGGAAATTACTCAATCAATGATGATATCCCCCATGTTGTAAGCTTATGTCATTTTCAGTTGGGAAAGTCTATGAAAAAATTGAAAAAAATGACATAAAATCTTGCCAACAGATTTCGATGACTCTAGTGGGGAGTGAAGTAGCTTTCACAACCTATTCTATATCAAGAAATATCCCTTGGAGTAGTGGTTGATGAATTTGCTAATATGAGGTATCCAATGAAGTTATCTTTTTTATTCAAGGAATGACATTGGTTAAACCCAACCACATTGTTTTCCCCATCCCATGGGGCTACTAATTTGGGCCTTTGGCTTTGGCCAAATTCATTTCCTTTCCTTTGTGATCAAGAAATAACATCCCAAATTTTTCAGGAGAACTCTAAAGATGTTGATAATCCTCTTTGCACCTTCAATGTGGCTTTCAGAATCTTGGGAGTTAGAGAAGAAAATTTATTTGGGAGATTATTCGTTGAAACCTTGATTATACCTACAATTAATTGTTTTAAACATTTAGATGATGGTTGTGTCATGGATTGGGATAATGTAAATACCAATTTCCTAAAAATATTTAAGTTTGTTATAGATGTGCATACACTATTGTTTGAAATTTTCCAAGTTCTTAAGAAATAAGAGGAGAAGAAGATGAAAGAATTTTTGGTGTTATTCAATAATCTACTAAGATTGATTCCTCACACTGAAAATTCATTTGATTATTTATTGTCGCTCTACATCCAAAATTTTGTTTAATCCTAAATTAAATAAAATTCATGATCCCAAGGCTACACAATATCAATCATTTGAATTATATGATGATGGATGTGAGATGGGACATGCCATGAAGAAACAAAAATCCATTATAGATTTTTTCATCGCCTATAGGAAAAGGTTCAAGAAAGAATCACCTAACATGCGCAACAATGTTCTCCACAAGAAGTACAAAAATTGTTGAAGGAGAAGAAGATGTACGTGTGAGCTTCAATTTGATCCTCAAGCTTTAGGGATAAATTTTCCCAAGGGGTAGGACATGTATTCCTAAAGACAACATTTTTTGTTATGTATTGTTGAAGGGTTATTTTGTAATAAAGCTCATAGTTGGTCACACATTGTTATTAAGTAGCCTTGTTTGGTAGCTATTTAATAAGAGAAGATAACTTAATTGCATCTATCAATTATGGCTATGTAGGTAGATTTTGTTAGACATTATTAATTTATTGTAACTAAGGGTTTATCCTTATTAATGTATAATTAATCTTATTTTTCATATTGTTATAATTTTTATTTTATCACAAATTTTTGAGAAATATCTTCCATTATTTTTAGGATTTATAGGTGAAAACCATATTTTTGGGTGTGCAAGTTTTCCCATTTAGAATATTTTGTGTAAGTGCACATCATAGATGGGAGAAGGGACCTGAGTTGGAAAATTCCATACACTTGATTGGCATAATGCCATAATATCAATGGCCCACTGCCGTAATATCAAGTTGGTGAGATGTTAATGGGAGACCTCCCCACACTTTTTAGAGAGCATGTACTTCAATTCAAGTGGGGTGCATAACTGTATCGACCATGGGTAATATATTTTTATTGATTTGGTTCAGCCCAGATTCACTTCTGAACTTTTTTTTGAAAGGATGACTGTAGTGATGATGACTGTGGTTACATTCACAAGTAGCTTGGTTCATCTCTATTCTATTGCCTACTATCTCTAGATACTATACAAAAACCTGTAGAATACCTAAAACATAAGGCTTGTACCTATAGTTTTTAATTCATAATTAGTTGTGTGTACCTATAACTACCTTATCTCTATATATAAAGTAAATTTATATATAATAATAGACAACTTTATATAAAGTGTTACTACATTGGAATCTGAAAACAACACAAAGTACTTTTCCCAAGGACACAAAAAATTACTTCTATTTAATATATTTGAAAATATGTGCATGGCTAAAAAGTATTTCACATTTATAAACTTAATTATGGTCTTCCTTTAATGCCACATTAGATATATTTTTTTAAAAAAAGCTATAAACTATCTTATAACTAAAAAAATTGACATTCTTAACTCTCCCCATTTTGATCGTTGACGTGGCCTTGTGTCATCAAGTGTTTTCTTTGCTGGAATTTCTATCCAACTTGGGTTTAGTTGTTGTAAACACTCAAATTTTGAAATTTACCCTTTGAGACTACTAATTGTAATTTTTATCCTTTGATAAGACAAACAACTTCATCCTATCCCCAATAAAGACTCCGGTTCTTTATCCCTCCTTGAGAGACAGTGCTTTTGAAACCAATTTCAAGAAATATCTTCCAAGATGTATCTCATGGAATCCCTTATTTGACCCACTTTTGTTTACAACTTGGTGGTGTGGGGCCTTATTTTCTTAATTATGATTGGGCTTCAAAAGATAGAGTGCAGACACTTCTCTTTTCTCCCTTCATTAGGTGCAAGCAGACGATACCCGAGCACATCATTCTGACTAAATTTTTGGCCCATCCTTTTAGGCTAGAGATAATTTTTGGTCTAATCTCTTTCCTACACCACATCCAAGGCTTCACTGACTCAATTAAGGAGTGGGAGAGATACTCATACTTGGCATATTTATCATCATATACTATTTCCCATTCTGATTCTCTAGGTCATGGTCGTTGTTGATATGCTAGTGTGTTTGGTATCTTAGAGTCCAACAAATGGATTTTCTCCCTCCTTTTAGGTATTCCTTGGATGAAGTTGATCACCTTCTACCTACTAGACATGAGCTAAAAAATCATCAAGGAGGATATTTATAGGTAGTTTACCCACACCACTTGGGTGAACCCTCATGGTGGGTTATGCCCAAAGATGGCCTTTTATGTAGAGTACCTTTTAGAGCTCAGTGAATTTCTTATTGTTCTCCATCGGTATACACTTTTTCATTATATGCATTCTCTTTTCATTCCTCTAGGCTAGTTTAGATTGGGATCTCATTGGCTTCGATGTGAGATGGATCACTAGATTGATTGTTTGGATAGGATCTGCCAGCTTTGCAGTCTTCAAGAGGTCAAGATGAAAGCACACTTTGTCTTCCACTATCCCTTTACTATGAGATCAGGGGGAGGTTTCACTTCCTCTTCCAAAGTACCTAGGTTCTTTTTTACTTCTTTAGGTAAGAATACTAGAAGTGCGTGGCTCTTTACATGCATGAGGCCCTGAGGATTTGTGAGAAAGATCTGCAGACCCCTTCCATACCACATTATATCTAGTGGATCACTTCATTTTTCATGGTATTTTCATTAGTGAGAGGCACTAAGGACCTAATTGATACCAATTTTTCATCATCGTACATATTTTTATGGTCTAGATAGACCATTCACAACTCCTTAATATCTCATTAACACAAACATACTAGTTCCAACATGAGGAAATAAACTAGATCCAATAGCTATTTGTGGTGTACCAAATTATCTAGATGAAAACACATCATGTGGACTCAACATCTCACCACCTCTTCTTCTTATCGTCATTCTATCTAGAGTTTCTTTCAGTCAATCTCAGAAGTTATGAGAGTTGTGGTTACCACTCCCTGATAGGCATTACTCATTGCCTCTCTTGGTGCCTTCTTTCATTTCTTCTTAGGCATTTACACTCCCCCATTTTTACATTTTTGGCATGTTTGCTCCTTCTTTCTAGTTCTCCTTTCACTTGCTTTCTTCCTTTGTATCACTCCTCCTTTGCATTTTACTTATTTTGGGAACCATTTGGTTCCCCCACTTTGTATTGACACATGTGTACTTTGTAGTCATGTTGACCTAATTTTGTGGTCATTTATTATACACTAATATATTTATCTTATCTTATCTCATATCAATCCTAACTTTATTATTCCCACACACTGATGTGTCGAAAAATTTTAAGTGTAAATGCGCAAAATTAATACCTAACCTTTGTCCATCATGATGCAACTTTCAAATTTCATCCACCACGACCATGTCCAAAACCATATAAAAATATTAGGATGTGGCATCCAATCTTAGCTGACATGTATGGCCTTGAACCAAGAGGTATTCCAGTGATAGTATCTGGAACAAAGCATCTACAAGTTCATCTCTCCCAGTTTTTCTAGCATGTGTACCCAAATATCTTCTATACAATCTTGTGTGGCTAAGTAGATATTTTCTCTTTTTTTTTTCAAGCATGTAGGATATTTAAATCACTAATTTCAAGTACCAATACATTTGTATGATATTGTATGATTAATTTTGGAAGTTAATTTATTAGAATAGCTCATAGTTTCAAACCTTACATTCCTTTTTATTGTTGTGTATTCCATAACATTTAAAGATCGTCAAATATTAAAAAGGGTTTAAACAACTGCATTTTCACAAAAATGAACACAATATGTCCTCCACTTGGTTTCTTCATTCACAAATATGTCAACTTGAGCTATGGAAATGAAGACATATACCGCTAATTAGATATCAACATTCCATAAATCACTAGTGTTGTATTCCAACACCAACATCAAACAAATTCAACACATTCCTTATTTCATAATACATACCATGGGCATGGTTAACATTAGGAGTCAACCTAGTAGTTGTATCCATTAAAGTCATGTGTGTATGTTTCACGATGTAAAAAGCTTAAGAGATTGTATCTGAATCATCTTTAACTTTAGCAATCACGGTTTCAAAAGGAGCTTCATGTTTACACCCTAATCAATTTATGTTATAGAAAGTGCAAAATAATAAGTATGATGTAAGGGTTTGTTATAGAATATTATTTTGACCTAATTAATTTACCATTAACTATGCATAATCAAAATAATGCATTATTACTTGCCAATATTTATAAATGATGGCTCTAATACATAAGAGGAGATGAATACTTAGTTGTACAAGTTAGAACATAGAAGATCCAAATGTACAGACAGGTGGAAAACATAGATAAAAAACTAGAAATGCTTTGCTATCAATTTAGGAATTGGAAACTAAGTTGGTGCAAGATCACAGTAATTTTGTATAACCTAGACTTGGAGTTGTATGGTCCTAAATGAAAGTGTGTGGTCTTGGACCCTTTGATAATTAGACTACAAGCTTTTTTGTGTTTCACTTTCCTAGAAATGTCCTTTGTTGTATGTTTCTTTTGTTTGCACAACCTTGATATGACCTGTAATCACCTGCAACAAATTGAAAACCCTATAAACCAACAATACTCTTTATCAAAGCATTAGATAAAGGGAGAAGTTATGTGTATAGTGAGGATATATTTCTCTTAGTGGTTGACACCACTAAACCAGTCTAAGTGTTGCACTACATGTCCTCGTGTGGGATCAAAAATCATGTAGTTATCCTAGGTGCTTGTGTAAGTGTGAGTGTGATCTAAGTGAACATCGTATGGGTTCCATTACATCACTTAACACAAAGATATTAGGCTAACTATAGAGTATAAAATGTACCCAATGTGGTGTTGTATATATCTTCCCCAGGTAGATATAGATAAGCAGAAGATTCTAGAGATCAAAGAAGCTCAAATCCTTGACATTTAATGAAGTGGCGCACAGAAATGAGTGTCGACAATGAAATGTATGCACCCTTGGCGCACAGAAGTGGCGCACAGAAATGAGTGTTGACAATGAAATGTATTCACTCTTGGCGCACAGAAGTGGTGCACAGAAATGAGTGTCGAAAATGAAATGTATGCGCCCTTGGTGCATAGAAGTGGCGCACAAAAATGAGTGTTGACAATGAAATGTATGCGCCCTTGGCGCACAGAAGTGGCACACAGAAATGAGTGTTGACAATGAAATGTATGCGCCCTTGGCACACAGAAGTGGCACACAGAAATGAGTGTCAAAAATGAAATGTATGCGCCCTTGGCACACAGAAGTGGTGCACAGAAATGAGTGTCAACAATGAAATGTATGCACCCTTGGTGCACAGAAGTGGCGCACAGAAATGAGTGTTGACAATGAAATGTATGCGCCCTTGGCGCACAGAAATGGCGCATGACACAGAGTGTCAATAGGGTAAATGGTGTGCCCTTGGCACATGAAAGAGAATTTCGACACACACATGGTTGTGCCCTTGGCGCACCTTCAGGAGGCACAACATTTTGAGCGCTGACAGGAAGCAGACCCTGGCGCAGATATTCAAATGGCCATAACTTTTGACTGGGAGCTCAGATTCATGTAAGGTTGGACTTTTTGGAAAGCTTACGAGGTCCTCTGTCGAACTACAACTAGATATATTTAATTGGGTGAGAAAAAAATCTTAAAAATGAAAAATAAAGTTCGCCACTTTTGGGTTCGTTGGGGTTCTCACCTACCACTATAATGAGATAGTTAAGTGCATTCTGGAGGTGGTTGGGGCAGATTTCGAATTCCTCTCTCTTTCCTCTCTCATTCTTCCTATAAATTGTAAGGAGGGGCTTCTTTCTAAAGGTTGGACATTCTTGTTTTTCCCCTCCCTTCTTCTCTTTGGCAGGTGAATCTGTGGAGTTCAAACCTCCTATCTAAAACTGTAATGCAACCTTGTCTCTTGGCATTTTGTGGTGTATTGTATCAATCTTTGGAGCAAATAATGCATGTCTGTGGATGATTATCAACCCTCTCTGTGTTTATTTGCATCTTCCTGATCTTTGACTGCAAATTTGTTATCTGTGCATGATCTTGCATCGCATTTTAATAGTTTGTGTTTATTGGCAAGACAGTTGTTCTTCATTCCTCGGTGCATCACCTTTGTTAGTTTAGGTTTATTTTTATGCATCTTCTTACCCTGTCTCCTTGGAAAATTAGATTAGGTTTTGAGTAGACCCTCTACATTTTTTATGTGTGCATCTGAACAGAGGAATAGGAACCAGCCTTCATCTAGAGAGCTTTTCCGATTTCACAAGGTCCCACACTTGGGAAAAGCTCCATGTTATGCAATCGCACTGAGAGTCTCAACCCATCGTGTTGCAGACACTCAGGGGTGCTGTGATTTGACATCAACAGTTTTGGCATGCCCGGTGGGACCAAGAGGTCATTCCATCAAGATTTGAAGGAAATTTCAGGAAATTCAGACTTAAAAAATTGCAAGTTTTACAGTTTCAGTTTTTTTTCACCTTCCAGGCTAAACTTTGAAATCAATTTTCAAGGACTTAACTTGCACGAAACAAGTCAAAATTTCACCAGTTGATAGATCGGGGGATAATATTCAAAAGGGTATTCTTAGCTTTTTGAGATTTTGACTTTCAAAATTTCATGGTTTTTTAATTTTTAGATTTCAGGTTTTCGGAAGTCTGGCATTTTTGGATTTTCAGGACTGTCATTCCAAATCAAGTTCCAAACTCTAAATATCAAAAATACAGGTCATTCAAAATTCTATTTTTTAAATATTGTCAAGTTTGGTGTGTAACTTGGCAGAATCTAGCCTTTTAAGGCTCACTTTCTAACACATCTGGCGACTCCGAAGGGGATAGAATTCAACGGTGTAGCAGCAAAGGTTGCCCATGCATATGAGAAGAATTCAAACCAAGTCCAATACTCGAGAAGAGGGGATATTTTTCCACTTGTAACTTTCACCAGGTAGAGGAAGGAGAGGAAGAAGACCACAAAGATCACCATCTCCACCTAACAGGACTTTGTCTACACCTCCACCTGGTAGGCCTTTTCTCGCATCGACCAAGGTTCTTAGACCAATCATATTGGCACATCTACCACTGAATCCCTTTTTCAATTTCATGGGTAGTAGTCCACTTGCCCTAAATGCTCAGAATCAAATTCTAGTTGCAACGCTAAAGAATATACCATATTTCACAGGAGAAAATCATACTACTCCTATTGATCACATCCAGGATATTCCTAATGCATGTGCAATCAACGAAATAAATGAAATGGATGTTGCAGTCAAGTTGTTGGCTTCATCTTTAAAAGGCAAGGCCTTACAATGGTTTAGGAGCCTTACAGCAGGGTCTATTAGGAATTGGAACCAACTTTGTTCTGCTCTTTACAGCCAATTCGGGGAGAGGGCGGACAATTTATCTTTATTGGAACAGCTGACAACAATCAAAAGGGCTCCTAATGAAAAAATGGTAGATTTCAACTTTAGATTCCAATGGACATGGGACAGGATTCCAATAGCCGTTAGACCAACCGCCGAAGGAGCATTCCTTTATTTCTTAAAGGCTATAAATTCAGACATAGCCATGATGATCCAATCAATGGGAGGGACAACTTTGCCAGGGGCCTAAGACATAGCTATCAGAGCAGAGAACTGTTTGATCCAAGATGGCAAGCTTGCACCAAGGCCACCAATGCCTCTCTATCTGGATATGGGAAATCCTAGAACCAGTCAAGCACCAGAGTTGAATCCCATTCCAACTCCTAGAAATCAAAGCAATAATGAGGCATTGACTTCTTCAAATACTTCAAAGGAATTGCAGGAGGTCATGAAGCAATTGCAGAACCTTGGAAATGAGCTTGTGACTATCAAAAGACAACAAGCTCAAAGTGCTCGACCGTATCAGCCTCAAGCACAGTACCAAGCTAGGCCCCCATACCAAAAAAATAGACCACCACCTCAAGCTGCCAGGCCGTTTTGACCGTATGATCCAAATGCAACGACATCCTCAAGAGATTTGGTCCCGACACAAAATAACATGGCACAGGAGTACAACTAGTGTTACCCTTGCAATCTACCTCACAATCAGTCAGCATGTTTCAATGGTGCACTAAATCAGGCCTTGATGGTGTAAACCATTAGTGTGCCTCAAGAACCAAGCTAGGAGGAGAATCAACAGCAACAAACGCAACAAGAAGGACCTCCAACAGAAACCACATTGGAAAATTGGCAAATGGAAGACTTCTTTGGAGTTAACCAACAGCCTTTTCAAGGCATGGCTGCCAACACACGGTCAAAGAAGAGAAATATAAGAGAGGGACAACCGTGTAATCCAGTTGTTTCTCAACCCACTCTTACACAACAAGGGGTCAGTAGACCAAACATAGCTCCAAATGTGCAAAATCAACCCAAGGTACCTGTTGTAGCAACACACACACATGCTCAAGCTCTAGAAAAGGTTGCGCCAAGCAAGGGACAGCGAAAGGACAATTCATCCCCCTTCAACATCATCGATCAAATGAAGAAGACACATGTAAACATTTCCATGTGGGAATCACTAGCGATCCCAGGGCAACGAGATTTATTGCAAGCTGCAATGGTTAATTGGTCTGCCACAAATGTATCAAACTAGGGACACGAGAAAGTTCTCACTAATACAATGCAACATGATGGGGGCCAGACAAGAAAAAAATTGAAGCCTCCACCATTCTATGTTTCGTTGATTGTTGGAAACCACTTGGTACACAACTGCATGATAGATTCAGGGGCAAGTAGTTCAGTGATGCTGAAGCAAATAGCGGATCACCTCGGTCTGAAGTACGAGCCAGTGCTGAAAGGAGTAGTGCAACTAGATGGAACGACAGTGGGAATAGTTGGGGTCATCAAGGGGTTAAGCCTAACACTACATTCCTATCCTAATGTTACAGTTCTGCAAGATGTGTCCGTGATTGACCTTCCGCCACTCTTTGCGTTGTGTCTATAAAGGGACTTCACTGCAAAAATTAGTGGATATTTATCTGCAGATTGGTCACACATGATTTTCAGGACAAGGTATGGAGCTAAAGCAACAATCAGATCAGAATCAATTGCCAATTTCCATATTGAGCCTTATGGTCCTATCAATGCAAATAGTTCAGTTTTTGATCAGGAGGAGTGTTCAAGTGATCTAGAAGCAGGTACTAAGGTCGAGGGAATTCCTATTTTAACTTTGGATGAATGGGCAAACATGAGTCATGAATTTGACCCATACAAGGAAATTGAAGAATTTGAATTGGGTGTATATTGTATACATGAAGAAAATTCACCCATTCCCGACATCATTCAGCCTGAACAAAAGGATGAGAACAAAGTTTGGAAATTATTTTTCGATGGTTCGAGAAGCAGACAAGGTGCTAGAGGTGGTGCAATGTTGATTTCACCACAAGACATCAAATATTTTTCAGCTTTTCGTTTCCAGTTTTCCTGTTCAAACAACACGGTTGAATACGAAGCATTGATTAATGGAATTCATTGGGCCAGGAAAAGGGGCATAAAGAACATGCAGGTGTTTAGAGATAGTGAGCTAATCATCAACCAAGTTAGGGAACAACATGCTACAAATAATGACCTACTAAGGAGCTATAAGAATAGGGTATGGGACCTCATTGAGGATTTCGAAGCTTTCAACATTGTGTCCATACCCAAGAAGAAAAATGAAGTCGCAGATAGGCTCACAGCAGTTGGAGCAACATTTGATGTGGTTGACAAAAACACAGCCACATATCCATGTGATTGTGAGGCCAGTAGTTCCAGATAATAACACAAGCTGGCAGGTGTTTGAGAACGATCAACAAATCGTCAATTTCTTACAAGAAGAGGCTGAATTTTCAGCTAGGAATCAGGACAGATTAGAGCAGCAGTATGGGGATCAAGTAGTACAGCTGTAGACAAACAAGCTTCCTAAGGGTTTGGTAACATTGGAGTCTATCTTCAACCCTAACGACCAGTTTCGTAAGGAAAAGGCAAACATACAGGTCAAGAGAAGATTCAGAGCCAATTCTAGTTGGGGAAGGAAAAACACTTCAAATTGGCAAAGTGGCCATTGAACAGGAGAAATAAGATTTCATACAACTTTGCCAAGAATTTCCAGATGTCTTCTCTTGGAGCTATGAAGACTTAAGAGGATTCGATCCAAATTTGGCACAACATACCATAGAATTGGATCCAGATGCTAAGCCCGTCAGGTAGAAACAGAGACCGGTCAACCCTCACATTGAGCCTCTAATGAAGAAAGAACTAAATAAGCTAATAGAGGCAAGTATTATATTCCTGATCAAGCACTCAAGCTGGGTTGCAAACTTGGTTCCGGTCAGGAAGAAGAGTGGAGAAATCAGGTTGTGCGTGGATTTCCGAGACCTAAACAGGGCATCTCTCAAAGATCATTACCCACTTCCTTCAATGGAACAAATATTGCAAGTAGTATCCGGTTCAGAGAGATTCTCTCTCCTAGATGGCTACTCAGGGTACAATCAGGTGATGGTGAAAGAAGATGACCAATTCAAGATGACTTTCACCACCAAATGGGGGACCTATGCCTACAAAAAGATGCCATTTGGGCTATCAAATGCTGGGGCCACTTTCCAAAGGGCAATGGATATGGCATTCAAGGGGTTGATCAATAAAATAGTTCTAATATATCTTGATGACATCACTGTATTCTCAAAAAATGTAGCGGATCACCTCTGTAGAAGATTTGGGGTATCATTGAATCCTAAAAAATGCATATTTTTGGCTCACGAGGGAAAGCTTCTAGGCCATATTGTTTCAAAGGAAGGGTTGACGATCGACCCAGAAAGAGTTGAAGCAATTCGAGCATTGTCATTGCCAAGTCACAAGAAGGCTCTTCAAAGCTTCTTAGGAAGGATCAATTTTGTCCGCAGATTTGTTCCAAATTTTGCTGCTCTTGTGAAGCCAATAACGCTGATGTTAAAGAAGAGTATGACATTTAAGTGGACATCTGAAGGCAAGGAAATTTTTGAGGCAATAAAAGAGGCTATATCTCAAGCTCCGACTCTCGTCAATCCAAACTTCTCCAAGGACTTCGTGCTGTATGCCTTTGGTGGTGGGGACATGATTTTTGCAATACTGGTACAACAAAACAAGGGAGGATTAGAACAACCAATTGCTTTCTTCAATCAAGGCTTGGAGGAATACAAAACTAGGTACTCTTTCATTGAAAAGTGTGTCCTTGCAGTAATCAGGAGCTTAAAGAAATTCAAGCACCTAGTCTCAAACAACAAAATCCAATTATTGGTCTCTCATGCGAGAGTCAGGGACTTCCTTCTAAACAAGGATATGAATGAGAAACGTGCAAGATGGATAACTCATGTCATGGAATATGACATCGAGATCAAGGTCACCAAACTAGTACATGGGAAGGGACTATGTGAGCAGCTAGCCTTGAGTCAACAAGTTGAAGCAGGTGATGAAAAAGAGGCTGTCTTGGTACTACAGGATAACCAAGAACAAGAAAATGATGATGTGCCCACTCCCTGTTGGACTCATAATGTGATACACTTCCTACAGACAGGCCTATGCCCTCTAGAAATGAGAAAAGCAAAGAGGAGATACTTCAGATTACAAGCCATTCCATATGTGCTTGTTGGTGGTGTTTTGTTTAAGAAAGACATCAATGGAGTTCTACTGAGGTGCATTGGGACAGGTCAAATTGAGAGGGTGTTACGAGATTTTCACGACGGAGATTCCGGAGGACATTTCACCCCACGAGTAACAGCTCTCAAGATAATGAAGGCAGGGTATTATTGGCCCACATTGTTCAGTGACTGTTATACATGGATAAGAAAGTGCAAGAGATGTGCACTCTTCATGGGAAAAGAAAGACTAGCAGCGCTTCCATTGCACCCAATTTTTATTGACAAACCATTTATGCAATGGGGATTGGACTTCGTCGGGGTCATCAACCCAAACTCAAGCCAAGGCCACAAGTGGATTCTCACGGCAACGGACTATTTCACCAAGTGGACCGAAGCAGTAGCGCTCAAGGAAGAAAATGAGTCTAACATACTAGACTTTTATGAAGGAATAGTGACCAGGTTTGGTGTGCCGGCCACTATCATATCAAATAATGCATTGGCATTCATAGGTTCCAAGATTACAGAATGGGCTGTCAAGAATGGAATCTATTTGAGCACCTCTTCAAATTATTACCCGCAGGGTAATGGACAGGCAGAGTCTACGAACAAAAATTTGCTAAGAATCATCAGGAGGACTCTGGACGAAAATCAAAGAACATGGCATACCAAGCTAAAATCAACATTATGGGCTGACAGAATAACACCAAAGAGGTCTACAGGTAATTCCCCTTACAATTTGGTCTATGGAAAAGAGGCAGTATTGCCTATATCATTAGAACTGCCTACATTGGAGTTCATGAAGCAGTTGGAGTTGTCTGAGTTCGAGCCAACGGAGGCTAGGTATGAAAAGTTGATGGAATTGGAAGAAATAAGAGAACATGTAGTTCAGGCGATTGAAAAGGATCAGGCCTTAGTAAAAAGATGGTTTGATAAGAAAGCGAGACCAAGGACCTTCCAGGAAGGGGACCTAGTTCTAAAATGGGATGCAGATCGAGCAAAACCAGGAAGGCATTCTAAGTTTGATGCCATTTGGAGTGGCCCCTACATGGTCACAGGATGTAAAAGTAGTAATGCCTTCCAATTGTCTACTTTGGATGGAGGAGAATTCCCGATTCCGGTTAACGGAATCCATCTTAAACATTGCTACTAAAAGAAAAGGATTTACCCTTGTAAATATTAGCCTAGATTTCAATTCCTCTAAGTGTGTATGCACATTGTCTTGTGGTAGTTAGGTTTCTGTTTCCCTAAGTGCTTCGGCATAGGTTTTGTTGCTCCTAGGTTGGATTTCTATAGTTCAGAATGTTGGTAAGGAAGAAGTTGTGGTATCAGGTTCGGGATCAGATAGCAGGTTGGTTTCAGGCTATTGCTTATGACTCCATGCCCAATGGATTGCTAAAAGGCCACTGACCTAGCAGGTAGGTGATCCCATTGAGTCACCAAATTGTTGTATATATCTTCCCCAGGTAGATATAGACAAGCAGAAGATTCTAGAGATCAAAGAAGCTCAAATCCCTGACATTTACAGAAGTGGCACACAGAAATGAGTGTCGACAATGAAATGTATGTGCCCTTGGCGCACAGAAGTGGTGCACAGAAATGAGTGTCGACAATGAAATGTATGCGCCCTTGGCACACAGAAGTGGGGCATAGAAATGAGTGTCGACAATGAAATGTATGTGCCCTTGGCACATAGAATTGGCACACAGAAATGAGTGTCGACAATGAAATGTATGCGCCCTTGGCACACAGAAGTGGCGCACAGAAATGAGTGTCGACAATGAAATGTATGCGCCCTTGGAGCACAGAAGTGGCACACAGAAATGAGTGTCGACAATGAAATGTATGTGCCCTTAGTGCACAGAACTGGCACACAGAAATGAGTGTCAATAATGAAATGTATACACCCTTTGTGCACAGAAGTGGCGCACAGAAATGAGTGTCGACAATGAAATGTATGCACCCTTGGTGCACAGAAGTGGTGCACAGAAATGAGTGTCGACAATGAAATGTATGTGCCCTTGGCGCACAAAAATGGCACATGACATAGAGTGTCAATAGGGTAAATGGTGCACCCTTGGCGCATGAAAGAGAATGACAACACACACACGGTTGCACCCTTGGCGCACCTTCAAGAGGTGCAGCATTTTGAGCGCTGACAGGAAGCAGACCCTGGCGCAGATATTCAGATGGCCATAACTTTTGACTTGGAGCTTAGATTCATGCAAGGTTGGACTTTTTGGAAAGCTTACGAGGTCTTCTATCCAACTACAACTTGATATATTTAATTGGGTGAGAAAAAATTCTTAAAAATGCAAAATACAGTTTGCCACTTTTGGGTTTGCTGGGGTTCTCACCTACCACTATAATGAGATAGTTAAGTGCATTCTGGAGGTGGTTGGGGAAGCTTTCGAATTCATCTCTCTTTCCTCTCTCATTCTTCCTATAAATTGTAAGGAGGGGCTTCTTTCTAAAGGTGTGACATTCTTGTTTTGCCCCTCCCTTCTTCTCTTTGGCAGGTGAATCTGTGGAGTTCAAACCTCCTATCTAAAACTGTAATGCAACCTTGTCTCTTGGCATTTTGTGGTGTATTGTATCAATATTTGGAGAAAATAATGCATGTCTGTGGATGATTATCAACCCTCTCTGTGTTTATTTTCAACTTCCTGATCTTTCACTGCAAATCTGTTATCTTTGCATGATCTTGCATCGCATTTTAATAGTTTGTGTTTATTGGCAAGATAGTTGTTCTTCATTCCTCGGTGCATCACCTTTGTTAGTTTAGGTTTATTTTTATGCATCTTCTTACCCTGCCTCCTTGGAAAATTAGATTAGGTTTTGAGTAGACCCTCTGCATTTTTTATGTGTGCATCTGAACAGAGGAATAGGAACCGGCCTTCATCCGGAGAGCTTTTCCAATTTCGCAAGGTCCCACACTTGGGGAAAGCTCCATTTATGCAATCGCACTGAGAGTCTCAACCCATCATGTTACAGACACTTAGGGGTGCTACGATTTGACATCAACATGTGGTAGTAGTGTGATGTGGTGTGCTTAAGTTATAAGACCTACCCTTTGTTCACTAAAACCCTTTGGTAATTATTGGAGTAATTTTTCTCTTGCTAGGACATAACTCTATGACTATTGCATGTTTGAAAATGGAGGAATCTAGAATCTTTGGCTTTATTGAGTGATTTAAACCTATAGTAGAGTCTGTTATAATTGATGTTTCATTTATTTAGAAATATTTTGGAGAGCCTTGAGTTCTTTTGGAGTGGTATTTTCCATAACATCTTGTAAGAGTGTTAGGTGAGTAATAAAGTGATATTGATTTGCTTATATATCCTTCCATAGGTGAAATATTCTAATAAGGCCGACCCTAGGAAGGTGAAATGACACCAAAAATATATTCAAATTGAAAATAGAGGGAGAATATTAAATTTCAGGACCATTCAAGTTGACCAAGACTGGATTTCACATCCTGACCAAATTGTATGATCTAGGACAAGAGAAGTGTGATGTGAAATCAAAATTAGTAGCATGATGCATAGGGATATTTTATTGCTTTGGTTAATTAATATTTCATGAATTTATGACAAAGTACTGTGTAGAGATGAGAAAGTCACAAAAGAGCTAGATCAATATAATGATTGGTGTTAGAATGTGAGCATTTATCTTAGCAAGGAAGCATAACAAAAATTGACATTGTCAAAGGGAAAGATGCTAAATTTTAGTGTCTACAATTTTTTTGGCATGTAAAATGTCAAGCCATTTTACTCAACACCATGAAATGTTTTGTCATTTCCCAAGAAATTTGGTCACAACTATTTCTTTGCAAATATTAACTTGTGTAAAATGTTTTCAGAATCTCTAGGTGGTTTCAAGAGTATAGATTGTAGTCATTAGAAAGGTATTTAATTTTATTCCATGTAATTATGATTTAGGGAATATTTTGGAAGATTGAAACTAGTTTTGGGAGTGCATTCACATACGGTGACTTTTGAGGAAAAGATGATTTTGGTCATTAGAGAAGGGTTATATTGTGTGAAATGGTTTAAGAGCCTTTGGTAGTTTCAGAAGCCCAAACCATAGCCATTGAATTTTTTTTTTTGCAGCTTACTACATGATGGTATATTCAAAATAAGGTTTTAGAAGTACTAAGAGCGGATCAATTTCAGACACTAAAGAACCCTAGTTTCTAATGAAGTGTCAACTTAACTGGAAGGTTTTGGGAGATTCAGGTGAATCTGGAACCTCTGTTAATAATAAAATGAAATCTTACAAAGTTCCTCATATAGCTCCAGCATTGGTTTTGGTCTTGGTCATTGCAATTTTTATCTATGGCCAAAAACTATATCTTTTTCTATTATGGATACTTGGGCCATTTCTGGGTCTTGGCTCAAAAATCAACAAGCAACAACTTTCAACTCTTGGAAATGGATAGAATGGATTCATTAGATGGGTTCAGTCAAGTTCATATATTATATGGCCTTAAAATTCCTCTTGCTATGGGAATGAAATTTTTACTATTTAGTTGTTGCTTACGCCTTGAAATGCATTCTTGGGAGCTTTAATTCCTCCTCACAACTGAAAATGCACTTTTGGGAACTACTTGGTTCTAATTTGAAGTTGTAAATGCACCCTCATGATTAATGGATGTTCAAAATTCCCTTTTATGGAGTTCTAATTTCTAATGTGATGTTGTGGCACACATTTGCACTTAAGGTTCCTCGTGGGAACCAAAATTGCACTTTTGGAACTTAAGTGAGTTCCATGGTTCTAGTTTTAAGTTAGGATTTAACTTTTTCAAAATTAAGTGAGTTATAATGTTTTAATTTGTTTCATTTTTATATAATCAAGGTTGTAACTAAAAACCTCATTAAACCTCACTTTGTGCCTAGAATAGCTGAAAATATTTTTTCATTTTTTGCAGTGACTCGCTGATCCAAAATGCCTAAAATTTAGAAAAAAAAATCTTTTTAAAATAATCTTTCATTTGATCCATCTCTTTCATAATGAGGTGGAGTATTTTTGGAGATATAGATGACTAATGTTTTTTTACAGTATTCTACCCTATTAATTTAATTTTGTACTTTCTCGTTTATCTTGATGAGAGAATTATCTTAAAATTAGAGCATCACTTCTCCTCTCAAGATCATTTCATATGAATCCATCAATGATTGATTTGTATGAGCTCATCATCTATGGCTACCACATCCATATTGCAAAAAAATGCATCACTAAGAATAATTGAAAACACTTAAATAGGAATAAAAACTCATTTGCTAACCCAAGTTAGAGATCACAAGAGGATTATCAAACATGAAACATATAATTGAATCAATTGAAGGATTATATGATGGGAACCATGGTTCTGGTGTATTCTCTATCTACTTACCATCCTCTATTTAGGAGATATAGTAATAAGTAATATTATTCTATAGGAAGACATTTTCCATTTAGTTAATTCTTGATTCCATCTCACAAAGAGAAAGTGTTTCCAATTCAAAGGATTTCTATATTTCCTTTGAGGATTCTCAAGAATCTTTGATACTATCAAATCGAAGGGATCTCATGGTGTGATTTTTCTTATCAAATCTAGGGCATGGATGATGTGAGTGCATGTTTTCTAATGATTACAAGAAAAAGTTTTTTCTTGTATGGGAGACAAGATATCATGTTTATGACAAAGAGTTGATTTGCATAATCTACCATTGTTCACAAAGATAAAGAGTTGAAAGAGAAATTTGAATTCATTACTAAAAGATGATGAGTCTAGATAAGGTGTAGAGCATCATATCCAGGTCTAAGAAAATACATGCTCTAATTAGATAAGTATCCGAGGAAGTTCCTATTAATTTGTAGCATTCATCTCCATAATGGGGGAAAAGCATAACTTCATCCTTTATCGTCTTCAGTTGATCACATTTTCTCTCTCTATTATTTTATTTTTCTATTGAGAAATAAATTTCGTAAAAGTGAGTTAAGTTACTTAAAGATTCTTTTTCTTCATTGAGATTGAAATTTACGTTAGAAAGTCACATGAGAATTCTAAGGGTCACTTATTTTTGTCTATAAATTGGAATGCTCTCTCATTTCCAAAGGATTGGTTTTTACTCTCTCTAACAAGTTGTATTCTTCTACTTCTTGCATTAATAATTTCTTCCATTCTCATCTTGTCACTCAGTCAAGCATATGTTGGCATTTGTAAAAAGTTGAGGGAATTTGTTCTGTCTTTGTGGAATGAATATATCCTAAAAAGGCTTTGTACTTATTTCACATTATCTATTTCATTATCTTGTTATGATGTTGTGTTGTGCTTACACATTTCTTCTAATTGATATTGGAATCACTTTTGAGTCGTAGTTAATGAAATATGAGTTCATCTCATTAAAACAATTCCCCTTCTCATTTCTCTCACCTCCCTTACCTAAAAATTTATCCCTCTCTACTCTACCATTATAGTCACAACAAGGGTGTTTCTACACATTCATTGGCCTTTAACCACCCCAGATATTAGTCTAGTGTACATAGTTTCCATCTTTCAATAAATTAGAGCCTCCCTATTCTTGAGAGGAGGAAATTTGTCTTGTGAGCATTGATGAAATGACATGTTTTGTCCCCTGACAAATTATTTCACTAACTACCAACTTCATTTTCTACATGTCTACAAGCATGTCATCTAGGACACCCATTTCTCTCTTGTGAATTTTATAAACTTTGTATTGATTTTAAGCTCTTTTTAATTTATTCCCACAAATCCTAAACATGTTTAAATGTTTCCATCTCATTTTCCTTCACCAAATTAAGGGGTTATCTTAATTACATATTGAATTCAACACTGCTTATAGAGGCTTCTAGACTAATCTTTGAATTTTTTAGTCTTGTAACATTTAGGAATTGAACTACCTTGCATTCCATCACGAAGGGTTTCTTTTGTAACACATCTTAGTAGTTTGTAATAGAGGAATGAAATAGGATACAATGGGTTCTAGTACACAGAGAGAAACTCCTTGGTTAGAGATTTAAGATAGTGGTTCAAAAATGAAACTAAGTAGAAGAGTGTAAGAATTCAAAGAAGGCCTTAGTAGACTAAGTTTTTTTAATGTAATTTCAGTTTGAATTAAATAGAAATGCAGAGCGTGTCTTACTCCTGAATAGTTTTGTATCTGTTTTTTCAAGAGTAATTGGATTTTTTTTTTATGTAATATATTGGATTTTTTTTTATGTCTATATATTTTAAATTTCATGTCTGGTTGATAGTTAACACAAATCTTTTCCACACCATTGTTTTGGTATCAAAGTAGGTTAAAATATTGCATTGTTGAGTAGGGATAAGTAGATAAGGGAGAAACAATTTAATTTGTGTTAAAAAGAAGTTTGAGAATGGCTCATAGAGTTAGATGAGCTAGAGTAGGTCAACCACTAAGAGTTGCTAAAATTTGTGAGATGATGTGAGATATACAAGATTGATTTGAAGTTGTGGAGACAAAACAATGAAGAGGATTTGCAAAAACAAGTGAAGAGGAATAATACCTATAGAAATAATGTAGATAGAGGTTGGTATTGAGGAAAGGATTATCAATGCTTTACCTAGAATGGGAGGTAAGCCAAAAATTCAGCACTAATTACTCTAGAGGCTTGAATTCTATAGAATTAATAAAATGAATTCTAAAGTTATATTAGTATTTTGACTATGAACAAATAGAGGATCCTAGGAGAGTGAATTTTACATGTACCAAGTTAAAGGGTCATGCAGAAATTTAGTGGGATTATGTGTAGTTTGAAAGGGTAAAAATGGTAAAGGAAAAGATAATGACTTGAGATAGGGTGGTTGCAAAAATCAAATGATTTATTTTTTATAATTTGATTATTTTTTTATTTTTTAAGTTTCATATCTTGAATCATGAAGATATGAGTGTGAAAAATTACACTAAGGAGTTTTTGAAGTTGACCATAAGGGTATGCCACATAGTGTTGGCATGTCTGTCCATCACTCCCCATGAGTTTTGTGACATGGAATAACCACCTCTCATGGATCCTAACTTTTGAGATTGTAGCGGAGATTAATTCTCTTGGGTTTTGGTCTAACGAAAATCATAGTCTAACAATTGGTATCAGAGCTAGTTATATTGGTAACAATTTAATATCTTAAGAGAAAATCCTTGAGGCACAAATATGGGTGGTCAAACTGAAACAATATTGAAGAAGTATGAGGTTACTCAAGCCTTGATAAATGAGTTAAATACTGAAATCAAGATCAATGAAGACAATCACCTTAAAGATCTCAAATAAGTGGCATCATTTGTTAGTAAGCTGTCAAAAGGTCTAAGTATCAAGGAAAAATATTTTTTCAAATGTGAGGAATAATTGAAGACTTTAAAGCATGATCTATAACAACTTAAAGATAAATTGATGAAATATAAAAGAATCAAGGAAAGTTCAAGCAATCAAACACAACCTAATGATAGATTAGGTATGGTTTTTAAAAATGAAGCAACTCAGTTTGAATTGGAGCATTAATCTAGTCATGAGCCATGCCAAGCAACCATAAAATTCAAGGTTAAAGAATGTGATAAACTAAATGTAGAATCGATGAAACTAAGAGAGAAACTAGAACAAGAAAGTCAAAAGGAGTTGAAGAAAAAGTTAATCCGTGTATTATATCAAGGACATAAGAAGACCATCAAACAATGAAATGCAAGGAGATTCCTTGGTAAGTTTCATGGAATTTTCTTTTCATGTCATGTATTTGAACATAGATCTAGGTATTGTATAAGGAGAGTAGAAAAAGAACACCCTTGGAGAGATTTCTGGACTAAAAATGAAAAAAATAGATTTTGTTTCAATTTTCATGTGAGGGGTCACATAGCTAAATTTTGTCTTGAAAAGCCTATGAAGCAGGATTGGATCAAGGAAGCATCTAGAGACAAGAGTAATCTTGTATGTTCCAAGTACAAAAAAACATGCCACTTTTCAAGACACTGTAACAAGAAGAAGCTCATCTATAATAGGAAGGACAATTCAGTATTACTCCTACAACAACCAAAGGAAAAATAAAATTAGAAAATGAAGATCCAAGCTCAATTGAGGTGACAAAATTAAAAAACAAATATGTGAAGGAGGAATTTAGATCAGTCATGCCATAAAGATCAATCAACTAATAAGCTCTATGTAAGGTATGTTTTATCTTGTTGATAACAAGTCCTTGTATAAGGAGGGATATATGTGCTTGGTGAGAAAATATCAGGAGATCATCATAGCAAGAAAACCATTCAAGGGAATCACAAAGAAAATATACAAGAGGGAAAGGAAGGTAAAGTCCTTTAAGGAATTCATAATGTTCTAGTGTTCTCAGAAGCATGAAATTACTTTTCTAATCTTCTAGAAGAAAAGAGTCATTTTGAAGGAAGCATAATGAGATTGTGAAAGCAATTGGTAACCTTTCAAGATATTAAAACCTAAGGAAAATATTCTCCCCTATTTTGAGTGAACAGCCACAAGGTATTCTTATCTAATTATCTACACATCTTCTAAAGTTCCTTGTAGTCATCATTGAAGTGTTAAAAATCTCTTCTTGAGTATTCATGTGAAGAAAGTGTGTGTAGTAGATGCAAGGTCTTATGTCAATCACATCAAGTTTTTCTCTTCATATCTTGTCAATATTATCAAAGGCTATTCCTTTTTGTATGATCCCAAAGATCATTGAGTTCCATGTTATGTGTTATCAAGCTCATTCATATAGTCACCATGCGTGGTGTGCATAAAAGGTCTCAAGAAGAGAATAATGTCTCATGCATAAATTTGTTTTGTCCGAATGTTTTAGGTATTCTCCTCCATAGTTCAAATAACTCAAGGAAAATCCTTATTCATTATGAGTTTTAGTATATAATTCATGGTTCCCATTGTTAATCTCGCTCATAATGTCACTATAGAATGTGTATAGGGTCATGGTAAACATCAAGAGTCATTTTACATAGAGTGTATGAAAGTTTTCAAGTCAATTTCTTATCATCCCAAGAAGGTATTGTCTTAAGCATGTCTCAAGAGTTTGTCAGATGTAAAATAATCTTGAAGTAGTATATTGTACTATATCTAGAAATGATTCATCAAGTTCTGGTTATGTTGGTTGCAGTGGTTCATGGTATTCATCTCACTAGGAAAGTATGACACTACAATCATGAGAATTTTAAGCTATAAATTTTTTTTGATCTAATGGAGTCTTTGTTGGTTTTTTGAACCTATCAAGAAAGTCTTATAAGGTTGAAAATTTCTTTGAAAGGATAAAATGAAGTTAATGATCCTCAAGATCAATGTATGAACTCAATACATAAGGTTTGAGTTGGTAAAAGTGAAGGCTTAACTATTTTTTATCATTCAATAAAATATTGAATCACGTGTAAGGGTATTAAGGTATTCAAATAGAGTAAGAGGTTGGAGTCTTGATTGAATGATAGAGAGAAATATGTTCAACTTGCAAACTAGGTTGCAAGAACTCCTACAAATATAGTGCCCTTAAACCTACATATAGAAGAACAAGATCATCAAACTATAATAAAGGATTAATTGGATTTTTTGAAGAAAATATCCATGAGATTTTGAAGCACGTGTAGCTCAAACCATTGAGATGACATCCAAATCAGGGAGTAAGTTTTAATCAAGGTATTTTACTAAGTGTACAAAATGATCAAAGATGACTATGTATAGTGAACAGTGAAATATAAGGCCTAGAACAAGAATTAATGTAAAATAATAGATTTATATTGTTTCAAGAGGAAATGAAAAAGTGTAAAATTTGGAGAGATTCATTACAGAGTCGTAAAATAAAGAATCAAGAGTTGAAACCATGCATTTTGCATAAAAATTGAAACTTACTCCTCTACCAACTCTCAAACCCCAATCTAGGGTTTTGATGAAAAGTGCAATAACTAGATATTTTTTGAATGAAAACTCATGATATTTAGAACAAGTATATGCCAAGGGATGCATCAAAATAACAAAGTAATTTTAGACTCCAAAATTTTCCCACATGTGATCATTTCTTGACAGTCCTCACGAAATCCTATAGCTAAGCTTTAATGACCTAATTTGGAGCCTTCAATTGAAATTTTGGAGCATACTTGTCAAAGGAATTTGTAATTAAACTTTTCACATAAAGTATAGGCCCTAACGGGTATTCAAATTGGTGATTATTTTGAACTTTTGAGCCTTGTATCAAAAATTTAACTTGGTTTTGTCTTAGGAAAGGGCTATACGGAAATGTGACTAGCAAAGAAAAAGAAAGATATAAGTAATAACTTGAGGTCCTAGATCAATATGTTTTATACGAACATTGAATATCCTAAAGTGAATATAGGGATAGACTCAATTGACCTTGTTCATGCACAACATGCTTCCAACATGAATCATGGGTTAATGTGGGGTGAAGAAGACCTGTAAAGAGGTCAAGGTAGGATGAATCAAGAATGAACATGGTTTGAAAATGAAAATAACTTGAAGATTCCCTCATATGATCTTATGTAAGGTATATTAGCTCTCCCATCTACCAAGAAACTCATATGAAGGAATATGTACAAAAAAATAGAGATAGTGAATGAACTCTGTCTTTTATTTATGTATGGTACAATCAGGTATATGAAGGTACTATGTTATAATGATGAGCCCTTTTAATGGCCTATAAAGTACTACAAGCCTTAAGATCCCTTAGAAGATGATGGAAGTGGTAGAAGAGTGACCATGGTGACTAGAAAAGTGCATATTGTGAGAAATAACAATTAAAGCCTATACAAACCTATAGGTATAGTTTTAGATCCCATCATTTGAATTATGATTAATACATTTCTAACATTAAGCATTGATAATGAGCTCACAAGATGATGACCCTCTAAGATAAGAACATAGACAAAAGGAAAGTTGGCATCTAGACATGTTGATGGAGCATGAAGTAAAATTTGGGAATTGTTGTTAGATCTAATTAAGGAACACTGCAAAAACTCTTTACGACCCTGAAAAATCTTGTAATTTCTCCTTTATTATGATCATCATGTTTTAGAGCTCACATTTTTAGTTTTCAAGTAGGAAGAGGTGGTCCATAACCTGGTAAAACATTGGAAGGATGATTCACATGATCGTTATGATTCCAGAGGATGTCCAAACTTAACCAAAATGAACTGAAAATTTACTATAGGGATGCCTAGATTTGTTTGAGGCCAAGATGGATACGATGAGAAATCAAGAAGTTATGCAAGGTAAGGTGGTAAGTCATGTCAATTGGCTTCAAATGAAGTTTCTAATGGATAGGGGAGCTTAGTTTAGTCAAGAAGAGAGTCACTCAAGGCTGGTATAGGTGGAAAATAGTGAGAAAATAAGGTATGATGGAATAATATGCTAGTTTGACAAATATTTCATGAAAGGACAAGGCTAGAAGGTAATGTAGAGCCAAGGTGAATCCAAGGTGTAGAGCCAAGATGGTGTAAGAGGAGTACACTCTCAGGGGGAGCTGTTTATATGCACATGGTAGGTCCATGAATCTAATTTTCTATTGGATGGAGTCAAGAAGAGAAAACACAGTCCTAAGGGGAGCTTGTGACCAAGTAAGTATTTTTCATGCATTGTTATTGGTTGTCATTGTGTTCATGTCAAGTGGTCAAGTTACCTTTTTCATAGATGTCAAAGGGGGAGAGTGAACCAAGAAACATGAGAAAAAGAGTCTTATATGTTTTTTTCTTATTTTCTTTCCATTAATGTTTCTAGGTGGTTGTCATTAATGACAAAGGGGGATATTGTTGGGCAATGTGTCAAAATGTTGCCATTGATATTAAAATATCCCCAAGTAGTCTCAAGTGTCAAATCATGATGTCATGGTATGCAAGCATGGTCTAATTGCATATTCAAGCAAACCAATTGTGTGAATGTGTATTCCTAAGGTTGTATGAAGGATTCCTAAGGTCAAAAATGATCAATAAGATATGTATGAAGTGTTAACAAGTCTGTAACAAGTCAAAATGATCAAATTCATGAAGAGTCGTGTAGGTTTAGGCTTAATTCTTTTCCTAAATCAAGCAGGTTGGCATGGAAACTTGGAAAATGAATCAAGGAAGGGTAAGGAAATCATTATTGAAGTGATATCAGATTTAATATCATGTAGAGGAGATGCATCAGGTCAAGAATCAGGGTTATAAGGCATGATGATGGGTATTCTGGAGATTTTTAGGTAAGATAGGCCTAGTAGGAAAGTGGGGGTGATGATCCAAGGCATGATGATGTAAACTAAGCATGTCATGAGAAAATAATGATGGTATATGAGGTTTACAGGGCTTAACAAGTGACTAAGGAGGTGCTTTGAGAACTTATCTAGGTCTATATTGCACTCTTAGAAATTGTGAAAAATTTCTGCACAAATGAGTTAGGTTAGAGATTTATCAAGAAAACTATAATAACTTAGTCATTGAAATACATGGAGGATTTTGTTGTGAAGGTGTGGTCAAAATTTCAGGACCTAAGCGTGTGTTTTGTACAAGTTATGGAAGTTTTACGAAAACTAGGGTTTTTGGAAAATACAAGCTCAACACCCTAACTTCTTAGTTGTCAAGAAAAATTGACAATACTCCTTTAGATAAATCATATAAATATTTTTAAAGAGAACTCAAATAAAAAATTCATAAAGTTTGAGGAAAAAGGAGAAAATACAAGAAAGTTCTATTCGTTCTTGTATCACAATTCATATCTTCATTCTAAAGTGATAGGCATAAAAAAAGGTTTTCTATCTCAAAAACAATTTTTCTAGTTGGTAAAACTACTCAAGACTAAAGAAAACTCTTTCCAGGTCCAATAAATCTTGTTTGGAGCTCAGATTTATTTTTATAAGGTAGTGTGAAGGCCTGTGCTTTTCAATTGACTTGTAGCTCTATCAAAGAAAACTGATATTTTGAATGGTTGGTTGTAAATTTTAGTGGTGTTCATGTGTGGTGCTCCTAGTGTGGAAAAGTTGTCTAACGTATGGTGCTTCTCAAGTTTCTACCTATATGCCAAGGAAAATGTTTTTCATAAGAACATTGGGTCATTTCTTGAAGACTGATTTCCTATGAAAATGATATTCGATTGAGACTGTAAGACTCACATCATGAAGTCATTTCACATAACTCAATGCAAAAGAATGTCTATAGATAGCTAAAGGAACCTCCATTGCAGTGATCATAAAAATGCTTTGAGATAAAAGTGAAGAATAAGTTGTTAGAGGCTTGCAAATGTGTAACTAGGGTTTGAAATTAGAAACCCTTATTGTGCCCTGTCTTGAAAGATAAGGTTCATCTGATCTTGTAAGCTTGACTTCAGACCAAATCCTGATATAATAAGATGTGTAGAGTCACTATCCACTTGAGAAGATGATTTTGAGTATATGGTTGATTGAGGATGTATGTGAGACTATTAAAACTATGAATATGCATCTCTGAGTTGAAAATCAGTGCATATCTTGTCTTAGAATGAAGATGGTTGACAAAGAATTAATCCCCTAACTAATGTATATGATAAATTAGTCATTAATCAACACCCTCAAGTGTTGAAACGTCTTGAATAATTTCTCGTTGTCAAGCAAAACAATGGCAGTACCATAGGTTCTCGTTGATTATTAAGAGGAGTGTTATATGAAAACATATTCTGTCTTCTTTGGTTGAAGACCTTCAAGTTCTCATTGACGATGAATATAGCTTACCTATGATCATGAAGATCAAGTTGATGTGTTTTTGTAAGGCCTTATACCTCGTTGTTGTAAACTATGATGACAAGTCTTGCTCTAAATGCATTTTGATGTGCTCACATGAAGATTGAAACCCAAATAGTGAAGGTTGAGGTAAGTTAAGAAGTATATGGACTCTACATAGGCCTTCTAACATCTCATCTTATGGATAACACTTGAACGAGGTTAACTCAATCTACAAGACAAAATTTTATATGGTAGAAGCATATGACAAGTCAGAAAAATGTTACAAATCAGGGAATAAATGACAATTGAAGGGTGTGTCAACCAATGATAGTTACAAAGAAGGTTGGCAGACCAGAAATATTACAAGACACATTTGACCTCAAGGAATCTTTCAAGAGCCTGCAGATCACAAAGAAAAAAATGAAGCATGTCAAATATAGTTATGACAATGTTGAGGTAATTTTTGTAAATTCCTGTTGTATGCACTTATACGTATGAAAGAATGAATTAGTTGAAGATTTGTTATATTTGAAAGGTCAAAGATTAGGATGGGAGGTTATTCTTGTTTATATAAGCTCTATTTTTAGCATTTAGTTTTTAAAAGTGAGGAGAGGTGAGTGCTAGTATTGAGAAAATAAGAAGAGTATTAGTGTATTGAAGCCATGAAAAATTAAGAGAGGAGAAGAGAAGGAAAGTGATATGAAATAGTGATCACATGATGTTGATGAAAGCAACAAAGTGGTGAAGGTGATCAAATAAATTATTTTGACAAAAGTTTGAGCTATTCCTCAGTAATTTGGTATTGGGTGCTTCCTACTAAGTGGTTATTTGCAGAATTTTTCAAGTGGGTTCTTGGCCTTGTAATCAAGTGGGTGTTTGATATTTTACTAGAGTGGTTGCTACAATATTGCAAGTGGGTTCTTGTAAAATTGTAAAGTGGGTGCTTGGCTTTGTAATTGAAGTGGGTGCTTCAAAACTAGAGCTAGAGCTTCAAGGTGAGTGGGTGCTCACCACTTGGTGAGATCACTATAATTTTTGTTAGAAAATTGTCCTTGATATTGCTTTGATTTATCCTTTCTATGGGTTTTCTCCCTTATTAGGTCTCCCATATTAAATAATGTATCCTCATGTGTGTGTTTTTCTCTTTTCTTTTCATGGTTGAGATAGTTAAGTCTGGTTGATTAAATAACTTTGAATTGGGTCAAAAGTTTTAAAGATCACCAATTCATCCCCTCTCAATGCCTAGAATTTGTAACAAATGGTATCAGGGAGACATGTCTTGAGTTTAAAACTCAACTGGTTAATGTTGGGGGGATTGTTAGCATGTGTATCCAACATTCCCCATGATTTTCATGACATGGAATAACTACCTCTCATGGATCCTAACTCTAACGATTGTAGCAGAGATTAATGCCTATAGGTTTTGGTATAATGACAATTGTAGTCCAACACATAGAAGATGACAAAGAAAATATTTCCAAGTATGTAAATATTCTCCACCTTTCTGTATAGAATGGGGTCTATTTGTTTAAATTGAATTTAGTAGAAGAAGCATGTGAGTGTTCTTTGAAGACAAAGGAAAATTTGTCAAAAACATAGTAGAATAAAAGAGGAAGAGGTAAAGGGTGTGAAAGGCACAATGTTGATTGAGGCCAAGAATTTGGACATAATGAAGAAGGGGAATCTAGTTATTCTCTAAAGAATCAAATAGGTGGATATAATTCCTATAGTGTAAGAGGATATGGTGGAAGGGGGTGTGGAAAATGATCTGGTGGCATTTTTTCAAATTTACTAAGTATGGACATAGGGGATTTGAATGCACAAAAATATACTAAGAGAAAATAAGAAGTGGGAAGAGGTTGTACATAATTCAAGCAGGAGAATAGAACTTGAATGTGGTGAAAATTTGATGCTACACAAATGGTGTCAGAAAATGAGGAAAGACCATGACATGAAAGATCATTTTCAATATAAATTGAGAAATGGTAAAGAAAGAAAATTTTCAATACCAATTGCAAATCTAGAGGTAAGTTTTGTAAGATATTTATATAGCGGTAGTATAAATAATTTGGTTTCTACTGAAATGGTGCAGAAATTAGGTTCAAAATGTTCTTCCCATCTAAATTCATTTAAAATTTCTTGATTAGAAAAACGTCATCAAATAGATTATGAGAAATGTAAGGTAAATTTCCATATTGGAAATTACCATGATGAACTTTTGTGTGATGTGATACTATGGATGCATGCTGTGTCGTTGGGCAGAACTTGATAATATGACATGTTTACAATATATGATGTGAGAAGGAATACTTATCAAATCACCAAAAATGGAAAAAAAATTAAGTTATTTCCTGTCAAAGATGAAGGTGACAATAACAAAGTAATGATACTTTTAGCCAAATATTTTCTAAGGGAGTTGAAGAAGACAAAAGTGTGTTTTGATTTAATTGCAAAACTAGATCAACATGAGGTAGAGAAAGAGATGTCTAAGGAAGTGGAACATTTTTTGGAGGAATCTAAAGATATAATTTTGAGTGAGTTAGTTACTCACTATTTTTCTATCTACGAGAAAGATTTATATCATACAGATTTAATGTTAGGAGTTGGTTTGCCAAATAAGGCTCCACATAGAATGAGTTCATCAATGAATGAAGAATTGAACAAAAAAATTTAAGACTTATTGGATAAGGTTTTGACTAGAGAGAATCTAATCTCATGTGTAGTATGAGTATCTCTTACATCAAAGAAAGATAAATAATGGAGGATGTATACAAATTCAAGAGAAATAAATAAGAGTACCATTAAGTATAGGTTTCCATTGGCAAAAATGCACGATTTGATGAATTTCTTGAGTAGTGATTTTTTTTTCAAGAATGATTTGAAGAGTGGTTGTCATCATATTTAAATAAGAGAAAGAGATGGATAGAAAATTATTTGGACCAAAGAAGGATTGTATTAGTGGTTAGTCATATTATTCGGATTAAACATAGCTTTTAGTACTTGACGAGTTTTATATATGAAGTGTTGAAGCTTTTTTTGTGTAAATTTAGTGTGGTATATCTTGATGATGTACTAAGTTTCATCAAGAGAAAATATGAAAAATTAATACATTTAAAATAGGTGATGGATTAACTGAAGAAAAAGAAGTTGTTGATAACTTTGAAGAAGTACACATCCATGAAGGAAGAGATTGCATACTTAGTATTCGTGATTTCTTATAAGGATTGAAAATGAAACTATTCACATGGATATGAGATGTTGACAAATGTTTTGAACTCTAAAAAAAGGAATTTTTTATCCTTTCCTAGTTTTAATAAAGAATTTCAAGTGGAACAACAAATTCGTAGTATCGAGTCAAGAAGGAAGACTAATTTCTTACTTTAGTGATAATTTGAATGCGACAAAATAGATATATTTAGTACATGGTCAAGAATTTCTACCATAGTTCAAAAATTGAAGAATCGAAGACAATTTTCTTCCACAAGGAATTTATTTTTCTCACAAATAATCAAGATTTGAAGTTTATAAAAAGGAAAACAAAGTTGACTCAAAGGCATATAAAATTGGTGGAATACTTGTAGTTATTCCTTTATTATCAATACTAGATCAAAGTGTTCTAAGAGGGTAGGAAATGCTTTGAGTAGGATAATTTCTTTGTTGGCTACCATGTCAGTGGAGTTGGATTGGGAAAAATGGATAAGTTATATCCAGATGATGAAGATATTACATTATAAGTCCAGATGTGAAATATTTTATCCAGGAGGGATTTTTATTTAAGAAGCAACAATTGTGCATTCCCAAGGAATCAATGAGGGAAGATTTGATCAAGGAGCTGCAAAGTGGTGAATTGGGTTATCACTTTGACATGAAACTCAAGCATCAATGTAGGAAAGTTATTTTTGGCCTGTTATGTGTAAAAATGTTAAGAAATATGGGGAGAAGTGAAAAAGTTGTCAATTAGCAAATAGATAATTCAGAGTATAGGACTGCACAAGCCATTATCAGCACCTAATGGACCTTGGGAAGAGTTGACCATGGATTTTTTCTTGGTTTTCCAAGGACATAAAGAGGTAATGATTATATATTTTTTGTGGTTGATAGATTTTTGAAGATGGCACATTTTATCCCTTGCAAGGATATCAATGATGCTACTAACATACCTAAATACGTTAGATTGCATGGTTTCCAAAGAGCATAACATCAGACATGAATAGTATACTTTTAGGTCACTTTTGGAGAACCCTTTGGAAGAAAATGTTGCTATAATTTCACATATCATCCACAAATGGATGGATAAACAAAAGTGGTAATTATATGCTTGGGGAATTTGTTCAAGTGTTTAGTTGGACAGAAACCACAACCTCAGGATTTGATAGGGCTCAAGGAGAATTTTTCCATAGTAATTTGGTGACTAAATCAGGGAAAACACCATTCTAGATTGTATATGGGAAGTCACCAAAATGAGTGACTAAATTGTTGAGAATGCCAACAAAAACTAAGACTCAAGCATAGGTGGAGAGATTTTATGTGGAATACATGTATGGATTGTATGAGGAAATGAAGAAATAAAAGTAGAAAAATAGTAATAACTATAAGGAGGGGGTAGATGGTATCATAAGGGAAAAATAATTTGTGGGAGATTCAATGTTGGTACATTTGAGGAAAGATAGGTTCTTGAGAGGAACTCGTAACAAGTTGAAAATTTGAAATACAAGAAAATTATCTCTTGCAAGATCTTAAGAAAATTTTCAGACAACGTATATAAAAGTGGAACTACTAAAATTATTAGACATTTAACCCATTTTCAATGTCTCAAAATTACATTCCTATCTAGACTTAAATTGTGAGAATCATGCTCCCTATCAAATTTTGAATCGATTTTTATGTAGTTGGTTCCTAGAAAATTCAAGTAATCCTATGTGCTCCTAATAAGGACTCAAGATACAATAAGATCAATGGTTAAGGATAATTTACAAAGGTATTTCATGATATATTAAGCTTCGTCTATAGTTTACCTCAAATCTTCTTAAGCATCAAAAGTTACAAAAGTGAAGTCCTTTTTGCTTTAAAAATATATCATCACCATTGGATAAGCTTGCATCAATAAATATTTGGGAGACCTTATTTTGAAAAAGGTTTGTGAACCATCAATCTGACATTAATATAAAACATTGTGGACACATGGATTTTTGAAGGGCCCTTTAATGTCCTTTTCATTATGAAGTAGCAACGAATTTGTTCGATCATTTTGATCAACAATATTTCATCCATTTAAAGATCCAAAAGAAATTTTAGTCCCTTTAATTGATGAAGGGGCTTAAAATCCATTGGATTTTATCCAAAAGTGAACATTCTCTTAGAAACCAACTTTATGGTGAACATGTGAATAAGATCAATAGCGGGCAGGCTGATAGCATAAAAATCCTTTTGAAGGAATTTTAATATTGATTTAGTCTGATCCTTTACTTGGCTCGAAAGGGATTAAGAGCCAATGATATTCTTTAGATCAATGACAAGAAAGGATGCACACATAGAAAAGTATGTAAAGGGTTTTTGAAAATTATTTTATTGGAATAGAAAACTTGTTAACTATTATAACAAGCTTGATTAACTATTGGTGAGTTAATTTCAAGTTTAAAGCTAGATAAAATATTTAATCATCGTTTAATATCTGAAACATCTTGTAACTAGTTGGATGGCTCAGATCAATGGTTAGGATAAAATATGTTCTACTAGACAAATGAAGGAATTTTCAAAATTAAGCATAGAGAGGACACACATCTTGGCTTTGTAACTACTTACATAAGATTCTAAACTTGTCTTTGAACATGTCAAGTGTTGTAACAATAAAGAATTGAACTGCTTTACCTACCTTTGTGAAGGCCTTCTTTTGTAATAGACCTTGGTAGTTTTTAAAGAGGAAAGGAGGAGGATATAAGGGGGTCTAACCCAGAAAGGAAGAAAGCTAGTAGATTTTAAGATTAATAGTGGGTAGTAGATAAACCAAGTAGAAGTGTGTCAGAACTCAAAGAAGGCCCATGCAGGCCAAGTTATGATGTAATTTTTGTTTGAGTAGAGGAGAAATGTAGAGTTTTTCCTCCTCATAAATGGTTTTGTACCCATTTCTGTAAGAGTAATGAAATTGAAGTTTGTTTTGTCAGTTAAATGTTAGCTTCCTTATTGTGTCTGCATACTCTAAGTTGGTTGTGTGGTTGATGGTTGCTAAATTGACTCTTAGCCATGCCATCAATACAAGTTTAAAGACATGCCATTAGCATTACCCATACAACTAGTTCAACTAATTTCCATAGTAACATAACAAAATGAAATCTCATAAGGATCACTATTTAGTGAGGCCCTATTTAGAGGTAGTGTTCTATGAAATGATGGAAATTAATGGGCTTTTCAATATTAAATCTAAAATTATTATCTATATATGCTTCTGATGAAGTACTAAACAATGTAAGGCTATCACTGCGGTCTTTTCCCAACTGGGGAAAGGTAATGAAAATTTGTAACTGGTATAGTAACACACAACTAGAAGGAATTTTTTAAGGCAATTACTAAGAAAGACACCAACTTGAGGTATGAGACACCCCTTAGGGAAGTCTACAAAGGAATTATTTTTCCATTTAGCTTATATATTGTTCAACAAGGACTACAATCTTACCTTGCTCTAGATTTGAACACTTGACCTCCTCTATGGAGTAGAGATGCATTCTCCATCAAGCCCACACATATTTTACAGGTTGGATCGTGACCCCACTGTTGTTATGGAACAACATATATAAGGTTTCCTACTAACGTATATCAATTAGAAAAACAAGAAGCTTTTTCAATATTGACTCACCATATACCCAAAGCCACTCAATAACCAATGTCATTGATTAAAATATATTCTAGCAAGTAGACCTCTCAGTGATGTAAAGACAAAGTAATAACTATAAGGCACAACATATGTAAATTTATATCCAAAATTACTGTGAAAAATACAATGGAAGATCCTAAGTTTCACTTAAATTTTTTCTACTTCATTAAAGGCTAAGAAGAAAACCTCTGATAAATTCCAGCATTTTACAAGCAAATACAATTTTGATATGTATCTTATGATATTTCACATAATAAGCCATCAAGGGTTCAAGTTCTAGCCAAATTAAGGGCTCATTCTTAAAAACTAGACAATAAATTACTAGAGAGATTCTACATTAAAAACCCAAGAAAATATATGAATAAAACAACATATTTCCATTATCCATATGCCTCAATTTAAGTTATTGTCACAAATCATGATTTTTAAAATAGGGATATTTGAAGAGTGTGCTTCCTAAGTGTATTATTAAAAAATAATTCATGTATCAATTACCAATTGATGACCACTTTTCCTTTGAGGCTCTACGATGTCCTAATCCACAAACAATGGAGTGCTTGATGAATGAAATGGTCAATACCAGGTGGAAACACTATTAACAGTTTACAGCAGGCTATAAATATGAATATTTTCCAGAATATATTCAAGTCAGCATATGATATGAAGGAAATTGAAACAAGAGAAACACAATAGATTACAAAGGCTGTACAAAGAAGCTTCTAGAGGAAGGGATATTTTGTCTACATTTTATTGATATACACTAGCCCATGTGGCTATGTTACATCATTTACTCCTTGCTAGTGGAAAATTTTCCCTATTTTAAGTTTCAATGGATAATCTAAACCACATCATAGAGTCCATAATGAGCTAGAAAAAAAATTACATCTGGTGGAGTATGGAGTGCTTGTAGAATGCAAATAGAGATAATGGAATCATCAAATGAATGGAATCCAAATATTAAACCTGAAATCGGAACACATGCGAATAAAATATCTTGGATAATTTATAATTTACTTTAAGGATGAGGTCACCAACATTAAATTCACATTCCTTAAGGTGCATGATTGTTTTAAGAACGCTTAATGCAGTCTTCATAAATATGATGATGTTTGAGAGAGAGAAGGTGACATTCATTTAACAATTCAAGTTGTTTTAGATGTTCATGGTGATGATATTCATCATAAATGAAATCACGAAGAGACATGCACAAGGATGGACTTTGAAATTCAAAGAGAATAATGGTTTCAAAACCGTAAACAAGAGAAAAGGGTGTACTGCTAGTGGATGTTTGGATGCTAGTCCTATACGACCAAAGAGAAAAAGGGATATGAAGATGTCAATTATGACCTAATTTATCAATAGTCTTGGAAATAATGTTACAAAGAGTTTTGTTGGTTGTTTCGACTTAGACAATAGCTTGAGGATAGTAAGGAGAAGAGAAACTAAGATTAATATTGAATGAGTTGCAAATCTTCTTAATATATTTTCTTTGAAGGAATTTCCATTGTGCATGATGAGTTTGTGAGGAAATCCAAAGTAGAAAATAAAATGTTAATAGATGAAGTTAATAATTGGATTAAATTTAGTTGAGGTGATTGGAATTGATTCCACCTAATTAATGAAATATTTTGTAGTGGTGATAATTGAATGATATTTCTGTGAAGATTGAGGATTAATGGTATTAATTGGATCAAGGCCCCATTGCGAGAAGGTCCAAGGCCCCATTTCAAGAAGGGCCAAAGATCCTGAGCCGACTGTAAGGCATGGCTAGGAATTTGAACACAAATAGTATTTTGCTGATACATGACACATTTCTTAAGATACTTAGAACAGTCATAATTGAGATAAGGCCATTAATAACTGAGATGAAGAACACACTTAGAAAAATATAATCCACTAAATTTTCCACCAAAAATGCAATCATGGACCTATTGGATAGCATGAGACGACTCATGGGATTTAAGGCATTTAAGGATAATTCCAACAAATCCACGCTTATATAGGATTCCACCAAGGATGGCATAACAGTTGGAAAGTTCAAGAAAATACCTCTTTCCATTCTTAGATAGATCAGAGAGAATGATAGATTTGGATAAATAATCAAATATTTGGGAATACCAAAGATCTAATGTGCTAGAATTGAAAATATTAACACAAGGTAACTCATGGAATGGTCAATAACTATGATGAACGATAACAAAAATCTTGGTTTCATATGTTTTACATGGGATGAGAGCTGCAAGAGAAGCCATCGTATCATCGAAATGATTAGGCAATTGAGGAATGACTTGGATAATGTAATAATCGAAGGCCTCAAGGGGGAGAAGGATGATATCTCTATATTTATGAAGAATGTCTTTTTTGCATTGATATTCACTTGTAACTTGTTTGATGATAAAATTAGAATCCCCATTGATGTCATGAATTCAAACACCTTAAAAGGAAGTATTTTCGAGACCTAAGATAAGGGCTTCATACTCTGCCATATTCTTTGTGCACTCAAAATGAAACTTTTTCAATGAGAGGAATAAGAGTGTCCCAAGGAGGAATGATATGATGCTAGCACCCTCCCCCTTTCTGACACATAGAACCATCAAAAAATAGGGTCATCCGGAGGGTACCATACTCATGATGAAAGTGGTTGATGGATTTATTTGGAAACTACTCATAAGGGAGATGTGTACTAGGAAGAGGGGATTTAGCTAATTGTTCAATGATAAATTGTCCCTTAATATATTTGAGAGATGAAATCGAGGTCAAACTCAATCATGAGTAGGATCCATTAAGTGATGTAATCATTTTTATATGGCTTAGAATGCATCATTTTAACAAGATGAAAGCTAGTGATGACGTAAGTATTTTGATTGAGAAGATAGTGTTGAAGCTTAGAAGTGGAAAAGAAGATAGAGAGAAACATATATTTTCAGCTTTAGTGTAACGAGTTTCATAGTTGTGAAGGGTGTGACTAATATAATAATAAAAATTATCATGATCTTGGTCATCACGATGTTCTAAATATCCCCTAGAGCATGATTAATGGTAGAAACATATAGATAAAAGGGCTCCCCGTCACGTGGAGGTGTAAAAACTGGTGGGGAAAATAGATACTGCTTAAGATCATCAAAATATTTTTGACAGTTATCATCCTAATTGAATTATGCATCCTTATGAAGAATATAGTGGAAGGGTTGGCAATGATCTGAATGTTGTGAAATGAAGTGGAGGACTAATTGAAGTTGGCCTTGGAGACTACAAATTTTCTTAAGATTGGAAGGTGAAGTCATCTCGAGAATAACCTTTATTTTTGCAAGGTCAACTTCAATACTCCTAACAAACACAATAAAGCCAAGGATTTTGCTATTTAGCACCCCAAATACACACTTAGATGGATTGAGACAAAGGAAGAAATTGATAAGGCATCCAAAAAAAATTTAAGAATGGTGAGATGATCGCGTCGATGTTTAGATTTACCCAAAATATCATCGACATAGTTCTCTATTTTCTTATGGATGAGTTCATGAAAGAAGTAGGTCATGGCCCACTGGTAAGTGGCTCCTACATTTTTTACACCAAAGGGCATGACACAATAGAAAAATCTCCCCCAAGGAGTGATGAAATAGGTCTTATGTTGGTCTTTTGGTGCAATGAGAATCTTGTTATAACCAGAGAAACCATCCATAAGAGAAAGAATATCATGACCTATCATAAGATCCACAAGTTGATCAATGTTAGGAACAGTAAAATCATCTTTAGGGAAAGAAAAATTGAGATCTCAAATGTTCATACAAATGTGAAGATTTCATAATGCTTTAACAATAGGGATTATATTAGAAACCCATTAGGGATAATCAATGGGGATGAATAAATTGGTGGAAAGGAGGTGTTGTAACTCCTCTTTAACAAGGAGGGAAACTCGAGGATGCATACAATGAATATTCTACTTAACCTAATTAGCGTTAGGAAAGGTGATGATGTTATGGATGATGATAGAAGGGTCAATACCTGACACATCATATGACCATGTGAAGGATAGACTATGATGAGAGAAGAATGTAGTGAAACACTCAATCTTCTATGAATCAAGGGATTGACCCACTTTGAGAATGTGAGGCTCTTGAGGAGTCTCGATATTGATGTCAATAGTGGCTTAATTGAGAAGAGTGGGTGAGTCTAATGGTAAGGTATTATGAAGATAATAATCTTATTCCCCCATGTGGGAAAGAATGGTGTTATTTTCAGTGCAATGAATAATTTTGGTGGTAGAAGAGTCTTTTTCTATATTTTCAGGATCAAAGGGAAAGGATCTAGTTTGATTTTTTCACTGATAAGTGACCTATCCCAAGGTGATAGTAGAGACTTAAAATATATATAAGTGATAGACATGGTTTCATCTGTATCCATAGCCTCATGAGATGGAGAATATGGGAAAGGAATGTCTATAAACATTAAATATGGTGGGATGGGATTGAAGGGTTGTTCTTGATATCCTAGTTCAAAATTTTCATGAGGTTTGCAACATTTATCAATAGCTAGGTCATGTGTACCATGATAATAATGTCACATGCCAAATCCCTTCCATGAACATGATGAATATAGGTGTGGGGGAAATATGGTTTGTTGAGGAAACATAAACCATTAGTATACAGTTTGGTGTGAGGATGATCAATGATGTGAGAAGGATATTCGAAACCACCATAGATGAGATTCGTCCAAAGATGAATTGACCTGAAAGGAAAAATACACCTGATGTTAGGTTGGTACATTGGAGATTTTTTAGGTCTATCAAGGTGATGAGGCATGGGGAAGGTGGTAAGAATGAGAATAATATACTCCTCTAATGTAAGTTTGTCCAAGACTTTGTCTAAGGAGTCATCATTGGAAATATTGGATGAAGGGATGGATTAGCTAGCAGATGGTTGAGATGGCTTATTTTTAGGTATGAAGACATCATTGAGATGATAATTCATGTTTCATGCTTGAAAGGGAGGAACATATCCTGAAAGAGTCACTATTTTTCCCTTATATTCATACTTGATGCAACGATGAAGCATGGAGGGGACACAACACATGACATGAATCTAAAGTCGTTCAAGAAAAAAATTGTATTTAAACTCCCCTTCTATGATATAGAATACTTCATGGAGGAGCTTCTCACCAACCATCCCCAAGGCGGGAGTGATAACAGCATTTAATGCATGAAGTAAAACAAGTGTTTGGGTCACAGTGCATTTAGGGATTTTGATCTGATCGAAATTATGTGATGGAGTGATATTGATACTTTCCCCATTATCGATCATAGATCATCAAATTAAGGTTTCATTGATTGTAACCATGATGAAAATGGGAAGGTCATGTTGTTTTGGTGTGATGTATAGAATCTCAACATAATCAAATGATATGGAAGTAGAAGCCGCAAGTTTTCCCATGAGAGATGTGAAAGGTTGTGTCTCATTAGTATATGTTGGGATATGTTTCAAGGCCTCAATGAGAGAATTATTATGGTCAAGAGATATTTGGATGAGCTTATAAAGTGACATATTAACCGGGGCCTAATGAATTTGTTTAAAAATACTTTATTCAATAGGTGAACGGACTAATAAGATAGAGACATTAGGTTTTGATGATGATGAGGTGGATGAAGATGAAGTTGTCTTACGAGAAGGAGCACTGATCACAACATTACGTTTTAATGAGGGTTTAGATGAGGTATAATCCTTAGGAGGAGGAATGGAAACAAAGGTCTTTGATTTTGATTAGGTTGTTGGTTTAGAGTCATGTGGACTAAATCGAGTAGATATTTGAACAAAATTGATGAATAAGGGAGGATAATATTTAGAAGAATCATTTAGTAGTGGAATGGTAAGAAAATTCAATGATTTATGAGGGGACTTATTTACTTTTTAAAATTAATTTGATGATTTGGATGTCGAAATGGTCATGGATGAGGATGTGGAAGGAATAGATTGATTTGTGTCAAGAATAAGGTTGTCCTCCTTAATAATATTATGTAAAATGGTTTGAAGGGATTTATAATGTTTTGTGTCATGTCCAAGTGTGTGATGATAAGAAAAAATGAGGTTATATTCAAACCATGGTGGTTTATTACTATGTGGATCAAATACCTTGATGAGAGGGAGTGTGATAGCAGAATTTTGAAGCAAGTGTTGAATGATTCCCACATATTATTCAAATAAAGTGTTGTGATGTGTTTTATCTTTGTGATAAGATTTGGATTTATAAGAAATGGTGGATGTAGATGTGTCAGATATTTTAGATGTTGAAGTCTGGGTCTTATCACTTCAAGGTTTTGATGTCTTGGATTCTAGTTTATTGGTGGTTGATGTTCTAGAAGAATTGTTGGATTTTATATAAGTTTTGGATGATTTTGAATTTGATTGATTAGTGGGTTATGATGTGTTGGATGAAGAGGATATCCCTAGGAGGGATCAAGGTGTTCCTAAGATAGATGATGTGGCATTGGGTTTTTTGATCTTAAGTAGAGGAATTTATATCTTTTTATGGGGACGTGAAAGGGACCTTTAAGGGAGCATGCCAAGGGTCTTGTATTTTTTTTGTGAAGAGGTACCCTTGTGAGGAATGAAACTAATCTTAACTAGATGGTATAAGGGTTGTGTTATTACAGTTGATATGGGTGGAGGGAGTAACTTGTGCTTGATGAGATCTAAACAAGATGTAGATTGGGTTGATGTGGAAAGGTCATATTTTGTGGATGAAATGGAAGGATCACTTGAAGTCATTGCGATTTTGAGTGCTTTCAAAAAATATTCAAATTATGAAAGTGATGTAGGAGGATACAATGGTGTAGATTTTGTCACAATAGTTGATGTAAATAGTGTGGGTAGAAGTGTATAAAGAGGTTTTGGGATAGATCCTAAGGATGCATCTGATATGATAGGTAGGGGTAGAATAGATGTAGGTGAGGTAGTAGATATAGTAAAATATAATTGAGTAGATGATGAAGTGGATTTAGGTTTAGGATCGATGGTAAATGTCAATGTAGATGTGGCAAATGATGAAGTTGATGTAGGAATAGAGTCAATTGAAGATGTCGATGTAGATGTAGATATGATTGGTGTAGAGATGGGAGTGAACATTAGTAGAATTATGGATATAGGGACAATGTCTAAAGATGAAGTATATGTAATGATTGGTGAATCAGGTGGATTTTTTGATGTGGTAGGGTCTTGAGAGATGGTGGTGGTAGTGTTGATGGTGTTGATGGTATGAGTATTGGGTGTTTGAGAGTAGTGGAGGTGGTTTTATTTTTTGTTGCATGATTAGGGAATGGTTGTTTGGAAACATCAAGTGGTTTATTAGGATGTGTGTTAGGGTTATCCACTTGAAGGTCACCTTGATCAATAATGTTTTGGACAAGATATTTGAAGGTTCGACATCTTTCTATATCATTTTCGTGAACTTGATCGTATTTTCAAAAGTGCTCGTCATGATACCACACGAGTTTAGGTCTTGATTCATTGAATGGTTAAATGGGGGAAAGTGTGATGAGATGGAACACCATAAAATTATCTAATATTTCACTATATGAATCTCCAAGAGGAGTGTAGTTAGGTGGAAATATAGGATCTCTTGGTTAAGATAATATGGAAGAAGTGGGTGTGGAAAAATAATTAACCACCATGTCATTGGCTGCACTCTTGAATTTTTCATTATGTGTAGATGATTTAGTAAGCTCATTTTTTGGCTTGTTTGATTTAAGCTTAAGTTGTCCTTTCTCAAGGGAACGATTTTCAAGTTTACAAGTTGTAGTGAAGGCTTCTTCAAATATCTGACATGTTTGAATTTATAAGGTGGATGAGATATGCTCCACAATAGAGCATCAAAATAATTCAATGAGATCTGTCTGCGGAAGGTAAAATGATAATTGGTTTATGATTCCAAACCATCATGCGAAAAAATCTATGATAGAATCATTTTCGAATTGTCAAATGACATATAAGTTTATAATGGTTATCTTACATGTAATTTTTATTAGGAAGTGTTCTAAAAAGAGTCGCACAAGTTGGTTAAATGAGAATAATGATTTTTGTGGGATGTCATGTTACCAATCCAATAAGGGACTGGCCAAGGACATAGGGAAAGTGTGAAGCATGAGGTCTTGATCATGGGAAATGAGACAATAAGCATTCCTAAATGCACAAATGTGTTATTGTGGATCCTCCTTATTGTTGAAGTTAGTGAATTTAGGAACCTTCTTATGAGGAGGGATAGGGTTTGGTTAGGACTAATGGATGGATAGGTTTGTTGAAAATTTGTTCATAAGAGAATGTGACCTTAGGTGTCAAGGTGGTAGCTTCAAGACTAGCCAACCTATACATCAAGGCATGCATGGGGTCATTTGAAGTGGTTAGATGAGAGATAAATGGTTATGGTTGCAATATGTGAGAGGTGATTTGATAAGGTTATTGGTATACTTACGGATGAGTGGTTGTTTTAGGAATTGTTTGATGAGGATGAATGTAAGTCATTGGTTGAGATTGGATGGGTTTTTGCAATTGTTGATGTTGAGAAATAGGAATGTAATGTGACTGTTGAGATTGGGTTGGTTGCTAAGGTATATGATGAGTGGGGATATGATTGATGATGGGTTAAAATTATCGAGGAGGTGGATTGGACAGTATGTAATGAGAAACACTCATAAGATGAGGTTGGGGGGTGATGGAATTTACATGAATGTGTGATGTGAGGGGTAAAGAGTTATTATGTTGTTCGGATATGGGAGGAAATGTTTGGGTTTTTTCAAAGGATTATATGGGGACACTAGTGATGATTGTGGTCGAAGAAGTGATAGCAATGGAGGTAGTGATAGTAGTGTTAATGGGAGGTAGATTAGGGGGAATGGGTGTGACAATTTGGGTGGTTTTATGAGGTTGAGGATTAGATGAAGAGGATGGATCAAGATCATTTTACATCACAACAAGCTTATTCATGGATCTAGGGGAAAACACCGTTAGTTGCAAATAAATAACTTGGGTTGTTTTGGGGTTAGAAATACAAGCATATATTTTCTAGAGAGGCTCCCATCAATAGGAGTTTGAGTTGACTTCCTAAGGAGGTAATCATGTATAGTTATGGGATTAACATTGAGAAGTTCTTAGAACTCAACACTACCATGAGGGATAATGGGAGGCCTAAAGGATTCAACTGATGCAACGAATGTAGGGGTGTGATGCTGGAGCAACAAGATGCCATAATGTTTTTAGGGAGACTATCAAATTTTTCTTATGTTCAAATTTTTTATCCAAGTCTATATGGATGAGGGTTTTACTGGTTTAGTTAATGTAAAGTGATTGTGAGTGTTAAAGTTAAATTAGGGTGTGTATGTAAAGGTAAAAAAAGTGAAATTTGTTATTTTCAAAGCCTAATAAGGCATCTTACTATGTCATAGAGCCATAATAGGGATGTGGATGAGTATGGGATGTTTTTTGAACCACTTGTAAGTTAAGTCTGGTTATTGATCTTGTTTAGGAGCTAAAAAAGGTGATTTAGTGAGTTAAGGAAGAAAAAAGATATTTTAGGAGTGTCAATCATGTATCTGTCCAATAACATGAAGAAAAATAGGTAATAGAAGCTTGAAGTGAATATAAAGATATTGGGTTTATGTTGCAGGTGATAAAGTCCTTGTTTTTCATTGATATATGTTGATTGTGTAGTATGCCCCAATTCTTGTCTGAATGATGAAACTTTGATAGTAACCATAGGAGGGTTTTTAAATATTTTTGAATGCATGTATAGCTAGAGGAAGGTGAGGATAGTATTATCTAATTATTTCAGCTCTTTAAACTTCAAGATATTACCTGCAGAGCCAATTTTTAGCTCTTGGGCCCTAACTAGGGCATCACATAACTAGATTTCTAACCATCCAAATTTTATAAATTTTTTAGGAAAGGAATATATACGTATATACTGCAAGTGCAAAAATTTTCAACCTCCAACTTGCACCTGTGAGGGAGTTATGAGAGGTATTTCAGTATTGACTATAACAATGTATAGAGAAGAAAGAAAATGAGGTGCATGAATGGGAAAATGAAAGATTTGAGTCATTAAACTAGGTAGACATAGATTTGGGAGTATTTTTAGAGGTGGATCTATCATTAGTGGAGTGATATAGTAAAGGTAAGTATCAATTTTATCCTTCTAGGGGAAAATAGACCTAATTGGCATAAGATGTTACAAAGGAAGTGTTATTCCATATAAAG
Organism: Taxus chinensis; assembly: GCA_019776745.2. Lineage (NCBI taxonomy): Eukaryota > Viridiplantae > Streptophyta > Pinopsida > Cupressales > Taxaceae > Taxus > Taxus chinensis. The sequence goes on along the minus strand of CM034149.1, from coordinate 484,788,421 downwards.
CAATAGGGTATAGATTTTACATATGTTTTAGTACTACATAAAGGATTTCTTAATCACCCTTGAGGTTGTGGGATTTTTTTAGGAAAACTTGAGTTATAGTAGGGTTTGTAGGCTAGGAGAGCTACAAGGCCAAGAGACCTAAAAGAGAGAACTATGTTTAAATGTAATTATATGACTAAACTAATATTCTAAACACCTTGGTATAGAATGGGTAAAAGTGTCATAAGAAAATAGAGAGTAACTCATGAACCTATATGTTAGTTTGAGCACTAAGTACCAAGAAGTCTATTCAGATGAATGCTTATGTGATAGGGATAATGAATGTTTTGAGATTGCTTGATGATTCAGGGTATGAATGGTGCTACAAAATATTACAAATATTACAATGATGATTCTGAAGAAGTTAAAATCACCCCATCCCCCATGGCATATCAGATTTTAGCTCTATCATAGTGGGGTGTTTAATTGTTTATAGGAAATATTAACTCTTCATTATCCTTAAGAACCTATTTCTAGACTTTAGATACCTCTACCATGTAAATTTCCACAAAACCATCTACTGAAAGAGAGAGAATAGTCCTAACTGATCTAGGGATGTACATACATTGGATGGTGTTAGAAAATAAGGGATAAAATATATGGAACAATCCCTCACAGAATCGAAATAGTAGAAAAGTAATATGTAAAAATTATTACAGATCTAAAGTAAAAGTTCAGAATAAAAAAAACACAACACAAAAAGACAATATTCAATGTGGTTCACCCAATTTGGGCTACGTCCACTAAGAATCACAAATCTTAAAGCTCTTGAGGGAAGGGTAAGATAAGTAAAAGGTAAGATTTCAAATAAGAAGGAATTAGAGAGCTAAATATGATCCCTTGCATTAGGGAATCCAACCTAGATGGGATGGATTGATGATGTAAGAAAGGATTGGTCTCATTACAAGTTGTGGTTTGAACTATAGGTCCTTGATTAGGAAAATTGATGATCAAAGGTTGGGTGACCATGGAAGAGGTAACCAAAGGCATGGATGGGACGATATAAAAAGTGTTTTGGGATGAGGTGATGGAATTGTTTGATGCAAGATTTGGTTACATTTTCCTAGCTAAAGAGAACATGATAATGGGCATGAAACAAAAAAAGAAAAAAATAACTATTGTAATTAAGGAAAACAAGTCAAACATGCAATTTTTTCTTTATCTTGATTAATTTAGAAAATGTGAAAAAGAAAAAGGGGAGTGGATAATGAGGGTACCTTGGAAATGGAAATCTAAGGATAGTTTCACATAGTTTTGGATGGGGATTCCTCAATATACCTGAAAGTACGTGAGGTTAGAATATGTGCAAGATTTATAGCTCAATCAGAACACAGTAGAAGATTTCCTATTGGGTGATGAAATCCCAATTAGGTCCACCTGGTAAGGTATTTTTTAATGTGTTAATTTTATTAGTGTGTTTTGATGTGTGTGAAGAGGTGTGAAATGTAACCAATTAAACCCCTACTTATACTAGATTGGAAAGTAAGAATGTACGAGGTTTGTTTTAAACCAAAAACCAAATATGGAAATTTGATGAGGACAACTACACAAGGAATGGAAAATGTGATGCAAAAGTAGAAACTAAGACAAAAAGAGAATACCTAGTTTTCTCTTTTCCTTTTTATCTTATCTGCAAAATATAGAAAGTGAAGAGTAACATCTAAGAAATCCAAAATCCTAACACAAATAAGAAAAAGAAAATCCTCTACCTGTAATGTTAGTGGAAAATAAAAAATAAAGAAAATGCAAGAGACTCATCTAAAAGGGTAGTTCAACCGGGCGTGTGATAATGTTGATCTAAATTTTCTCTTTCCTATTTATATTAGTGAGCTATATATTAAATAAAATGAATGAAATCAAATTATGCAAGGGTTTAAGGTAATTTGATATAAGATGGATGCAAATGCAAACATGTAAAGTAGATAACCATCTATAAGATTGATGGATATGCATAGCAAATATAACTAGAAGGAAAATGAATTAGATGGTAGATGAGGGGATTTCCTAATGAATTTGGTTCCAAGAAGTTTTAACTTCCTTATGCAGATGTCAATCCTCGTGTTTGATAAAATAGGATAAAACCAATGGTAAAGAACTGAATAACATTATAGAATTTGAAAGTAAATAGAATCTAAAATTGTAAAAGTGGATGGAAAGTTAAAATATGATGTAGATCCACACAAAGTAAAATGTACCTGATAGGGTCGACAGTGACCCAAGTTGTAGAGGACAGGTCAACGAGAACCTGAGTAGATGAATAAGAACAACAACCCAAAACATAGATCTGAATAGTTGTGTATGTAGATATGAAGATGATAGACACCTGTAGACACAAACAAACAACCTAAATAGTAATCCTGAGAGTGGAAAACAAAAAGGATGCAAGAAAATAGGGATTTAGATGGATAGGATGGAAATATGTCTTAGGTTGATGGCAACTGGGCTGAGTTAGCGGTGACTGGAGACTGGAAAAATGGTGGATCTGGAAATTGTGTTGGAAAAGAGACAAAAAATAGCATATTGTTTTAGTTCACAATGACATAATAGAGGTAGGGTTGATGGTGACCTGAGCTGATTTAGGTAAGGCCAAAAGTGAATGGGATGGATTGAAAACCTACAGACCAAATGGATGAAGGAAAGGATGGATATGAAGCTCTGATGGTAGATGGACCTGCAAAATTTTAGTACCTAATAATAATAATAATGATAAATAAATAATAGCATGATCCAACACAAGGCCAAGATAAACTCCCCAAATTCTCCACAAGTGATGAAAATAAGCTCAAATAGACTCTAAGAAGACTAAAACATCAACAAAGAAACTCAAACATGAATGAATACAAGGTAAAAAAAACAAAATAATTTTTATTATGCATCATGTAGATGGGGGGCATGTGGCTTTATAGATTCGACAATGACCTAGATTGGTCAGCACCAACTGCGGGGTACCATCCATTTGGGCAGTTGGAGGATGCATAGCTCAAGGCATCACACCCTTTGAGAGTGGGATTATGTTTTTGAAGGATCGAAGTTGGTTAGGGATGTATATGGAATTGAAATAGGTGGTTGAGAGGTGAAATGGAGTAAATAAAGGGTAAGGGTAACCTAGGGATGAGGAACTACGTAGTTAGAGATGATAAAAAACCTAGAGAAGAGAAATTAAGGTTAATTGAAATTGATTAACTAATGAGATGAGGATTAGAGGATAATTAATTAGAATTAGAAATAAATTAAAATGGATAGGATAATAGATGGAAATGAATATTAATAAAAATATTAAATAAAGAGGGTCTAGATAGGTGACCATGGTGAAAAGAAGTGAACACGGAGTACCAAGGGTAGTGATACAAGATTTTGATGTCTATAGACCATAATAGAAGGAAATTGGAAACCTTATGAACTCAAGATCCCAAGATTCAGAGAGGTTGAGACATGGAAGTAGCTTCATTAAAATTTATTTAGCCAATAATTAAAGCATAAGTTACTTTTGAGAAATAAGTGAACCAATGATGGCCATGTGTCAATGGTCAGAAACGTGAAAGACACATGATATGAAAATTTAAAGGATCATGGGGGTAGTAATGTCAATTGATGCCTCATGTATCAAATTGGTGAAGCATCAAGTTTAAGAAATAGATGAGGGAGATTACATGGAGCTAAGTGGTTGGTTGTAGAGATTTTCATGAGCTTAAATTTGATGGTTTAACTCAAATAGAAAAATAACTCAGGGACATTAATGGAGGAATGCCATGGCTATTCTCTATTAATCATATATTTTATTGAGGATGTAAAAATCACCTATAGGTGGTAACACTAAAAAGGTATTGGAAAGAGATTTGCATTGATCATAGTTTCATGAAGAATGGTGAAGAGATTATAGATAGTTTCCTAATAGATTTTTGGGAATATATTTCTTATTTTTTAGTCTAATGAAACCTAAAGCACTATTTTAATCTTTTGGGTGGTCCTCACCTCTTCTAAAAATTTCCTTTGAGTGTTTTTCCCTTCATGTCTCCACTAAAAGGTATGGAGAAGTTAAGTTGTAAATCAAAGAAATAAGTTATCATAATAATATAAATGTGAAGAATTTATCTTCTTAATAAAATTATAGTTTTTTCTCCATCTATTCTCCTAAATTTTAAGGATGCACATGTTTTTCCTTCATTCATATTCATATGTGTTTCCATTAAGGGTCACTTTTGAGACCACATTGTCTTGTTCTTAGGCTAAATGTGAGATTAATTTTATGTTAATTAGGCAAGATTGATCCATACATTTTTTAATCTCCCTATCCATTGGTTTATGGTATGTTCTCACATAGTATTGAAAAATGGTTCCTCTTCATCATTTTATTAATTTGGAAATAATTATTTGAGGACCTTTTATTTTCACTTTTACAAAGGGAAATTGTAAAAATTGGAGGAGAAATCGCTTGTAAAAACCTTTTGGTTATTGAGAAAAAAATTTGTCCTAATTTAGAACCCCATTTTCCATTTTTATGAACAATTTAATAATCATACTATTTCCTAGTTCAAAGAGAAAGTATTTTTTGATTTTAAGAAAATGTTGTGGTATCTATTAGAAAGATTTGACCATGTAGATAATTATTTATAATTAATAATTTGTTTGTGTTTTGTACACATATCTAAGTGTTGAGTTATAAAAAAATTACAAGTTTTCATTCCTTCTCATCTTATCTAATTTTCCTACTATCGGTATTGGTATAGGTTTTATCACATTCTAACTAGTGAAAAAAAAGTTGCAGTCTTAAACGCAGACATGAACGTTCACGGAAAAAATATCTTACATACCTACTATTACTAAAAAAATATAAAATGATATTTATCATATTCTATTCACTTGAAAATCAATATTTATACAAAGCTAATAGTCTCCCCTATGTTATGTTACCATTTTTGTGACATGTTTTCAAATTTTCAGCATGGTTCAAGTCCATGGAAGAGAAAATTTGATGTTTTTCTATTTTTGACGTAAAATTTAGGATTTGATATCAAATTTTTGGTCCCCCAACTTTCTACACTTACCTTGTTTACATCTTGTAATAACACGTTTTGATGAGTAATGAGTGGTATTTATAGTATCACTCCATTATTTATGTAAATTAATGGTGGAATGTGTAACAATTGTGTAGATTTTTTTCTTCTTTAAGTTATCATTTATTCACTTGGTTTAAATGTTTGTAACACCTTTCCTAATTTATTTACTCATTGATCATATTTTATCTAATCACTATTTTTTTAACAATTTCATTCACCTCTATATGTTAATTAAATCTAACTTTTTTATTTTCAAATACTTAATGGTTTCAGCCATTATCACTCTAGATTCATGTCTATGAGATTTCCTTTGAACATTCTTCTTGTCTAGAAGAAATTATCTTGTAGATTATGGATAAATTTATCATTATCATCTATTTGAATGAAACATTATCCCATTCTTAGGTATTACTATGTTTTATAAGTGACATTGAATTGGGTGGGAATTCATAGTTTTTAGGATACTTGGTTGGGTATGTTGTGTTGTGGCTATGTTATACTTGTTAATTTACATAGTTTAGGATATTTTACGGTCTCTCCCTAGGTATCATAGGGCATTAATAGTAGGAGTTTAACCACCATCCCATATTTTACCAAAAATATGTCACTCTAGGTGAAGAAGTAACTCATTACAATCACATATTTGTCCTTCTTCACTTACTTTCTCTTTGGTATAGATTTGAGATCCAACATATTGCAACCATTTTTGGGGAGTGTTGTTCATTGTTTTAATCACTATACTCCTCACCTTTAGAAGACCATTTCTAGAGTTGTTTGTGAATAATTTAAAATTTTGAGGCAAGTATGGTTTGTTTTGTTGTATTTATCTTATCTATAGTTTATTCGCATTACTTATCTAGTCAATCCATAATTGGCCCACCAACTTTGATGACAAATCAGTGTCATCGTAAGATAATGCACCAATTTGGATTCATTTCGTCATTATTTTCATTTCTCTGGCCTATTTTACATATTTTGTTCCACATACATGTTTTCTAACAATTTAAAAATAAGTTTATGTAAATTTATTTTTCACACATTCCTATTTGTGAAAATTATGGTTCCATTTGGCATCTATGTAGTTGTGGTCACTATATTTGTAAATTTAAATAGATAAATTATGTAATGTTGTTAACATTTTCATAAATACTTATGGTTTGAATTATTTATGTGTATGTTATGTATAAATTCATGATATTGGAAAATCGATTATGTTTCGAGATTAGTTAGCTTATATATTTGTTGAATCTTTATTAATTTATTGTCTCTTAGTTTTATGTTGCTCATTATGGATCATTTTAGTTTGAAATTTATAGATATGGAGGGGATATACTCTTATTTCAAATTAGATTCATCAAATACTTATCAAGAACTACCAATAATAGAATAAAAAATTAAGGATAAATGGATTTCAAAGCTTGTGTAAGGGAGAATTATTTATTATAATAAAAATTATAAGTGTACTATTACTCTGTATCCTTTTTATTTTGGAGATTATATATTAATTCAGCATGTTGATGATAATTTTGATGCATCTCTAATGAAAATACTTAGATAGATAAAAATATCAGTTGCAAGGGAACATAAAGAACATCAAAATATAGAAAAATGATCACAATATGTAAGTATAATAGATTATCCACTTCGAGGGGTCAACCTCCAAACAACACGATAAGAATCAAGTGCTTAATATGATGATCAAATACTACCTAATAAAATCTATATATAATATTCCTATCTAATGGCCATCACCAAGGCCAACCCACTAATTATAATATAGCACATATGAGAGAGATACATCATGGTAAGAGGTAATGATAGCCACAAGTTAGCTATACACATCCCATGTAAGATATAAGATTAAGGGCATAACATGCCCCTCTCTTTAAAAACAACATTTTCCTCAATGTTGATAAGATTTGCATGTTATTGTAGGAATATTGTATCTTCGAATGTTGGGTCTTCACTGTCTAGATTCTACTACTTGATCAAATAATCAATGATGACATTTGTCCTCACTCACTTAGTGCATGTATAAGGATGCATTATAGTTCCAAGATGATTCTTCCCTCCTCATTGATCTCAGGTAACATTGTTTGGGTTGATACCTTCTATCTAATTCACTTATTTAAGAAAAAAACATGGAATAATTTATGTATTCTGGTAGTCAGAGGGAGTTTCAGTTTGTATTTTAAATTACTAATCTTATGCATCACTTGATAAGGGCCATAATAATTAGGTTAAATATCATTATCCTTATTCTATTTTTTGAAATAAATTTTATGATATGATTGTAAATGCACTAAAACCCAATCACCAAATTCAAACTGTATTTCACTATGATGTTGATTTTCCTATTGCTTCATGCACTTTTGGGTCATAGCCAAGTTTTCCCTAAGACTATAAAATACCTCTTTTTGGTGTTTATTGTGCTCTTCAACTACTCCAACCATTTCTTGGCCTCTAAAATATGGGGTAATTGATAGTGGATGGTACCCATATAATTAAAATAAAGGAAACATTTTAGATCAAAAATGAAAGGAAGTGTTATACCACCATTCTACAAGTGGTAACCATTGGACCCATCTCACTTGATTATTTGAGGTAAGGAAATTAATATATCCCTTCATGCACTTGTTTAACACCTTGATTTTCCCATAAAACTGGGGATGATAAAAAAAATATGAGCTATCTGAGTGCCCAAAAATAAGATTAAAAAGTCCAATAATTACTAGTAAATATAGGATCTCAATCACTTACTATAATCTTTATTATCTCATGTAGCTTTAGAATTATATCTAGCAAAAAATGGGTGTGATAAAGAACATAATAAATAGGAATATTTGGTGATTCTATCCACCAAAACCATTATTACATTTTCCCTTATGATTTAGGTAACCATATGATGAATTCCATGTAAACCTTTTCCTACCTTTGGCTAGGAATAGATATTTATTATAAATGACCTGGGGACTTAATTGTTTCACTCTTTTTTTTCTGAAAAATTATGCATTCAGCCACAAAGTTTAGCACATCTCATTTTATCCCTTCATAGATAAATATTTCTTGATTTGATGATAATTCTTCAAGAATCTAGAATTCCCCCTACAATAGAAGAATGAATCTTGGATAAAACTCTATTTTTTAGGTTTTAGTTCTTACATAGGTATACTATGTCCTTATAACGTAAAGCATCTCCTTTCCATACAATTTTTTTAACATTCTTGGATTATGTTGAGGTTTATGAATGATTTTTTTGGTACCTGATTCATTTCTCCATTCAAATCTTACATCCTCTACCCAAATCTTCAAGTAATACAGATATGACACACAACAATGCCTCACCAAATTCATCCTTATGAGATAGAGTATCAATGAGTATAATATCCTTACCTTTCTTTTATATTATCTCAAAATCATACCCCAAAAATTTTGAGACCCATTTATGTTGTTCTTCATATGATGAATGTTTTAGTTCAAACATGTAAAAATCCTATGATGGATTTATCATTTTTAGTGAAGTATAACATGAAAGGTTTCTCTTTGTTCTCTACATAGGGTAGTATCGTGGTGTTTACAATTATTATAATTAAAAGTTTAGCCCTCGTAGAGACCAAGAATCTTATTTCCTTCAAATCCTAACTTCCAGATAAGCGGGAAGAAGAAGATTTCACAGACATAAAAAGTTGGTTTTTTCCTTGGGAATTACATCAATGGATATGACATCAAATTATTTCTTCTTTTCACATATAACATACTTATAGAGTTAGAGATGCTTTTCTCTAGTATCATATACCTTCGAGACCTAGTTAGCTCTAATTGTTGAATCCTCTAGGACTCTGACATTTCTAACCCATATTTTCTTATCCATGATGAGATAAAGGAGTAAGGATTTGACTCTAATCTATTGTTGGGTGCATTTAAAATTAATTTAAAGGTGAAAGGAATGATTTTCCCCTTCTGAAGAAGTTAAAATCACCCCATCCCCCCATGGCATATCAGATTTTAGCTCTATCATAGTGGGGAGTTTAATTGTTTATAGGAAATATTAACTCTTCATTATCCTTAAGAACCTATTTCTACACTTTAGATACCTCTACCATGCAAATTTCCACAAAACCATCTACTGAGAGAGAGAGGATAGTTCTAACTAATCTAGGGATGTACATACATTGGATGGTGTTAGAAAATAAGGGATAAAATATATGGAAAAATCCCTCACATAATTGAAACAGTAGAAAAGTAATATGTAAAAATTATTACAAATCTAAAGTAAAAGTTCAAAAAAAAAAAAAAAAACACAACACAAAAAGACAATATTCAATGTGGTTCACCCAATTTGGGCTACATTCACTAAGAATCACTTGCTTAGATTTTATTACAAGCCACCTCTTCTCTCAATACAATACCCAAATCTATTTGGAGATATTGTCAACAAACTTTACAGAATTCACACCCGAATTCACACACATCTACAATGTTACATTAACCCTATCATATGCACAGAACCACATAAGTAGACAAATGATTAAGCAGTTTTACAATATTGTTGGTATCAAACCCATGGGTGAAAACTGTCCCATAAAGCCATGGGTCAAAAATCCTACCCATATGAGAAGAGCACATTTATTGAAATATTGGGCATGTTTTTTTAGGCCAAAATTATTTTTGTCTTCCCTGCCCCCCCGAACCCTCACTACTTGGGGTTACCACCCCCAGAACCCCACTCAGGGCCCAGCCCAACCCTAAACCCCTACGATACATCTGTGGAAACTGTACAATACTCTTAGTGTAGAGTCTTCAACACTTCCACACATGAAAATAGGCTCCACAACATAACACATGATAGTAAAGAAACCCAAAATATTGGCTATGAATGGCTTGGTGTAAAAAAATGGTTGATATCATATGGCAAGAAATAATAGAGTAATGAAATGGTTGTTTGTGTGGTTCATTTCAAAAATTCATCAGCATAATACTTAACCAAAACATAATAAATCCAACCCATCATTTGGGTCAAGATTGGATTTTTTAAAACTTGGAAAATAATAAGTCCAACAACACATTTCCATCAAGGAATGACAACATATTACAATAAGTCGTAGTTAACATTATAATTTTAGAAAATAAAGAATAAGAGTTCACACAATCTAAGATCCCAAAATTAGCCAATTG